>VXBJ01004720.1:1262765-1424412 GCA_013400055.1 Nycticryphes semicollaris
ATTCATTATTCTAAGTGGTCCTGCTTTAACAGTTCAGATCTCTCCACCAGAATCCCTGGCTGCATGTGGTATTTACAGCACTTCAGAAACGTGCTGTCCACTCAGTAGTTTTTGACTGTAATGAATTGGAGCAAAGCTGCCAAAATCATTTACCTATCCAAAATTTCATTCCCGATCCAGAATTTCCATCGCTTCCCTATTCCAGAAATGATGAAAGAGATTTTTTTTTCATTCGGTAATATATATAAATATATATTTATATATAAATATAAAATACACTGACTAAATATGGTTCTCTCTTCAAATGTGGTGTTCTCCCCCATAATGACAAGGCCTCCCTTTATAAAAAAATAAATAAAAATTAAAGAAACAAAAACCCTCACCAAAACAAACAAACTAAAAAACCANAAAAGGATCAGGCATTCTCTTCATCCAGTTATACTGCATGATCTATTTTAAATATCTGATTATAATAAAGTAAAAAAACCCACTAGATTAAATACAATCTCTATTACAAAACTAGATTAGTGCCACTTCACATGAGTATTATCAAATCAGCAATTCTAACAGAAAGAAATTAGACATCACAGCTTTGCCATTATTTCTTCAGTCATTTGGTGATCATATTGATTCAGAAACTGCTTGGTATCAGATACAAGCGTAGTATCATATTTACATTGACATATTTTTAAATAAGTGGTAATTTCAGAACAATAGCCAAGATACTTTATGGGCAGGTGTTTAGAGAAAGACAAAGCAAAGCAGAGTCCTGAAAGTATTCTCTAATCACCCAGCTCTTCCTCAGTCTATCTCATAGTATTATACAAATAAGAGGAAAAATATGAATAAAGGATGAAACCGATTTTTCTAAAATCATTCAAAATATAGCGAAGACCAAATCAGGAACAACATTCAAGTTTTATATTTCCCAGAGTACAGCTTTATTCACTAGCCTGGATACGTACTGTTGTGTAATGTAACAAGTTTTGGTATTCTAATGTAAGCTATGGCTACACACAGACCCTACTGAAGTTCACTGCAGTGGAAGGACTGCTAAAGAAAAGATCAGGTGGATTTTAGCTCCCAAAACTCAGTTACACAAATCGTTCCATCATTAGTGCCACTTCCTGAAAGCTATAATTTTTTCTTTACCTCAGATGCATTCAGTAAAAGCTAGTAAAAAAAAAAAATAAGGGGAGAAGTGATAAACAGCTACTTCAATATTGCAAGGTTAGTGTCAATATATATAAAGCATGTTGGAGATACCAAAAACTAAAATAATTCTTGCACTTTCTCAAGTATAACTTGCATACTGTGTGCTGAAGTCACAAAGTAATAGAAAGATGAGAGAGAATTATAAAATTTATAGCCAGAGAATTATAAAAATTACTTCAGCATTGTTTTAGTAAAGTATAAAAGTAAAAACAGTAATAATAATCATGCTCTGCTATGCACTAATCAAACATTTAACGGTCTATGCAAGACTAGGTAAAATAATTCAAATGGAGTGAAAAATTGCAAATACTTGAATTTAATTCATTATTCTAAGTGGTCCTGCTTTAACAGTTCAGATCTCTCCACCAGAATCCCTGGCTGCATGTGGTATTTACAGCACTTCAGAAACGTGCTGTCCACTCAGTAGTTTTTGACTGTAATGAATTGGAGCAAAGCTGCCAAAATCATTTACCTATCCAAAATTTCATTCCCGATCCAGAATTTCCATCGCTTCCCTATTCCAGAAATGATGAAAGAGATTTTTTTTTCATTCGGTAATATATATAAATATATATTTATATATAAATATAAAATACACTGACTAAATATGGTTCTCTCTTCAAATGTGGTGTTCTCCCCCATAATGACAAGGCCTCCCTTTATAAAAAAATAAATAAAAATTAAAGAAACAAAAACCCTCACCAAAACAAACAAACTAAAAAACCACAACAAACAAACCTTAAACCTAGTTTTCCCATACATTGACACTTAGTTATAACTAGAAAAACGAATTTTGTATCTATTCTTTGAATTATTTCAGGTTGCCAAAGACAAAACTTGTAAGGAAGGGACAGTGAGAAATACTGTAAAAGTGAGACATAGGTACAAGTCATAACAGAAACAAGTGACCACAATAGTTTGTTGAGTCAAGGGTATAGAAACACCCAATCAAAAACCTGCAATCACCATTACTGATTATGCTCCAAGCCTACAGAATGCCTTTAAGATTATTTTCTTTCACCAATAGGGTCAAGTCCTGAAAGCCACAGAGTGGTCTGCTCCTATTCACTAAAGCATTTAAACATATGCTTTCTCAGAAGCCAGTCAGATTTGGGCTCAGTAGAACTAGCCCACATGCTTACAGCTAAGTATGTGCTTAAGTACTTTGCTGGTCAGGAACAGTGAGATTCTTACTTGTAAGATCCTCCCTTAAATCCCCATCTATTTGCAGTTGTGGGAGTTGGTAAAAGGTCACAAGTATTCTGTAACATTTTCTGTGTTTCCCAGAATCTTATTTAATCTGCAGATAAGAGCAACTATCAATCTTTTTAGCATTCCAATATCTCTATTCTGTTCCTTGACTAAAAAGAAGTACCTTACCTGTTTGTCTTCTACCTCATAATTACAAAATAACTATTTCAAAATTTTCAAGAGGTTGGCAGATGATTGGAAAGGACAGATTTATCTCTGAATCCACCTGGTGCTGCAGGCAATGTTTCTTCACACCAGAAAAAAATTATATACATTAAAAAATAAAAATTGAAAATTAAAATTATCTAGACTTTTAAAATGACAGAAAAGATGAGTGGAAAAACAGTAAAAGACAGGGAGACAGATTTTCACACATGAAAGAGTACCATATGGGACATCAGGATAAATTTAATAAATTCAAGAGTAAAATAAAATAATTGTAATACCTCTGGGTCATTATGACACTTTTAGCCTTCCTTCATATTGCTTTTAGCATGAAAAAACAGTCCCTATGATAGGGTGCCTTCAAAGAAACTTAACAGACTTCTAAACAGAACAGACCTGGAAAATAGAGTGAAGTAGCATGTTAAGTAAAGGATACTTTAGAAAATTTAATTACTTGTAATCCTCCTTACTTCCAGTGTCAAACCTCAACATCACCAGGCACACAAGGCACTTCTGCCAAAGGTGATGGTAATTTAGACCTACAGAAGAACGTATCCATCAGAGCCACTCGGCTGTGCTATCTACAGGAGACTGGCCCACTACCAATTTTAAAAATGTGGGGAGTATGGTTCCAAACTAATGTCATGGTAGTAATAATTTGCAAGAGGTGACATGTTTGACACTGATGATGCCTGAATGCTCTAAAAATGAATACAACTCACACAAACGAATTTTATATTAAAAATAAATAGTAACTTTTGATGTTGGGGCCAAAAACTGAGTTGAAGGAGTTTGGGATTTATTACTACCTTAGATCTCCACTAGTCCTCACCTGGGCTTCACTTTATGTCTTCCTTTAAACCACAACATAAATTTATGATCTAAGCAGGTTTAGAAATTTCTTTAAAAACTATTAAGATTAAATAAATTAATTTAAGTCTAACAAGCCTTTACACCGACCATTAATTTTGGACTAGAATAGTTCAGCTGATTATTTGAAAGTGTCATCTTTCCATTTTCCTTAAGCAACTGTACTTTACGCAAAAACCTTCTTGTAAGAATCCCATCTATATGTCAGAGATCATTATTTCTCTGTAGAGAGAATTTATAGAGAAGCAGTGAATCAATTTTAAGATCTTCTGCTAACAGACAGTGCTCTGCTTGACCTTGCTCTTTGCTCTATCTTGTTTACATTTTCTACTACAATATGTCTCTAATCCTCAAAGTGTCCCTAAGGGAACTTTACTGTTTCTTAAGTCATGCTTGACTGCTGAACTTTGCAAAACACAGCCAGAGAACAAGAAGAAGTATGTGAACTAAAAAAAAAAATTGTTTTCTATCCTATGTTCCTCCAAATTAAAAATTAGGGGGGTGTCATTTCTTAATTTAAGAGATCTGCAATTATGATAGTCATTCGTTCTGCATTCTCCACTCCTGAAAAACTTCATTTTTCAAAAAATTCATTGTCTCATTATTATTTATAAATTATCCACTACTACGTTAAGTAGTATTGAATTGTGTCATAAAATCAAGAAATAATTTTCATTCACAGAACTAACATCCAATATTCATCTAAAGCTTACAGTTTTTAGAACACAGATCTAACTGGCCTGTTAAGTACTTAAAATTTAATAAACTCCTTCAAGCTATCTACGTAATAGACTATTCTCCACTAACATCCATTGTATAGATGTATCTTGAAATCCTGTGCAAAGTAACACTTAATGCATTTTCATTCTTAATCTCTTACTATACCTCAAGAAAATGTTGTATTGATAACATAGAAGATTAAAAAACACATATATATACATATCTCTCCCTACGTTGCAATCATAAAAATACTTCCACAGAGGATGTATCACATCTGTCCTCATGGATACTGCTGCATAAATTAATGACATTTGGAGAATTTGAAATTGCATAAGAAGTTACGGTTTTATATTTCTCTATGTTCTTATACCCTTGCCTACATATGCAAAAGAAATCTAGACTATTAAGGAAATAATTATTGTCAACAGGCAATGCATTAAGCACATTTGAAGGTAGATGATGAAAACAGGAAGATAACTCACCACCTCTTACAGTGCAAACACGGTATTTCACAGTTGAGGTAATGAATCTTTGTTAACTGCAAGCAGGGCAGGGCTTTCAGAGAAAGCTCAACTGTTAACATAACATGCACATAAGAGAGAGCTGTTCTGTGCCTGCAGACATAATGACCAAAAATCGTCATCCATCTTTGATCTCCTTACCTGCTGCCAGCTGCCTTACAAATTTCTCCAGAACACAGTTTCACATTCTCATGCCTAGCACTAACAAGTCTAGTACTAACATGTACAGAACTAACACTCTAGTGCAATTAGAACACCCAACTCGAGACAGTGATGTGCCTCTTGCCTCTGTCCTACATTCTATAAATTACTTTGGAAAGGTTACTTAAAGGCAAATTAGGAAAAGGGTATTTAATACAGTTAGAAATTCAATGGACTTTCTGAAGAAAACACACTGGTAAGTAATAGCCGATCTATGGCAAACAGAATATATTGCTAGTAGCATCTCAACTGCTAGCCATCTTGGGTGCTGGAAACTCACATGCTTTCAACACAGTGATACACCTTGTCTTCAGCTTCTCTATCAAACATTCCTGAGAGTTTTGAGTAATGAAGACACTTCTGCTTCAGAGGAAAGAAAAGAAGGTTACCTAAACCCATTAATCTTTCTGTTACACCTAGTGATAGATCTCATACAGGAACTTGCTCATGACAAGTGACTTGGGGTATGAATCATGAAATCTAGTGTTGATAACATTTCTAGGATGTCATGAAAACATTTTCCATCATTGACCAGTCTTTTTATAAGATTCTACTGGTCTGTTGCTTAATTTTGTATATATCTACACTATTATCCAACTTGTCTCTTTCTATATCACTTCTATTCTACAGAACAGGAATCATGTTTAGCATATTGCAAGAGTTAACTGTACCAATATTATCATGATACTTAGATGTAAAAGTAATCAGCTATATATGTATATAAACTAGAGATACTATACAACTTAAAATAATACATTTTTTAGCTAAAGAAATACACCTTCATTCCTTCTCCTAAATCCAAAATACCCTAAGCAAAAACTTCCATAAGGAGACTGAGTAAACTTAAGGATTTGGATAGCAATTTTTTTCACGCTTTTTATCTGGTACTATGGTTCACAGACCTGGTATATATTATCTTCCCATTAGAAGTGCTTGCTCCCCATACAGCAACACCAGAGATACAATACATTACGCAAGTACAGAAAATTAATCTCACTTAAAAAAACTTAGGAAATCTGGCTTTCACAAACCCCTACACAGTAAGACTGACTGCAACTTAGGGCATTCAGATTTCAAGGATGCAAAATCATCCAATGTGAAAGTTTTTCATTGTTTAGAGTTCTAGCTTAAACATTTCATTTTTTCCAACATCTGGCATACACAGAATGAACAATGGCATGTTATGGTAACTTCTGTCAAAAGGCACCTATAACCAGCATATATATATATATATACACATAGATACACATTTGGGTATATTCTGATATAAGAAAAGGCAATGGGTTTGGGACTTACAGTTGAAGAAGAGGTGTTTTTATAAAGGATAAATTAATCCGTAGTGCTATTCTGCTGATCTACCAGAAAAAAAAAAAAAAGAAAAAAAAATCCCACAAACAACCAGGGATTAATCTGTCCAGGACAGTAAAATTATTTTGTGGCTGCTTTTCTAAGTGGATTTATTATCCCTTACTGTGCAGACCTACACTGTCAATAAATAATGTCTTTGTTCACCTAGTAAAAGGCTTTTCTTCTTAAAAAACTATATATTCAAACTCTGCATTCTAGCACTTTCAACTTTCATAACACCATCTTCAACAGCGAAATTCAAAGCTTCCCTTACAGGTATCATGAAATAACACTGAATTTTGGGTTTCTTCTAACAATCATACTAAGCATCCTTTGATGTTTACATCATGTTTACATCTCTCATTTGGAAACATCCATAAGCTTTGACTCTGCCATTGGCTACATGTGCACTTGGCAAAAGTCAGAGGAAGTATTTGCACTCTTAAAATTAAGCAATAGTTAAACATTGGCAGGAATGGACCATAGTTTGTTTCCATTGAAACGAAAAATGTTATTTTTAAAGAAAAATAACATTTTTATTAAGAAATATTACAAATATTTCTTAAGCAAAATGTGAAATTAAGTCCTAAGAAAATTTGCAATAATATAAAAATAGAGTGGGGAAAGAGAGTTGGTTTGGATCAACAGAAACTATAACAAAGAAACAAACCAGAGAATACATTTACTTTGTATCTTCTACCTCTGAGCTCCAAAGTATGACAACATTATCATAATAACAAAGTAATTCAAAGACCATGTAAATTTACTATTTTTTTCCATACTTTATTAAATATTTTTATTATATTTAATATTCCTGATGTATTTCATAGTACAACATAGTAAAAGCTATGTTTCATCTTTCAGTCCTATTTCAATGAAAACACCAATTTGGAATTCAAGAGTCTAAACATGAAAATCAATACATACATATATATATATATATCTCAAAGTATTTTCCAAAGGAGTACATGATTCAGTACATTCAAGTAAATGAACTCCTCTGAGCGTTACATGTGTTTAAAGAGGCAAAGCATTCTGTTAATGCATGTGTGCCAATGGAACATAAAGTGCTGTGGATATAACTTATTTTTCTGAAACTATGACAGGGTAATGAACTGATAGTACACCAATTATTGACATCTTAAGACTTCATAAACGTATGTACCAGTTTATTGGGGAAAAAAAGTTTGCGGATAAAAATCTACCGTTTCCTGTGCCTTGCATCACTACAGGCCCAGGATTTCCAGGTTGGTGCAGAATCCAGCCAGCCCCCATGCTCCCTTGGAAGGATCTTTCCTTCTTTCTGAGGCCTGGGAGCTTCCTCCTAGCTCTACTCAGCAGTCTCTCTGCTTAAACTGATGAACTACTGCTTCCTGCTGTCTCTTTGTTCCTCATCAGACAGCCCCTCCAAGCTTTTTCCTCCATCCATGCTTAGCTGCTCCCTGTGGACAAAGCTATCTCCTCTCACCTAGAAAACCACACCATACAACCCTGTCATTTCATTTTTAGAGGAATGCAATGCAAAAGCAGAATCAAATAAACCAAAGACATGCCAGTGCTGCACCTTTCAGATGAGGCAGATCCACTGAGTGTCTGCAATAGTCCACTCTGTCTTGCAATTTGTTTGACAACATATTTCCTTTGAAAAGCTAATCTGCTGTTTATCCGCAGGACTATTTTTTATTCTCACTGAGGACACTTCCCATGTCATCTTTGACCAGTCCTTATTTCTAGTTATTCAAAATATGATCTGGTTTTATGGAAATACATATGCAAATATATAATCTAGAAAACTATTTAAATATATGCAAGTAATTCCATTTAAATATGGTTTCACAGAAAAGAAAACAATAAGAAATACTTCAGAAATAAAATTCAAAAAAAGACACTCTAGCTTATGCAAATATTTTCATAATTTATAAGCAGTATTCAAAATGTAAAGGAAAAATTAACAGAGGTTTACTCAGTAGTGCTTTCACAGAAATTCATATCAATTTCTGCAATAAGACATTTACTCTAACTTGATAATTTGATTGGAGAAACAGAAGTTCAAAGTTCATTTCATATATGAAAAGCGAACTATGACAATATTGGACAAAATCCTGAAATCATAAAAGCCATGGTTTTAATTTCAGGGGAGGAAGAGTTTCTATTTTCAACAATTCTGATTTATCTTGATCACTGGTATTTTTTTCCCCTGTGATCAAACAAATGGATAGCGGACAAAACCCTTGTTTTCTTCCTTCCCTCAGTACTGCAGTAATGACTTTGTACTGGGAGGTCATCATTTTATCAAGCAAATGTTCTCAAGGGGGGATGTTATTTTCATGGCAGTTTGTCAAGCTTTCCTTTTCAGTCATCAATATATAATAATTTTTAAAAGGATATATTGTCTAGCTTCTAAGCAACAAATAATCATATCAGATTGCCTGGAACATCACCCTCAGCTTGATCCTGAAATCACTGCATAGGAAGATAAATGATATTTCCATTGTAAAGTCTCCACAAATAGTTCAGTGTTTTAATAGATTGTTCTCCAGATATGCTTTTTCCTTAGCTTTTCACAAACTACAATGTCAGACAATATGATAAACACGGTAGTACAAAGGTGAAATTAATGTTGTAAACCAAGATCCATAGGTTATGCAGTTGAAAAATTAGGCAAAGGCAAGAATGGTAGTGAAGTCTATCTTACTTCACATGATATTTGCTGGCTCAAAGGGCTTGTATGCAGCCGTGACCTAACACAAATTAAGTAGCTCCAAAGTAAGGGAACTGTGGCTACATCAGCACAGTGCTGTATTCCAGCTAACAAGACCTGACAAGGTTAATTGTTTCAGATAGTGATATATTGCTGCAGTTAAACTGTTCCTAGAATTCAAACTTGCATTGCTCTACAGAACAGGAAGATCATCCTCACTTAATAAGACTGCTTCTGACACTGCACTCCTGCTAACCTTTCTAATGATCTTCCATTAAAACTGAGCTAGCACTTGTAAAAATCACTCACGTCCATCATCTACACCAGTATGCAAATGCCAAAGACTCACTGGAGAAGACTGGACTGAATAATTCATTACCTTGCTATCCATCTTAATAGAAAAAAGCCCAACTTACATGACCAATTAGCCATAACCTTTCCTTGTTGCTAACATGGATGTTTCTACCCCATAGCAGAAGGTCCATCCTGTACAAAATGAAATTTATTGTATGGAATAAAATATTTTATGATATTCACATTAGAGCATTCACTTGACTTTCTATTGATTGTCCCAAAATACATTGCACTGGTTTGGGGGTCTGTCTTTTGATGCCCATGCACTTTATAGGATGGAATCAGGTGGACAAACACACCTCTAGTAAGATCTCCCACAACTGTACACTCACACAGAGCACCCCACATTCATCTGTGGTGTAGGACATGAAAGTAGCCAGATTTTCACATAAACCAGTCAAAGCATAGCCACACTAACATTTTAAAATCACCTTCCCAACACAGAATCTCACTAGTGCTTTTGCTAGCACTTCTGGAGTGGCACACCATAGCAGAAAGGCAGGATCAAAGTAAGACAACACAGGAAGCCAAATTTTCTCTATGAACTCCTCTGAACTGTCTTTGGACGGATTGCTTCCTTGGTTTGGGTTTGTTTCTGGGATTTTCTTTCTTCTGTTTATTCCTCTATCATCTTTGACAAATCTGCAAGGATTGCCGTGTCACCTCACTCTAAACTTTAATAAACGTAGAGGATTACACCTCCTCCACTGAAAACACAGACTTTTTTTTTTCTTTTTAATCTTCTTATATACATCTCCAAAAAAGCAATGATTAGCTTCAGCAGTGCACTGCAACAGGAGAGGTCCATAATAACATCAGTTTGTCCTTGACTTCCTTTATATTTCCTTTTATATGGAAAGGTAAAAGAAATGCAGAATGTAGGATTAAAAAAGAATTTATAGAAACAGTAGGTCAGTTTAGCTTTAATCTTTCTCTATTTAACAGCAAAGATCAAGCTGCTGAAAACATTTTGCTCTGTAGATTATAAATATTCTCACAATCTCTAACAGAAAATACGTGCAATTGAAACTCATATCTAAACTTAAGAGCTCTTCATGTGCTGCATAGACTTGTTCACTAATCTCATTTTTAATACTAGAAACTCAAATTGAGGTGTAGCATAGGATGCCAGTCAGCACTACACTTTGTAAAATTATTTTTTGTGCTGACCACGATAACCGCATGTCAACAGGATATGGTGAATTATTTTTTTAACGTTTTGGACTTGCCAAGTAAAATATAATAAAAACCTATGAGATAACTCCTACAGTTTGTGCTTCTTTCCATTTATTAAGGCTTCTAGACCAGTTAAGGAGTGTCAAGATACCAGAAAAAAACAGGGATGTGTTATTTTTTATGTTACAACTATTATTAGTAGTACTTATAGTGCTGCACTTTCTCTCAAGACCCTCACCCACGATTGTGTATCTTATGTATCCATGCACATGGAAGACATAAAATATATGTCAAACAAAATAAAGCAAGTTATTAAGTCAAAATAGACCCTAAATCTTAGTGGAAGTCAACAGATAAACATACTATAGGTCTAGAATAGCCTGAATACACAATGCATAATTCAGAGCTGAGCTAAGTTTATAACTTATTGCAATATTTCTTACTCAGAGAGAGGTCTGGTATATTAAAGCATTGTTCAGTCACAAATTCAGCAAAACTCATGAGAAAACTCTTTCTTACTTATTCCTTTTTTTTTTTTTNAATATTTCTCCCATGATAGACAAGTCTGGGAAGAAAAAAAAAAACTGGTCTGAATCTGTCTATAATTAAACACAGAAATTTATTGCTAAATTATTTGTTCTCAGTGCTCTCACTGGCACATTCATAAACATACTGCATTATGTAATGCCAACATGATTGCTAGCAAAGACTTTTTTCCCTTTATCATTGGCTCTCCCAGACATCCGTCCTTCTGGACATTACCATATCAACTCTCCTTTCCAGCAGTGTAGAATATTTAAAACATTTGGTAAAATAGTTAAGAATACAATGTGTAGCTAAAAGCGTAATAGGTTTATGAAAGCATTATTATCATCACCATTAAAAATGTAATAATATTTATTAGAATTTTCCATCACCACAACATATTGAAATACAGACATAATTGTAAGTGTTAATATATATAATCTGATTCATAATGCTCAAATCTCTGCACCAAACCCTAACCATCTACGCTCAAACCTTTTCTTTTCACCATTGCAAAGTGACGAGTAACTCAATTTGAACATAGAACTTAAGGAACTTCCTTTGCCCTCTGAGGAAATGAAACATCCTTATAAAAAGAGACATGTTCTCCTCCAGAGGGTACAATATAAATCCATCATGCAGAGTTTAGGGAGACTACCAAGATGCTAGGAGCCCATGAAGGAACAGTAGAGATCAAATAAGAGGGAGAAGGGCATTTAGGGTGGAGACAGAAGACTAATTTCTACTTCACACCCATCTCTAAGGGCCTGAGCAGTTCAAATTTTCTGTTGTCCAGCTAATATTCATAGTTCAGTTTAGTTCAGGGACTTGCACCATAAATGCCTTCTCATGGGATGAAAGGTCTGACACTGATGATGACAATGTGGCAGCCTTAATGGAAAGTCATAGGCCACGTATTAAAAAACTAAAAGGAAATCAGATTATTTTTTTTTTTATTCATAATAATAGGATTGCATGAGAAACAGTGGCCTCACATATAGTTCTTTAGTGGTGACAGAAAACTAGAGTTATGTTAAGGTTCTGTAGTGAAACTACTCAAGTACATACTTACCTGATAAAACACCAATGCATCAGAACCTCACTGGTTCAGTTATATAATCAATATTTCCAACTTCTACATAACTCAAAAATTTCTGCATCCTAATTTCTCTTCTCTCATTTTCAAACATTATAAAATCCGTTAAGCTACCTTTTTCTCAATATTTATTTCCTTAAGAAACTTTAAAAATCTCTACTTATAATATCTCTCAGTTCAATAAACACTGCTATATGATTATTGCCTCCTCAATTATTATTGTGTGATAATACTAATTCTATCATTTAAACTGAACAGCAGTGGTATTTCAACTTAGTCATGATTTGTTCCAACCTGCTTTCCAGAACGTTGCCCATGAGGACAACAGTGGATTAGAATGATGAATACGTGCTTAAAATTATCTTTTATAACCTAAATTACAGGATTTATGATTAAAAAATTCTTTTAATGTTTTTCTCAGTTTTTAACATCAGAGATACGGGAAACAGGGAGCAGTTTCTGATAAAACATCTTGCAGGACATCCCTTATTTATACAATCTTAGAATTAATATTCTATCATAAATTTCATTTACAAGAATTGAAATTGAAAGAATAGAAGTACTAGTCTTCCTTTTCTTTAGTGTCAAATTTCTTCATAAAGTCCCATGTTAAAAGAAAAAGAGCTGAATAAATGCATCACTCACAAGGCAAACCCAGGATATGACAAATTATGGGACAATACTTAATTTCATGCCAGTGCCCAAATAGCATAGTTTCAGTGACAGGCTTGTCATCATTATTAAGAACTTCCCCTGACTCCCAGTGATGAAGAAACACATTACAGACAAACACATTAATCTTTCCACACAGTACAATGTAAAACCTTAATTACAACCTCATGCTTTCTCCCACAAACACACAACATACCACAGACCTAAACCATACATATGTCAACCCTGAATATCTGTTGATATTCTTAAGATTGCAGCTAAGGGTTTGTGTTGAACTATAAGGGAGATCACTATATTGAATACAATATGTCTTTTTCTAAATGAGTTTAGAAAGAACCAAAGAAATCCAATCTGTTTCTGTGAATTTGGGGCTGTAGGTTTGTACACATACAGACTCCTAATACAAAAGAGGTTTCTAGCAATAGGACTAAATTCTCATTTTAAGCTAAAGATAGAACTCAATACAGAGCCACAGTTCAATGACAAAACAACAAAATTATAGAAATTACATACTCAAATGCCATTTGTCTGTTGATTATAGGCAATACTTTATATCAGAAACAGAACTCAGTATCTCAGTGTTCCTCTGGTTTCCCAGTACCTTAGTCCAATAGAAGCTTGGGCAAAAACTGACCGAGGCTTAGTCCAGATAAAACAAAATAAATGTTCTCCAGAATAGCTGAAGGACTAGGCCTAAACATTTTCTTTTTTCCTTTTAATCCACTGGCACAAGGACTGGAACTCAGTTTTCCCCAGGTCTCCTACAAACGTTGAGGGTTATTTCTTTTTTCGTCCCAGAACACTGTTGCAATAGCTCTAGGAGGGACTGACTGCCAGCCAACAAGGTTACAACATTTTCCTGGCAAGTGAAGGATGTGGATTCAACCATAACTAATCAATTAAAATGAAGTCAGTACACTTTCTTCTCTGACACTGAGAGAACCTAAGGACCACCTTTCTTGGTTACAATGAGCGAAATGAGTAAAATAAAAAAATTCTGACTTATTTGGAGAAGAAAGAAACCCCCTTCCTTCCATCACTGGAAAAAAAGAAAAATAATTACATATCTATAAATGTGGAAGCTTATTTTATTAGTAAAATGTGGTCACACACTGATATTTTTACTAAACCAATTTTGATTCCTGCCTGTTGTTGAATTTGCTTGCACTTTACAACTCATTTTCCATTACAGCAAGCCTGTATTGGCCTTCTGCTGCTGAAAAATTGCAGGTCATCACTCCATTTGACCTCAATTCTGTATTATTACAATGCTACAATTAAGGATTGCCCTTGAGATCACCAAGACATGTCAGTCAATGCACTTCCACATTGAAAGCAAGGATTCCCATGATTTTGTTATCAAAAATACAACTAAAAAAAATAATAGGCAAGGATTGGATAACAATTTTTTTCTGCCCAGTGTTCAGTAGATGTAACATGATATGTCTTTTCACATACAAAACTGTAATAGAGAACTCAGGAGCATTACTTTATTCCTACTTGAGTGGGAAACATGCAGCTTCACTTTTTCTGTCATCTGTGATCTTACTGGAACTAGGTGTGCTGCAAACACTAAAGCTCGAGTCAGAGAATGTCAGAACAGATATGTTGATTTCTTAACTATCAAAAACAGATAACACAGTTTTTTTCTACTAGTTTACACAGATACTTAAAGAAAAGCTGCAGATCATGCTACAGGCAAAACCTACTGCTTCTGTTTTATGGTCACATGTACAAAGGGCAAAATGTGCTTCTCTATTTACTTTTCTGAAATACTTAAAAATATTATAAGGGGACAGTAAATAAAGGTGCTGTCTGCAGTGCTATGCTGAAATGTCATGGGTCATCAAAATTTTCCAGGGAATAAACTAATTTTCACAAGTACTTTAGAAGAAATATATTTTCACAAAGCAATTCACAAACCTTATTGAAAAACTGCAAGGTAGAGATCTGCTTCTGTAACATGCCCAGAACCTGTAACTGTGCCTTTCAGGGTAACCACTACATACAGCATCCTACAAGACATGTTCAGCAGATCAGCCTCTACTAGATGAGACTATGTTATCAGGTTCTGGTCATTTTTACAGGGTTTTTGTAAGACAAAGATCAAAAGAAATGTTTGTCTCTGGTCCTCTGTAGATTTACACCAGTTCAACTGCCAATATTTCTTAATTCACTATGAAACTGTGCAGGGCACCCTTCATAAATATTTATTCAAAAAGTTAGACAACTGAATTTTAGTACTGTGCCAAGCTATAAACTAACTGAAAGACTATTTGTTCCTCCAGCGAACAGATGTCAAGGTACCCAACTTCCTCTTCATGTAGCAAATCTACAGGCATATCGGTTCGATTTTTTTTAGTAATTTAATATAGTATAATATATAGTTGAATAGTGATTATTTAGACTACTAAATGTGCTGGAATTCAGATCGTGTGGTAGACGCACTATTTGTATTGTTACAGGATAGACCTTAACCTCTTCTTGAACATGAAAATTACACGTAATGAGTAATTTCCTGAATGGAAGATTGCTTTATAGAGCTATTTATCCAATATAGTAAGTTATTTTTAGTGATTATCTTAAGTGAAACAAAATTCCCAAAGAAATAGGAACCATGCATATTCTACAATAGTTTATTTACTTAAATATTATATGAGCATCATGCATTCAATAAAACCTGTTATAAACATCATCTACTTTGTGTCATATGAAATATCTAATCTTTGCGTCTCAGCTTATACTAGGCTCAAAGGTGAGTAATTCCACCTTAAGAAAAATGTCACTAATAGACTCTGTAGGCGTGTAAATGGTATTAAAAAGGTCAAAGAGACCAAAGTCTGGCTTTCATGAGGTCTCACAGCTACAAGGCGTTTGTCTTTGTTGTTGGTGCCAGTTAAGTCATGTCTGGCTTATTTGATCCCCCAGATTAATACAAAGAAGATATCTGAACTGTGAAAAAAAAATACACAACAGGAAGCTTAAATGCAGCCATATGGACCATCTGATTCTTTCAACCTCTTAACAGATGAGGGTTGAAATAACTTCCTTTGCTTATTAGCTAATTAAATCGTCCTAACAGTGTATAAAATGGCTATAATAAAACTGAGTTTAACCATAACCTCCAGCTATATTCCATGAAGGCTCACATTCTAGGACATCTAATGATACAGTATACAACATATTGCTGAGGTATAAATACATATTTCCTTAACTTTAAAAAAAAAAATCTCATTTAAAAATTAATACAGTTCACAAAAGACAAGAAAATACAAAAAGTATTTTAAAATATCCACTAATGTTTAAGATTTTTACGAAGATTAAATAATTACATTTAAATGGCGTTAATGCAAAGTCACTTATGTTGTAGCCCTTTTAAACTTTCTAGTAATGATTACATGACAGTACCCATACTATCTAAAAGAGCTTACTGCTTTTGTTTTTGTTTTTTTTTTTTTTTAAACAAGGAATACTTTGGAGTCAGTCATGAGAGATTTTAAATATCTTTTTTTTTTTAAATAAAATGTTGTGCTCTGATGTTGTGCATTACATGCATCCAGATATATACTGTTCCTCCACACTAGCCCCTTTATATGTTACTTAATCATTCCCTTTATTATTGTCTACTGCCCTTTTTATGATGCACTGCTAAATGACTACATAAATAAAACACATTGGTGATTCTAATGCACACCTATACCTTTTCCAGTTTTCCTTTGTCAAGTTCAGATGAATTTTCATTAATGCAGCTGGAAGGACACTACAAAATACATGCTCTGAACTAGAACAAGGCCTACGACTTTTTCCAGAATGACTGAAAGCTCCTTTATATCCTGTTATCTCAAAATGATAACTGTACTTTTCAATGTATATTTATTTCTCCTAGATAGGAATAGTTAAAGGACATTTCCACAACATATGATTTCCATTAGAAGATGTGATGAATGAGCCTCTCTCAACAGCCCAAGGAAGAGCTCATCTGCGCGTACTGAAGTAACATGACTACAATGAAATTTTTCCTCACATGTCACCATATATTATCTAATTGACATGCACTGCAATTTTGCTAGGAGATACCATACTGCCTGAATAAAAGTGAAAATAATCTCCAAGGATGGTATTTACTTTTATTAACACTTTGAAACCATCCCTCCTTAAAATTTGAATTAGTTATAATTCACATGATGATGCTGCCAAAAATTATTAGCAATGCACTGTTTTCTTTAATCAAAGCCAAAATTGCCACCAACTTCTTAATGATTGGCTTTCATGCTGTCATTTTAGAAGCAGTGAGTATGAGAAAAGAGAGGATTTAGTGGCCTATGAAACAGCAATCAACTGAAAAAAAGAAAATTTTCCTTGCAACTAAATACATTATCTACATAATTTTACCTCAGCTAAAAAAGGTGATATTCACTGAGGCATGAAGAATGAATGCAAAGTACCCTTGCTCACTCAGGTTTGCACTGACTTGCTTTGACAAAGTTGCCAGTAGGAAACTAAGGGGAGGTGCTCCCGTATTTCTTGCATGTTAGTCAGTAAGGAGAATATGGATGGGCCAAGGAAGTGACATAAGCCAAAAAAAAAAAAAAAAAAAAAGCCAAAAGAAAAAAAGGCCAAGAGAAACAAGGACAGTGGGTTACAGTAAACAGAGAAGTCATACCCTGTAGATCTGAGAAGACTACTTATTCTCCTGTCATCAGCATGAGCTGACTTCATATGAGTTAATGTGAAAAAAGTGAGTATCACTCACAAAGAAATTAGCTCTCTGGAGTTCATTACTCCAACAACAAAACATATTCTGCTATAAATGTTTGAGTGACAGATGAGGCGACATTAATGGATTGTTGAAGATTTTGTACAAAAGGAAGGTTTAATGCCACACTTGGCATAATTTTCACCTTATGAACTTTCATTTTCAAATTTCATTAATATCACAGACATTGGAAACACTTTCTTCTTACAAGACATAACATACTGAAAAGACAGAAAATACATATTCCATTAATTTAACATAAATAACTTTTTCATATCTACAGGCATTTAGGAAAAATAATTAATAATCTATTACTAGCAGAAAAATCACATTTAGAGATAACTCTAGTTAATGCTCATTGCTAGAGATTTCTCACATAAAGGTAAGGAACACAAACTAGAGAACAATATATTTTGCAAAAATATAAGAAAAAAATAACCAGCTTAGTGTCATCTTCTTTTGCATTGTACAAATTAATTAGAGATTAATACCCACCAATTTCATAATTGCCTGTATCTCCACCAAAAATAATTCCTTAAATAGGCTAAAAGTTGCACATTATTTTCTCCAATTATGCTAATCTCTGCAAATGTATACTGACAATCTGAGAATCATAAACTTTAACATCTTACTTATTAAGGTGTACTCAGAGCCAGGACCCAAATCAAATTTTTCAAAGTAATAACTTTCTATTTCAAAAGAAAGCCTTTCAAGCTTTCAACTTATTGCACTAGTGTTTTGCTACATCTGAAATATTAAAGCTCTAGTTTTTTTAATTCCAGACTGGAAGCTTGTCTGTACAGCACATTCTCACCTCAACTTTCTTTAGCATTTCAAAATTCACAAGAATAAACATCCATCACTTCAGGAGAAAAAACATTCAGCTCCTACTTTTTTTATAATTTGTCTGGTGTTTCAGCTAGTCCACTACATTTTGTAGGTTAGAAACAAGAAAACAGTAATCATGTGTTTCAATTTTCAGTAAGTAAACCCCTCAATAACTACAGCTGTCATATCTGGATTTTTTGAATGGTAGGGTTTTCAGATAATGCAATGTTACCTTTCCTAAAAGCCACAGTTTTAAATTTATTTTTATTTTATCTTCATTTCCTGCACCGTTTAAGGCTTTTCATATCTTCCATTACAAAATAATAGTCATGAAATATATTAGAGTTCACCAAGATTATGGGAATAAAAGCAGTTACTGTTGTGTATGTTTTATGTGTACGTACATACATAGATTTTTAGGAACATTATATCACCACTCAGCCTGCAAAAAACTTAAGAATTATTTAGACTGATCACATATAGGAGAGCACTTACATTTTTATATATTTCTTCTGAAAGTCAGAAAGTGAGATTAACAAGGATTATGCAATTTTCTCACAAATTCCCAAGACAGAACCAACAACTCTTTCCACACAGTGGCCATGATACTACACTTTTTCTCTTCATCTCCTTATCATGCAAGCTGACATGCTTGGGCAATTCATTAACAGAGCAGGATGGAGTAATGGCTGTTGAAGTAGGCCATTTCAATCAAGAAAGTAATGGAAAAACATCAGATACAGTACAATCTCCTACGTTACGTCTGAAAAAAATACCCACCTGGGTAAGTGAGCTAATTTCCACGTATGCTAGCAGCAATAAGCAAAAGAAAATATTAAAGGTCTACACTGCAGGAAGAGACCCTGATTTAAAGTATGTCAAAACAACTAACTAAGCAAACTGGTTAGTCCAAGAATCACAGAATGTTAGAATGTCTAATATACCTGTTAATAAAAGTTTACCAGATGTGGAGACCTTCTGCAGGCCATAAACATGTTCCTAATGTTTTTAGAAGATTCCACAAACCACTCTAGAACATCCAGAATAGGTAGTGTCAATTACAGCAAAAAAAAAACAAACCACATTTTCCCAGATTAAACCTTTTATCTACAATGACTGTAAATGGGACATTGTGGTTTTTTTCACTACTATCTACCCAAACAGAAAGACAGCTGCTGCTCTAAAACAGCAGACTGCAAATATTTTTTAAGTATATATTAAGATTGTCGTGTAATACTAGATATGAGCCATTAAAAATATCCACGATTTCTTTCCATTTCTCTTTGATAAAGAAACATTACAGCAAATACATGCTGCATATAATAATAACCAATAAAGTGAAGTTGGCTTGAGTAGTGTGTTTTAAAAAAGCAACTTCTTTTGTATGCACCAGTTATGCAAAAAACAAGTCACATGAAATGTAACAAGTGATGCCAGAACAGCATAATTTTTGTGATTCACTACAAATTAGAAATGAGCATGTACGTGACTGTTAAACTTCTTTGTGAAGAGGAGTTCCTACCCTCTGTAGTTTTGTTACCTCATCACATCTTAGGAAATTATACAAGATGAATTGAGTAGTCCTCCAGATGCTCTTCTGACCCCTAACACTGTGTGCAAGAAATTACTGCTTCCTATTACTACCTTTATGAGATCGGACTCCATCCTTTACCTGCTCTTGATCCTAGTTTATAAACAATGCAAGATTCAATAGAGAAGCTCTCCTGCTCCTGATTTATCTGACTTCAACCTTTACAAGCACCTAATGTACACTGCAAACATGGCTTTTAGTGCACAGACTTTAACATTCACTTTGGCTCAAAGCATTCCTACTAATAATGACCTAAAAATATGAATAATCATTTCCTCCCCTTTGTAGTGTGTGCATCCTTCCTCCTGCCAGTCTAACCAAAATCCTACCGTTTTCTAAACTCTATACTGTCCATAGGAGGAAAAGATAAGTCTGTTGATGTTTGCCCTCATTTTATATTGGCAAAATGTCCAGTATTCAGCAAATACACTGATTTTTCAGTTCATGGTTTTATAAGTCCAACAATAAACTTCATTTCAAACATTCACATGAGCACAATAAGACCTACATGTTACAAATTAATCCCTATTCCTTCCTTACTTTCACCACTAACCGCACTTGCCACAGCACTGAAGATCCTACAAAACGGAGCTGCCCAACTTCCATTTTTCTAAATCTTAACTGCATACCTTCCCTTAAGTATCTTGTGAGGGAACTTCCCCATCCCCTTAGATTTCATAGTAAAGCTACAAATGTAATTGTAAATCTCTTTCTATCAAAACAATCTGGTTTAGAAAAATCCTTAAGCATTATACAAGAATTTAAAATAACTTTGATCATTTTGACAGAGCTAGGGTAAAAAGCAAACACAAGTACAAAGAGGTTAAAGGAGAGCAGTCTCCTCTAGCAGAGTAAAAAAAAACATGCTGTGTTGAACTAGAGGAGGTAAGTTCATAACCAGACTCAGCTGCAGCCAGAACAGGGTGTCTGAAGGGAGGCTAAGATATGCAAGAGCGTTAAATCAATCATGGAAAACTTACCAGCATTTTCACTCCTGCCACTGAGATTACAGTGCAAAAATTTAACATAAGAATTATTGACTATTGTATTTGGAGACTAACTTAAAAACATGCCCCATTCAAAATAAAGAAAAAACCAACACGGTTAAGCTAAGCTATTCCTTAAAAAAAACCCAGAGTCAGTGTATCCCTATACTCCATTTTTGTCATAATAATATTTCAGTTCTACTACTCTGTTAGTACAAGGCTGGGCTGTCAACAAGTTGGAATTCATTCTGGGAGAAACGTATAAAGAAATAGTAATAAAAAACTATGCTATAGCCAGGGGGAGATTCCCAGTGCTGAAATAAGTCTTCAGGAAATCAGTAAGAAAATGTTAAGCTGAAGTGACTTACTGTGATAGCATGTGAGCAGCAGGATATAACAAACTTTATATTACTTGAATGAATTCTTGCTTGAAGATTATCTTATTAGCAATATTGCATAAAATAATAAAACTAGAATATTGCAAGTTAAATCATCCAGTCAAGTAATTTACTTATTAGGTTACTCTTGTCACATTACCAAAGTCTCATGCCCACAAGGCAAAAAACACCCACTCTCTAGTTCAAGTACCTTTCATTGCCAATCACAAAGTTTAGGCAACACTATTTGCAGTGGATTCTAATGTAAATATCAGCAGCAGCATCAAATTTATCATATAACACAGAAGTTACATAATACCACTAAAAATGAGTGAAACCGCACTTGTGATACAAAAACCACAAACATACATATTGACTGATTATGATACAAGAAAGTAGCCTACATTTCCTTAAGTAGGAAAACATTTTATCCTTGTTTTAACAAAACTAACACCGTAGTTCTAAATGCGCTAAGAACTGTGTAGTGCCAGAGCCCAATGCTGCGAAAACATTAAAGTGTGAACAACTGCATTTCCACTATGGCAGCTACTTATGAAATATCAGGGAGAAGAGCTCAGCACCTCCCTCCCTCCTCAGGAACCTGTGGAGAGCAATGAGGATGCTTCTCTTCCTCCTTTTCTCCAAACTAGACAAATCCAAAGTCCTCAGCTGCTCCTCAGAGGACATTCCTTCCAGCCCTCTCACCAGCTTTGCTGCCCTCCTCTAACTGCATTTGAGTACCTGATTATTCTTCTTCATTTGTGAGGCCCAGAACTGCACGCTGTGCCTAAGGTGAGGCTGCACTGATACTGAATACAGCAGAACGAATAATCAGCTCTTTTGACCACATGTTCTAACTGTGTTTGATGCACCCAGAACACAGAATACCCCACATGCAAGTTTGTCCTCTTGGCTGCCAGGGTGCAATAGTCATGTGGTCAGTCAAAATCTAATGTGGAATAGGGTTTGCCAGAAGAAATAGGCTTTCCAAAAAAAATTAACTCTAAGGATGACTTTGTACAGTATTTGTACTTAATAACGTTATAGATCTGTTAATAACTACCCTAAAACTGCATTTACTGGATCCCAAAATAACCCCATCCAAGTCTGATGAAGAAACGCAAGTCTGGGCCTTACTGCTTCCAGGAAAAATGCTGAAATTTTTGCTCAAAAAGACAAGTTTTGGGATTACACATCTCTCACAACTATTTCTTTACTGTTAGGACTTCCTAAGCACAAAACCTCTAACAGTCAATAGCTTACCCAGCTACAGGTACTCCACTGTCTCTGTACATCCACCCTTCTTTAGAAACTACATTGCATTTTCCATAACACCTAACTCACCTTTATGATTCTGACCCTTTACTATTACGAATTCATCAGGCACCCTTGCAGACTTTCCACCTTGTTTATAGCACTCTCTACAGCACTTTTATGATACATGTTAAACAGTCCCAAGATGTATCATACACTTAAAATGAACTATATCCACAGTAACTACAGCATATACCTTTTCAGGACCAAGCCAGCCATCCCTTTCCCTCTCCTCCCTGCTTCCTCCTCGTATCTTTGTGTCCCCAGTTGGTACAAAGTTGGTTCATTCCAGTCATGAGTCAGAAACTGAACCAACATATCAGTCTAGACAAAAATTAAAGGTTTGAGTAAGACCAATTGTCAAGATGACAAACATAAAAAAATTAGGATTAGAATCTTTAAAAGTCTCTACTAATCTAGATGCTTTCTTTTTTGAGTACCCAGCTTTACCTACAGCTGTATGTAATCAGCAGATAATATTTTTCTACTAGAAACCTCAGGTTGAAAAAGTATTATTAAACTATGACTTCAAAGTCTTGAGAAAACTGTAGGAAAACAGAGAATAGAACTAAAATATCTAAAACTTTATTCCAGTATCATAAATACCATGCTGGGTTTTGCTGTTCTTTTTCAGATGTTTACTTTGGTCTAACTTAGACCATCAGATATATACTTGGACTTTAGATTTTATTGAATTTAGAACATTATAGGTACTAGTTAGAAATTCTGGGCCCTGACTAGCGTATATAACACCTAACTTTCCAAACTACACATTTTACGCGTTTTGTTCTGTAATGTTTATTACACTCTTGTTACCACTCCCAGCTATTGCCAAATATACAATAATTTCTATCAAGTCACATTGTGAAATACAGATATAGAAGAATTTCTACATAACAAAAGTTATATTCAATGCTCACTTTATAATATAAATACATATTACATCACAGCTTTTTACATTGTAAAATTCATATGCTATGAAACAATAATTCAAGTATAGAACTCCAGGTTTAAAAGTAATAAAGAGAAGATAGGGCACAAGCTTATACACGCAGAACTGCTAAATCACAAATATTTCAGTTTCAGGTTGGCATTATATTTCAGCGTACTATATTTTTCTCACTTTAACTTTGTTTTCCATTTTGACTTTAACTTTTTTTTTATTTGCTTGGTATATTGAACCCTGGCTTGGAATAAATGGGTTCAAATAAACACAATTCGGTGCCAGAATTGCCATAGGCACATATTTTTCTTTCAGTGGTCCTGGGAAGTGGTTTGTTAAGCTATTGTTCTCAATTAAAAACTCATGTGTTTGTTCAGTACAATATGGGTCGCTGCTTTGAGTGAAAGATTCCCTTGACATGGCAAAACCTCTAATTGTAACAAGTCTATGCCAAGTATGTTTAACCAGATGCAGTCCCGGGTTTGATTAGCAGCCACTGGATTCCATGTACAATCAGATAATGATGGTTTTGCTTCTCTGCTGAGCAAACATCCTCAGCTTTTAATCAAGTATGTATGTGTATCTATATATGTATGTACATATACATGTATATATCTAAAAACCTCCATACACATAATTATGAGCAGCACAACTACTTTAAAACTACAGTTCATCTCAACTTATTTGACCTTTGACTGTTTAATTTTAGAAGGACCTGTGCAATACCAACTAAAAATAAATGGAATAAAATATTTATTTTGGCAGACACCATACAGATATAGTAAAGAGACATGTGGTGCATGGAAATTTTTACCGCACATGTAGAGAGCAGAAAAGGCTCTGGAATACATTTTTGTTTTCCCACTTGTGGGATAGCATCTATTGGATAATGATGATATTAGAACTGCAAAGACACGTGCCATTTTGGAACAACATTCCAATACCCCTTAACTATGCCTGAGGGAAGGCGGTGAAGGTTGGTGTTTATTTTATATAAGAGTGGATATTAGTTAAGTTTGCTAATAGGATTTCACAAATATTTGGACTTCTGCTATTTATATTTTTTTTTTATTATTTGCATGCACTCAGTAAGGGCTATTGGTGGAAGTTCACAAAATTCTACCTTTTTTTTTAATCTTGGACTTCTTTTATTCCAGAAATAAATACAATATTATCTTAAGGACCCAAAATAATATAATCTCTCACAAAGTAAGAAATATGTCTTTCTTCCACATGCTCTATAGACAAACATCTTTAATTTTATCCCATTCTGATCTGGTTTCTTTTGTTCAAAAGCACAGAACTGAGTTCAAAAGAACAAGGCAAAAGAGAATTAAAAGTAATGTGCAGTGAAGTTCAGTCTAGAATAAATGTAAAACAAATTTTAAATGAAGGCTACAGAGAAGAGAGAAATTCTACAGAAGGCTACATTTAGGGAGAAATTCTCTGTCTTTTAAATATTTATTTTCCACAAACAGCAGAAACACACATTCTGCAGTATTGCTAATGGCATATTTCCCTCTATACTAACATACAAAAGCACATTTATTTATTTCTATATAAACTAGCATTGTTCTTTCACTGAGAAGCACATGTGTAAAATTAATCTTCGTGAAGTACATAAAGAAAGAACTGAAGAAACTATACCTATGAACTGTTGATAATACGACTATTTTTTTAACTTGCTTGCTGAAATTAATAGAAGTCTTAATTTTATCATCACTTCAAGGATGCTCTATGTAAATGCACTGGTGTCCTGGCTTCTGTCATTCCCATTCATAAGCAGCTGAGACACAGCAACTTTACTAACAGAGTGCAGTATTCCAGACTGTAGTTACACTTAAAGTTTTACAGATATTTAAAAAGTAGCAGCATCTCCTTATCATATGCTTCACAACAAATTTTCATCACGTAGATAAGCAGCTAAAACATGGTTGCAAAGCACTCAAAAGTCAACACATAACTTTTATCTTCTTTAGCTAAACTTCTTTCTTAGGTTTACTTTGCAAAGTAGAAGATTGAAGGCAGGGAGGAGCAGTTGTCCTGCGTTGTATCTACATTACAGTACTAGTACTGTGTTACACTTTTGTGTCATACTACATCACATCTCCATGGATACCTACTAGTTCCCTCTTCCCAGTTCTGTTCTTGATTCGCATATCTGTGTTGAGCATTACTTCCACTGTGTGGTCTTAATTTCCCAACATGCCATAAATAAACCATGTTGTGAAATAAGTCATGTTATATTTAATTTAGTTGCTCATAATTTGAAATATGTATAAATAAATGAGAAGATTGCAGATTTCACCTGCTTCTAAAAGAAACATTCAAATTTGGGAAAATAGAATATTTATGTCCATAGATAACTTGGGAGAATAGCAATCCCCCTTGCCCCCACCTCCATGAGGTATGACACCAGAACACAGCTACAAGACAAATTAATACACTCTCTTCTCTTTGTCACTGCATCCTGGCTGTTTGTAGTAGCCTGGTTATTTTTTACAGCAAGACAAGTTGTTTCTAAAATGTTTTCTTCAACACAGATGTATATTTATAGATGTGATAAAGCTGGGGAAAAGCACTGCAGATTTACACCTGCAAAACACAAATTAAGTTCTTGCACTTTCAGGAGATTAATTAAAGAAGCACCCTGGGAAATTGGGCAGTTGAACAGAGGCTCTAGTATGCAGAACAGGAGAGCATATACATTCTGACTTCCTAATTCCCAGCTGTGTGTACCACTCTATAAAACATGTGAAACAATGAATTCCCAACATAAGAATAAGAGAAATTTCTGACACTGCACTCCCTCAAGGGCTCTACTAGCTGTGGAGAGCTGGTGAAGAACACTAATTGACACTGCAAAGCAGCTCATCCTCTGGCATCACTGGCTGTATCCCTCAAGAACAGCTCTTGCAATGCCGTACTGGATGCCAGTGGAACCATCAGCAAATGCTTCTGCCTGGGAAAGGAAATAGCCTTACACTGTACCCTGAGGAAAAAAGAAACTTTGGCTTTGTTAAACCATGTATGTGTCTGTGTAAGAGAATTCCACAGTTAACGGACCTCCACTGAGAAAGTCCTGCCACCAGATGTTTAAATCAAGGGATTGTTAGTGCACCAGCTGATCTCAATTGCTGGTGGTGGTAGTGGGGGCGCTTTTGGCTCCCTTATTTGAATCAGGCTGTTGTCTCCCTAGGTGGGGCTGTCATTTTAATAATAGATCATTGTATTTCCCAGTAGGAGGCCCACTGTCACGGTCCAGAGTAGGATGGGGAGAATTAAGCTCCTGTTTAATACTTTGTTGTTATGTCATATCTCACAAATAGCATTGTTTTACCCCACAGTCCATGGAGAGATCTCGTGCCTAGGACTTATTTGGAAGAAACAGAATTTTCAGATTTGCTTACAAAAAAGAGTTAGCTTATAAGCCTGTGCACACAAAACATACAGAATTTAGGAACACTGCCAGAGATCTGACATATTACCAAAAAAAAAAAAAAAAAATCATAGTGCAGTGTATGTGTGGTCTGCTCAACTGAATAGAGGTCTGGTACGCAGGAACAATTCAATACCTCCCCACTTAGCTATACTATGTGGCTAAATACATTTCAATTACAAAGCAGTTCCAACCCAAGCATCACATACACTATGTGTGTACTTCATGGAGTTAAAATATCTCATTTATCTAAATGAATGCCAATGTGATGAACGGAGATGCATATTTGCATTCCCAAACCCCAGGTGCATTTCGTGAAATGCACAGGCAGCAAAGTAGGAAATTCACAGCCTGAATTAGTGTGGCCTTAGTGTATTGCCTAATTCTCATGTTGGTACAAAACGTTAGTGTAAAGTTCCATTCACATGAAAAGAAGTTACTTTTTACCTCCATTTGTCTGTAGAGAAAAAACTGCAAAAGCACTCTCTCTTTACCACACCAGAATGCTTCAAAAATACATCCACTGTTGATCATTTAAGGATTATCAAAATACTATTCAGTAAACAGGCAGTTGACATTACCTCAGATTCAAAGTGGTCTGGTTCCCAAAAATTATTATTTTAAAATACTTTAGTTGCAAAACACACAAAATTTTCAGGCATTTATAACATTAACATACATTTTCAATTCAGATATTTTGCCTCTAACCTGTTTACATACATTCACAATTTCAATATATTATTGCAGCTGACAGGGAACTCGCTTATCACATGCATTATAATGCTTCTACATTTTGAGTAGACTGTGTAAATTATGTAATTTTAAAAAGTCATGACAGTAATCAGGAACTGAGTTAAATTCTATGATAATGTAATCCAAAACATTTGAAGTATGACTATTGTCACAGCCAAAATGTTTTCAAATAGCTGATAGCAAATGAAGCATAATGCACTTTATTTTTCCCTAATAAACATTGATAATATTTTTATTCTGTCTTAATATAGATAAAAACTTTCATTCCACATTTGTTAAGTATTCTTCTTATATATCTTTTTTAGCATACAAGTCAAATGTCAACAGAATAAAATGAATGAATGTATTATTTACAACACTTAGCAAACACTATTCACGGATTAAAATAAAGTCTAACTTGTCCAAGAGGACTTAATCCATTAAAGACATAGGAAACCAGCTTAATTTGTCAGAATGGCAGCCATTAACTCCGCAAGGTTATGCAAATACGGCAGATGGATGAGAAAGTGCAGGCCATCCCCACTGTGTCAAACATAAATAAACTCTGTATGAAGCTGGCAGCTAACAAATTTGTTTTGTAGAGAAGGCAGGTAAGGAAACACAAATACTTTTATCCCTTAAATAGGAACAATTAAAATAATTCTATAAATGCTGTTAATGCTTGCAAAATTATATAACTACTGTTGTTCTAAATAGCTAATACATTTTTTGGTCTCTGAGGTTCCCCAGAGGGAAGAAAGCTTCACAATCTCTTGACACTCTATCTGTGTGGAACTGGCATGTCAACTGGCAATTAACAGACCTATAGGAAGTACTTAAACATAGTCTAACCATAAAGTTAGATAAATGAATAATATTGCTAATGAATAATATTACTGACATAGGAAACCTTTGATTTTAAAAGTCTGTGATTTTCCTGACTCCATCAGGTCAATAGCTGTTTTTAAAAGCAGTAATTCCTGAACCTATTAGACAGCAGAAGAGGGTCAAAGGATCTTTCACATCACTGAAACAAATACAAAATCTATATGTGTGCCAGTGTTTTACAGATGAAGACAGACACAGATAAATAGACAAAGTTCTCACAAAACTTAATGAACAAAATTCTCAAACAAATCATCCAGGTCTAGAAGTCAGTAAATCACTGTAATAATTTCAAATTTGCATCTTTGCTCTCTATTGCTATTTGGATCTTTCATGCATGGAAGCCCTTTCTTCTAAACATGAGTGTGGATAAAGATACTTAGTCTAAGAACCTGTGAAAGGACACAGTATATCATAAGAGCTGCTGATCCACATAAACTAGGTCATTAATAGAAATACAGGTACATATAACTATGTGATTACTATTTATGAGGGAGGAGGAGGAAAAGAAGTCAAACAAGTCCCCAACAATTCGAACAAGAGTGTAACAGGGGGATAACCCAGAAACACTGGAGAAAGATTACATTGTACAGGACTAAGATCATCATGATCTATTATGTAGTACTAGGGAAAGAGTTAGGCATAAATTTCATGACACTAAACACATGTGCACCCAGTTTTACAATTATGCTTTCTTGTTTTCCACAGAACAATTTTACTCCAACTTTTAAAAACATAGGTCACATAACTAGCCACATGATCCCAAAAGATGACTACAAATAGCTCTGAGGTAATTGCTATATATTAAGCAGTGTATCCAAACAGAAGGTCAAAGAGAAGATAAATTGTGAGAGAGTGCTTGAAGCAAGCTCGAGCTTTCACTGGGCAATTTTAGAAGTAAGACAGAGGGAACAAAGTTGTTTACATCCTCTGTTTTTCAGTGCTAGATTGCTGAACTCTTTAGAGGACTGAACCCCCACTTAACTAACTTTTTCCGTTCAAGTCCTCTTTACAATTGAACAACCACTAGTGTACCTCTTGACCAGAGACCTCTTCTTTCCAACTGTCCATCTGACTTTTTTTGCAGATCTTACACAACTACATAAAATAGAATCTCAAAAAGGCTGAACTTTTTCCCTTTTTTCCCAGCTTGCTCTATCCTTACTATTTTCACCTCCTACCAAATCCCTAACAGCTATGAATGAACAGATTATCACATACGACCTACTAGCATTTTCCTCTCAATGGGCTACATGAATGTAAATATAAACCACACAAGACAGTTATTCTTCTCTACCATATGCTTTAATATATTTTTACCATTAAAATGCTTAAATATTGTTTGCCAAAGTAACTTGAGATAAACTCTTTCTTTTACAGATTCATTCTATGTCTTCCTCCCCCCCACCCTGTCCCAAGAACTTAGTTTACACATTCCTGCTAACAACTTTTCTTAAAAGGTAGAAAAAGATGTGGAGCCATAGGAAATGCTTCTCTGAAGTTTTGCTAATGAGGAAGCAGATCTTAAGGCTCTTGCTGCTATTGGGCTCATTTGTATTTTTTATGAGCTGATGCACTAGTGGGTAGAAAAGAGACAGACTCTCTACTGGCAGATTAACCAGCCCTTTAAGGATGCCTGCTATTAATTTTGGTTATTCATCTGCACATCTGTCTCTGCCCAACTGTGTCATGCCTATTGCCCCTTGCATCTAACTTCATTTAATCAGAAGCTTTTCAGCACTGAAATCTGTCAATTTGTTTTTTTCTCTTACAAGATCTAAACTCTAGTTATAATCTAGTTGAAAATCAAATCTTTCATTTTCACTAGTGGGAATAAAATGATCTCTAATACTAGAAATTTTCATGTAGTAGTTATTGACTATACATTACTGGCAGGACAGCTCTGGACAGCAATTGGTACCTCTATAATTTTCCTTAAGAAAACATTCTTCCCTAACTCCAAAACGTCGTAGCTGTGACTCTAAGGAAGCCAGTCATATTGTCAAAATCTCTGAATGGAATACTGCTTAAACAATTCATTGCCTTAAAATTTCATAGACAATTACCCTATCTTCTAGTGGAAGAAAGACTAGCTTGTACCAGCTTTCAGATAACAGATACTGTGCTGTCAACTGGAGAATATTTCCTTTTGCTTTGCCAAAGCTTATCCCTCTTATGCATCTTAATTCTAAAGGGAAAAGGCATGTGATGTCTCTTTAATGTCTTCACTTTCATTTTTTAGGCTCTATCTGACCATAATAACTTTGGATTGTTACTACCACCTGCCTACAAATTATAGTACGTTATCATTTCAGAAGGAATATACAGTACATTACTGTGCAGTTCATTTAAGCTCTGCTCCCGTCCTACTTACTGCTTTGTTCACTTAAGGAACAATAGGGCTTTTCTCAAGCATTCCATAGATCTGGCAAGTAAGAGCCTAGAATCAGCTGTTCTTTACCCTTGAGCTTCTATAAACTCTTACCTATACAAACAGAAGACACCTAATACACTGTATATTATCCATGCCTACCCTTTTTGAGACCCCAACATGACTGCTTTGTGCAGTCATGCACTGACATAGAAACAAGCAATGTAGCAGAGTAGGGATTAGAGCACAACAAATATATTCTGTTTGTATTTACATTTGCTTTCCTATGAATTCTACATTAGAAGTACTTAAGGTCATTCCCATCAAAGAAAGATGTTGCAACCACTAAGGTCAATGTCAAAAGAATCACTCGGTACAGAAGCCAGTTCTTTCCTTAGCAAGTCAGGAGTCTGCTCTCAACATGAATCTCTTATCTGGTGGTCATTTATTCTGTCACTGTTCTTATCAATCTGAGGGTTAACCACCTGAAGGAAAATAACTGAAAAAGACTCTCTTCCTCTCGTAGCTTTGCCACAGTCAAAACTATATAGGGTGCTCCATATCAGGGGATTAAATCCTTACACTGTCTTCAAAGAAATCCCCTGCTTGCTTTGAGATGCCAGAATAACACAAAAGACCACAACCACTGCAAGATTTTGTCCGTGGATTACCATTTATCTATCTTTTCAATACTATTGTCACTTTCTTTTCAGTAATACTTCACAGCTATTTAGCTGAATTTGGTTACATAGAAATTTTAGCATTTAGATTCATCTAGCCCAGATGGAAGTATGCACACTGCAAAGCTCCAACCACTAACAGTTTCTCACAACTCCTATCAGGTCACATCCCTTTTGTGCCACAGCAAATGGACCTACTTTATAATAAATTATAGGTAAAACTGTCAGTCTTCCCAGATGCATTAGATCCATCAGAGAGCTGATTTGCATATGTACAAAGACGATTAACCACTAGAGACACCCTTGTACTATCTCAAAACCCAGGTACCTTTAAAAAAAATGCAGGGTAAGAAAGAAGCTGTTTCTGATAAAGTAGGCTTTCCTATCCCTATCACCTACATCTGGGATTTTTACATGCCTTTCCACAGACTGGGGTAGACAAATTTTATAATCAAATTTCAGTCCAGTCACCATTATTAAAAGAAAGCTAAAAATTTAGTGGTTTTGTGAACAATCCTACAAGCAAATTCTTTTCCTACACCATTTATAGAAGGCAAACACTAAAACAAATGAGGATCAGATGGGACAAATTTAGTGTCTTATTTTACAAAATATTAATTTATTTTTTGAGGTCTGAACAGATTCCATATAATAGGATGTTAATATGAACATCCCTTCTTGAAAAGATTTTTCTCCCCCTACTTTCTCTATTTGATTCAGTAGTTATTATTATGGAGTGTGAGATAATATTTTCCCAAAGGTGAAGAAAACATAACTTATTTCATGATTTCTCTGTCTTTCTGCTGTCTCCGACACAGGTTGCTGTGTGATACTTCATTGTTCAGAACTCCCTCTGTGTAACTATTCTACAAGGAATGGTAAGAAGGTAGCTGCAGGTCAAGATTTGCTCTACCTGGTTGGATGCACGTGTCTTCTGAACTCAATGTTAATACTAATACAGATACCACATAGAATGGAGGTTTTTTTCGCAAGCTTCCTGCAATTTTTAAAAAGAAACAAGCCATTAAAAGTGAAAGGTAGATCTCAAAATGATCTTTAAAATAATCCCTGAAACAGGAGTCAGACCAGAACAAACAAGCTTCTGATATTTATTGCTGAGCGCATTGGTAAATACGACTGACAACTGCAACCACATTGTAATGTTTATACACAAAAGACTAACTTTGAGACAACCAAATTAGAAGGACCAGCCTCAGTTATATCACCTGTCCTTTTATGGACACAGATAAATTTATGAAAAATAAATACACAGCAGCCTTGAAGTTCTATTCCTTTCGACATATCAATATTTTTTCCTGTGGTAAAACTATAAAGCCTAGGTAAAACTATAAAGCCTAGGTCTCTAAAGACAGAACAATTTTACGTATTATATGAGACATATTTTGCTACTGGAAAAAGAGAACAAAAAGAAAATTGTTAGATTTCTTTTTTGAGGGAATGAGAAGGAGTGAAGAAAGATAAATTACTTATGTAACTCAGAAGATAGCTAAAATCTTTAAGAAAAAAAATGTAGTAACTGGGGAAAAAATGGACAGACATATGAACGTGGACACAAAGTGATATCCTGAATCATCAAACCACAAATTAGTTCCTGAGGCATAAAACTGACTATCCCTTTCTAGATGTCAAAAATTTAATGTGGAAGTCTTTCAGAATGTCCCACTTCCTACACAACAAAAGGCCCAAAAAACAAACACAGATTCTTCCTTTGAAGGGGCATCAGAGTCTTCTCTCTCACACAGAGATTGCAGGAAAAGTATTACAAAAAGGAAAAAAAAATAATCCCATTTCTGAAGATGCTGGTCCAAGATTTCTGCTATGCGGCTCCAGGAGGTAACAATTTTGAAAATGGAATATAGTGCCTAAGCATTTCAAACAGTACCAGTGTTTAGAGGATTTTTTAATACAGTCTTCCATGCCTATGTTCAAGAGATTCTTGGGGGGTTGGGTTTTTCTGTTTTTAACCTGTTCAGACTCTGGAACTCTTGCCTGAATCAATACATGTGACTAAATGTATCACTTCCTAATGGCAGAATAATCATCTGGAATTATTCTAAGTCTCAGTTGGCATAATACTGTCACAAAGACCCTCCTAACATCACATAATGCAAAGAACAGTCTGGAGGCACTAAGGAATTGTTCTGGCTATCTCGTGTTTTATTGATCACAGTTGCTACAAAATCTGTCTGAAAATTCTAACAAGATGCCTAAGCAATTGCAATCCAAGAAGTGTTTAACTTAGTACTGCATGAGAAGTAGCTTCAGAATGGGGAAATTAAAACCCTCAATTTAAGAGGCGGGCCTATGTTAAAAGGCCAATGGAGTGAGTATTAAAGTCTCTTAGTTACTTAATAGAATTTTATAATTCAGGTAGCCCCAATTCTGGAACTCTCCTCTTACTAGCTTGTTCTTTATTTTACATTTCTGACAAGTAAGTTACATATATGAAAAGGTTGTAAGGTAACTTAAAGGAAAAATAAACACCAGTTTCAGGCAATGAAATATGGCTATCAATAAGTACATGTATTTAGGCTGAAAAAATAAAATGAAAACTGAATCTACACTATACCCCAGTTCAGAATTGCATGGCCTTCACAGAATTTTTATGTTCTCATTAATGAGTTTTACAAATGAAAGTAGTGGCACTATGCCTTTCTTGGGGTACTGCTTTGGCATGGAATGATATCAGTATCTCCACTGCATATTCGGAAATTTAATATAACGAAAGTGATGGAGTTCATTTTCTGACCAAACAAAACCACTCTTGATATATTTTACGGACATATATTGACAGTCTATGTTTTCACATGTGTGAAGAACTTTTAAAAGCGTAGAGAGATTAAAGTAGTTTTCATTAAAAGAGCTTTAGTTCACAAACCATAAATGACTAAATGAAGCTAGTGCAAAGGTAAAAGAAGACAAACATTTCTACGGGGGGGGAAGTCAGTAATACTGGTAACAAATGAAAATTTAAAACTTATATTACAAGAATCTGATTTTACTGAAAAAATTTAATAGTCCAAACAGCAACAAGATTTTGAGAGTTCACAGTTTCTTACATTCTACTCTCTCTGATATTAAATAAAAGCAATCATTGTTGCATTTATATGCTATTTAAAGCTTGCCATTTTCTGAAGATACATAGCCTTTCAGCTTCAAAATATGTGTTGTTCAAAATCTAAAAAAAGACCACCAAAACAACAACTTTTGCCACCAAAGAACGTGTCCTTTTTTTCTTCCTCAAACGCTGGTTGTGATCCAGATGTATTTTATCAAAATTTGTCCTCACAAAAACAGTAAAATTAATAAAAGAAAGTCTAGCGAAAACTATCTGCAATAAAATATAGAATGAATGCTCTTAAATCTGCTAAACACAAACCAGGAAATTTGGGGTGAACTGGCTGCTGGGAGAAGTATCATCACATATTTAAATTAGCATTTTCCTAATTAAGTTTATTGGTAAACAAATCTTGAAACACAGTGCATGGTTTGTGTTCTAATATTTTCTAGAAAAGAAAAAGTCACTGTAATACAGACTTTGACAGCTAAATCCACAACATAATCAAAAGCTATCAACTGAAAGACCATAGCCTACAATAAAATATGACCTTGTGAAATGATTATCTCTTTAACTAGGGTTCACCATGCATTTTTTTAGATCTACAAATCATTCTTTAAGCTACCAGAATTTTAGATTTGTTCAGCAATTTCGAACAAGTTATTCTCAATTTGTTTCATATTGGCACCTACCTTTCTGCTTTGACTTTCCACAGCACCACTGAACCATTTAAGAAGTACTGAAATAACCAACATTTATTCTGATCTGCAAAATTCTACACTCCACGCTCATTTTACGTTAGGTTCCTTAGATGCCCACATCAACAGCTGCGACAGACAGTATGCACACTTCCCCAAAACATGCCAAAATGTTGAATGTTCTCCATCAGACTCCTGAACAACTCAGAAATAGCTCAAAAATATTCCTAAATTTCAATCCTCAGACGTCTCAAAGGAATGAACACTGTGAAATAACAACTATAGCTCTATTTATGTTAAATAAACAAAACAAAAACAAAAATACCCTACAGTTCCCTAGGGATGTACTTCTGTAGCAGTGGGAATCAGCAGGCATTACTTTATTGCAGTATGTTCTGCGTGCTTAGCTCTTTAGTATATAAAGTCACTTCATCAACCCAATTACTACTTTTTTTTTTTTTTCCCTGTTTTTCCCCAAAGTAACTCTAAACTACTTTAAAACACCTTCATTACAGAAATGATTCAACCATCACTGCTGCAAACCATGGAAATGTAAAAGCTGTTAAAAATGTATTAAATGCTGTCCGTGCCACAAGGGTACTAGTGTAAAATGACCTTAAGTTTAAAGGCTCCCTATGAAGGCAGAACAGTAATCTGCTCTGCTTCTCCTAATGAATAACAAATGGGCCTTCACAATTCATTTAGTTCAGTACAAGCTGCCATTACAAGCCATTTTGTTTTTTTAACTTTGTGGTAATGTATCATCTTGCCTGACTCTATGTCATCTTCTTGAAGGTCACCAAAGGTATGTAACTCCACTCTTAATAATGACAAAAAGGAGGAAGGAAAAAGAGATATGACAAATTTTGACAAAGCACCAACCAATCCATTTTGATATACTGTATCACACAGCAAGCCTCATACTTCCTACACAGAAATGCTTCCTATATTGTAAAGGAAGTCAGAAAATTACTGAAGTATTAAAAAAAAAGGTAATAAAAAAATTAAAATTCTGGTTTTCAATTAATAATAAAATAAAACAATATCTGGGAAAGAAATCTTCGTATTTCCATTTACTGGCTCTTGATTTTTGTTGTGCCCTAAAATATAATCTGAATCTGAGCATTCAAAAAGGAATTAAAAGACTACGAATATTTATCTTTATTTCACAGGTATTTAGAAACACGTATTATGTTGCTATGGACAATTAGCCTTTTATCCAATTTTAGTTGGTAGTTTAACTCACCTACCCTAAGGTTTTAATTATCCCCTCAGTCTGCAGGCTTAGGCCCCAATTCATGCAGCTGGAAATCTGCCTCAGTGATGTTATAACCTTGTTAATGTAACAAAAGAGGAGTTTACTTAAAACTGTACTGACTGTGGACTTAAGCCAAATTTACTTGAAAGAGGAAAGAGACTGTCAAAAATCCTACAATAAACACAGAAATGCAGTTCTTTCATAACCTTCACCTTAATTCATATAGACAAGCAATTTACATGTAAGTGGATTCATATGGCCTGTGAGGGGCCTCCTCTCTGGAGCTGGACTATTCATTGTACCCTACCCCCATCTTCAACAAAAAAAAGCTCCAACAGCTCACTTTACAGAAATGGCAGAGTATCTGCAACCTTTTTTAATCACAATAAAACATAATTAAGATAAACATTTATAAAGCTAGTCAGTATCAATAAAAGCAGCATAATTTCAAGTAAGTTCAGCTAGTCCTTTGTCAAATACATATATTTAATTCAATAAAGGTTTTATTTGAAGAGTGTAAAGTTGCACTTCTAATGAGGTAATAGTTACATTAGCCTTAAGTGGAAGTTACTTGTCATATACTGATACCCTCCATTCATTTAGTTGCCAAATTACAGTAGGGATTTCCTAAGTTCAGCTGTTAATTAGATTCATTTTTAGGCTAGATACTAACAAAAACCTACATTAGACTAAACAAAACATCATAGTATTGAAGTGTTGAAGGGAGATCTTTCTAAGAGAGAAATAATGTAAATTATATTTTTTAATACAACTGTGAAAATACTGTAGGTAATTTTCATCCCAATTGGATCCTTGTACTACTTTTTTAAAGCAGGGATATGATAGGAGGGGCAGTAGTGGGCAGCTGGGTGGTACATGCATACGCGTAAGCCACAAAACCAATAAGAGCCAGTTTTCCTTCAGTTTTTTGACAAACTAATCCAGGGGGTTGGTGGGGATAATAAGGACCCAAAACAAAACTGGAAAGCAGTCAAGTCTCTTCCACGCATGCTGAAAGTTGAAATATTTTTCAAGAGGTGAAAACACTTCAAGTTCATGAATGTCAGAGTATTTCCCACTCTGGTAAGAGGGTATCAGGTTGCTGGATGTCAGATGATGATCTTCCACAATTCTTGGGCTTCTATTCTTTAGGTGTTAAGTAATAATCTCTTATGCTTTTGCCACTGAATTTCACACTAGTCCTAGCAGCAGCTCCTGCTCTAAACCCTACAGACATGAACTACTTACCTTTTGTTTATAGACCACACAGGAAACTAAAAAGAGTTTCTCAAGATAGTCATACAAGACCTAGATGAGGTTGTCCAGCTCACCAAAATACTCGTAAGTTATCAAACACAGTAAATCCCCTAAATAGTGATGAGAAAATTCCATATTTTGGAGCTTTTAAAGTAAGGGAGTTTAAAAGTTCAGATCACTCTTCCTATTAACTGCATCACTCCTTCCTAACCAGACTTTGGGACACTGCTTGCCATAACATACAGACGTCTGAAGATAACTACCATGAAGTCCCCTACGCTCACAACTGATTTCATTTTATCCAAAACTCTTCCAGCCTAAAGAAATAAGGCAAGATATTAAATTACATTCTTATGGAGGTACATTTAGGCAGAATTGGAATTTTGTTCAATAACTTACACTGACAATCCACATTATGTAAGGTTTCCAAAGTACCTAGCTCTGATTCTGCATTGCACAGAGGTGACCTACCTATCCTATGGAACCTACCTTTGACATTTTCTCCTATCAGTACCTATCTGTTTCCTAACCATAAAGAAAGCTCAGGAGGGCTGAAAACCAAAACAAAGTAGTACATTTAATGACTGTCTTTTTCAAACCAACCTACATTTTCCCTACCACCTAGAAGATGAGAACCACGTATCTAGTCTTCAAAGAACATAAGTTAAGTTTGTTGGCAAGCAAAAAAGAAGAAATCCTAGTAACTAGAATGATTTTAGCAATATGGTGGTCCTCAGAGGCCTGAGGGGCCTAATTTAGATGACAGTCAAATGCAACAAAGATAATCTATACGTTTGAGGTAGGAGTAGTTAGAAACTGGGAAGAGTTTAACCACAAAATATTATCCTTATATTTCTAATCTAAACCGGTGAATCTAAACCAGTGAATAGTTCCACATTTACTAAACTAAAACTGGATGAGTTTTGAGAAATTCACTATTAAATATGGGGAAAAAAAAATATATCAACCCTTTCACTTGTATTCCCATTATGCTTTTACATACTAAAATACAACATAATAAGCATAGTACTCCCATTTAGGACTCTACAAGCTCCTCTACAAATGCAACATTCCTATTTAGAAACAACTGAAAAAAAAACCTCTTTCCATTAACAACATCCTGCCTAAGTTTTTGCTGTCACCAAGCTTTTGTTTCAACTTGGAAAGTTTATCTATTCAGTTGAAACCACTTCACCCTAAGGAAGTAAGCCAAGGTGTCCTTTTAAGGTGATGTTTACCTGAACACAACAGCTTGACTACAAGATGTAGCACAGACTTAGATAATGTACCTTCTTAAATAGGGCTTTTCTTTGCTGAGATACCCTGGTACACTGCACAACAGTGTGGACATCGCCAAGTTTGTTCACAATCAGAGAAATATGAGATGAGCTCATCCTAATTTTCACTGTCATCACATAAGTCGTGATCTCAGTCTCTGCTAAGCAGCAGCACGGCACTAAGGGGTGATGTTCATTAGAAATTCAGTGCTTTGGAACATTTTCGTGTGCAATACCATATTTAACAATCATACTTGAAGGATTCTCTTCTTACTATGATATTACTACACTCACATTGTTTAGCGTTGATAGTGATAACATGATATGTGCTTTTATTAGTATCTTGTTTATTACAGTAATGCTTGATAGCCAATGCAGGATGGAGCTTATTATGCCTGGCACTGTATTAATAAGGAGTATCGATCAGTCTTGTCAGGCTTATACCCTATAAACAGGTAAGCTATATGCAGTTCATTGGGAGGGCATAAACACCACCAGAAAAAGTGATCTGAAACTCTCTTAGATTTAAAATATGGTGCAAGTGTGTTTCCCTCCCCAAAAGACAGAAAGCCTTTGACTCATTTCAAGATAGAGACACAGACCTCTACAACAATAAATTCTTACAAGGTGTCATTACATTAGTTAGATAAAAGAGCACATCTCACTTATGCTCTTACAGGCGGAAAGGTTGCCACATGAGCTCACACCTTACAAAACATGAGAGTACGCACATCAGAGAGCATTAACAAACACTCTCAGACATGAGAGAGTAAAACTTCTAGCACATCTTACACCTTATTAGACATGAGAAAATCCAATCAGAGGATACAAAACAATATGAACTTGGATTTATTTTTCCACAGCACACAGCGAAGTACTTGGTTTTCTAAGGGCCGTGAGAAGGGGGAGGAATGAGGAAGCACAGGAAGGAGGCAGCGGCAGATTTACTTCATAGCCCCTAATAGGAAAGCAGAGAAAGCTAACTGAACCTTCCCCTTCTGCTAGTAAGGAAGCTGTTCCTATTTGACTGCTTCTGACTCTGCTCTCTCCTGACGTTATTAGACCTTTTCCTTTTAATGGAAAACATCATCATATACATTTCTAAGCACATTTTCTTTTTTTATACAATATTAAACAATAATCCAGTAATTTAGTTTAAATGATCCAAATCTTTAAATTTCTTTGGTTCTCCAATTTCAAAGATCTGAGTTTGCATTAAGTTCAGTATTATCCCACTGGGGAGAGGGAGACCCTCAGCTCATAATTTCTACCATTGAATTGCATGTCCTGGGTCTCAAGTATACAAGATTTGCCACCAGAAAAAAAAAGGAAAAAAACCTGACCCATCATATTTTGAGGTCAAAAATGCAGAAACATCTGCTGGAATCATATTCACTTGGTTGAGGCTAGGAATATGGGAGCCTGCAGTTGATCAGCACTGCCCTACGTGTCACAGAGGCCAATGGGAATTACACTAAGAGGGTTTCAGTAGACAAGGGCGTAATTCAGTCAGCTTTAAAAAAAAAAATTCATTAAACAGAGGCCTAACTTTTTCTCTCTTTTTTTACTTTCAGCCTCCTACTCCTTCCTTTCTGTCTTTTAAGTCACTTGTTCTTTTGAGTGTACTATCAGACGTGCAGGCCTTCACATTCCCATGCTGGCTGAACTTCAAAATAAATGCCATCTTATTTCTTCATTTTTATCAGTATTAATTTTTTAGCTAATAAAAGCACCTTTAAGGTAGTTTTCAAACAAACCATACACATCTTTGTCAAGATTAGTAATTACAGGGTACTTTTTTTTTTTTCCGATAGCATTGTTATTCTGGTAAAGTGGTTTTCTTGTGTTATCTTACATTAATTAAAAAAACAAAAAACCAGTTGTGGAATAGTAACCAGACAAAAAGTTTTTAATACTTAGTAAATAGCATAAATCTTTTTTTTTTTCTTTATCTAAATGTTAAGATTGCTAACCCCCCCAGTAAGTTAGCTTTAGATAAAAAAAGTAAGTTTCCTTAGAAGATAGAAACATACTTCAAACTATACCTTTCCTTTGGAAGAGTCCAGACTTGCATTTTCATTCTTCAGGTTTGTACAGCCCTCTTCCACGTTTTACTGAATGCTAACTCATAAGCCCTCCTAACTTTTAGATACTATCCTCCTCATCACTGTCCCTTTCTGAATAATATTCCAACTCACGTGAATTTAGGATGCTACGAATCAAGATATATCACAGATTAAACTGGTGTATTTTAAACCCTAACACATTTATACATTAAAAACAAACAAACAAAAAAAAAAACAGAAAAGCATTTCACTTTAAAGAGATGGCTTTTTTAAAAATAATGAAAAAAGAGGGGAAGCAAATGTAATGATTTTCAATTGTAATGTTTTCTTCAAATTTTCATTTGCATTATAAAAAGCTAGAATATTCTGCATCTTACAGTCCTTCAAGCACTTTCAGACATGTAAACCTCAAGCACCGTTAATTCTGTGTGTCTTCTAATTAGTTCAATCACTAGAGAATGTAATGTAACTGTCATCTCTCACTCTTATAACCTGCCCTTTAAGACAATTATTTCATCACTTGTATCATCCTGTAAATCCACTTATATACTAGAGGGCAACAGAAGATGCAAAAGTCTGAGTGTGGCCCTTAGTCTTTCCAGAGTGTATTAGTTGACTTAATATAACTGGTTCTCAAAATAAAAAATAAATTTCAAATTCATCTGGTCATTAACTATGTGTGTTTCAGGGTAAGGGAGCAACACAGGAGGAGAGAGCTAATACTTCAGAGGGAAAATAAATTTTAGGAACATAGTTTAAGAATAACCACAAAGGAGTATAAAGAAGAAGTCATTGGTGGACCACGATGGTCCATGAATTCGTCTAACTCCTTTTTAAACTAGCTGATGCCACCCTGCCCTCTACGGAAGCAAGTTCTGAAAGGTCACCAACCAACCACTGCATAAAACACCTTTCTCTCTCTCTCTTTCAAATTGATCACTGATTAACTTCAGCAACTGCTTGATATCCCTCAGGCTGGGGAATCTGGCAAACAACGGTTCGTTCAGCTTGTGCCTTCCTTTGAGATTCTGCAAACTTCAAACATATCCCCCCGCTGCCTTCCCCTCCCCAGAGTGAAGAGTCTTTGAATCTCTCCCTCATAAAGCAGCTGCAGGATCCCCTTGATCTCTCTACCATTCAGGTTCTGGGGAAAGTGCTCGAGGAATAAAACCCTTAAGAAGTACTGTGGAATTTCCAGCATAAAATGCTTGCTGGAGCACTGACTGCTGTTTTTCTACCGAGGCAAAAGGTGCCTGAAAGGGTAGAGAATAACAGCGACAAAATTGGAAGAAAAGTGCACTATCAGGCTACAGAGAGGCAACTACCAATTGAAGTTCCTTTCTGCCTGGCAGATGCTTCAAACCATATGGATCATGGGAACCTGGAAGACCATTTTTATAACTAGGGAGCCAGAAGCTTCAATTTCTATATCACCTTGAGAACATTACTCATGGAAACAAGGGATAATTAAACCAAAATACTTATGAGATGAAGAAAACAAGCTGGTCAAAATCCAGACCCATTTTCTAGATCAGAAATGTATCCTTATTTATTTTAACCATAATATGTGTTGTTTGGAAGATATTTGAACCTTCAGGCAATGCTTCTGTGACGTAAGAATCACTACTGCCATTCCATAATGGAGAGGAAGGCATTGCCTTTCTGGGAGGGAAACACTTTGAAAAAAGGTTGTTACTACACTCTCCCACTGTCAAACAAGGACAGGAAACATGGGAGAGGCTCCAGCTTCCTTTGCTTGGACGGTGATATAAAAGCAGACAAAATACAGCTTCTCATAGCACGCTATGGAGAAATCCTAAATCTAACTAACCTTCAATAGCAGGTGACAACCTATTCTGAATGTAAATTATGACCTGAAGGAAAGAAATAGCACATTTTCTTCCTATGCTGATGAAATTTCAAATATCATTAATTTTATAAAATAAAATCAAAGTATACTATCATTCAGTCTGAATGTATTAAGACTCTCCAGTGAATAGGAACTTGGTGACACTCATATGTCTTTAAATAAGACAAGTGCTTCATCAAGTAAACAGTTCACTCATTCTGTTCTCACAGAGAGAAACATTTTATTGCTCTGTGCCTGTTCGTTGCTTACAAAAGAAAAACATCTCTTCATTTTAGTCAAGAAAGCTTCTGTTCCAGAGAACAAAGCCTTCATTTGGTTTTCTCTAATCTTTATGGTGTTTGCAAGTTGGTGTCAAAAATGTTAGTCAAGGCATGCTGTGTTACAGGTCTGTGGGGCAAAAGCAGTCACAAGAGACTTTCCACCCAAGTTAGAAGGAGACCACATTACCATTCTAACTACTTCCTATGGAAGTCACAGTTGTATCAACATCCTGCTGTTTTGTTTGTATTTAACTTGGGATATGACTCTCTACACTCTCAGCATGAATCCTACAATTAAATGGAAGCAGTCCACAGGTTACTAAAAAACAGTCCAGTGTTCTACTTATGAAATGGTTAAAATTTTTGAGACAATCAAACTGATATCCATTTGAACATGTTTATAGTATACATCAGCACAGTTAAAACAAGTCAAAATAAATAAAAATAATTAAATTACAGTAAATAGTAAGTTACTTTCTGAAAACTATTTTTTTCCTTCACAGCTATTTATACTCATACCTAATGTATTAAATGAAGGTATGTGAAAGAATTCATGTTAGAGAAATTATCCTAGCTATCTTTCTCAAAATATAGGCTGTATTAGAGCTTACAAAGTAGAAAAAATATTTTAAAATGACCTTACTTTCAAAATAATACGTCATTAATAGTCTAAGAAACCTGACCCTGGTGTATGTGCTGAAACTTCAGTTCAAAGAGTATCCTTTAATGTCCTGTATCCACTACTACTTCTTTAGCCTAGAACTATCCCCAAGGCAGGTGCTGGCTTTTTTAGAAAACACTAGCATTTAAAAAGGAGCATAAACTAAGCATCTTTGCCCGCACTTTATCATTTAAACACCTCAGTTTTCAGTCTAGGTAAAAGAAACTGGCTTTCCTTTCTGGAAAGAAGGGGGTGGGACACAAGCATTGCTTAACTGGAACACAGAAAGCAGACAGCGTCTACAAGGAAGCTACTGTTTTAAGTGGTTTTAAAGAGTGAGTTCCCAACAGTTTTAAAGAGTAGTTCCAGCCTTAAATCACCTTGCCAATTTCTCCTACTTTGCTGTATTGCTTTCCTCATCCTTGCTGCTGTATGGAAGACCTCAAAAATGGAAATTAACTTCATGACTACATGCAAGCAGAGTCCCTACAATTTCATCAGGGATTTTCCTGTCAATGAGTGTCATGCTTCTGGCCTGTTTATGCACTAAACAGGTGAATTGCATACACAATTACTTTGAAATGTTCCAGATGCACTGGATTTACTACTCACACAGGGATTTTAGAAGTGCTTTTTACCATCGCTGTACCCACAGCAATGAGGAAGAAACCACTATGCTGTGGGTGACATTATGCTCTTAGGGTGGAGTAATTAGGATGTAAATAAAGGAAAAGATGTTGAGTTCCTCTCCCTTTCCCTCCCCAAGTGCCAGTTTGAGATGGTAATTGATGGAAATAGTAATAGGAGAACATAAAGCAGGGACATGAGCTGATTTGTCCAGGTGCTGGGAACACGTCTAGATTCTCTGGACATCCAACTGCCCTTGTCAGAGCTGCAGCTCCAGCTGAACTGCTATACAGATGTGAAATCTCCAACTTCTATGCCAGTAAAATTTAGAGATGGAAAAAAGGGGTATGTCTGCAGAAAACCAGATGAAAGGTAAATTCCCTTATACTTTTGCCACTAGTACTTCATAAAGCGTTTTGACTTTCCTACAAACTCTGACTATGACTCTCTAGTTTTACATCTTACACAGTCTTCCCCTTGGGCAGTGATCCCTGACTTCCAGAATGCATTCAAAGACTCTTTTCACGTCTGCAATATCTTGAAAAGTCCACTTGAAGCCATTTGTATACTCACCCATGCTTGAATTTCCTGCACTAAAAGGCAGGAGGGGACAACATGCATTCTCTTCCCTGCAACAAGACAAGCTTCATCCTTACTCTGGGAAGGTTCTCATGCTCAGTTGGTTGAACCAAGCAGATCCAGACCCTGGTCTTGCACACGAGACTGGCATCTAGTGGCAAATACAAGTGCCCTCTCGTTGTCTGGCAGAGCAGCTGAACCACCAACCCAGCAGACAGAAATAGAGTACGTGTTCAGCACTTCTGCAAAGAGTGGCAGCTGGTGGGACTTTGTGGAAATGCTTTGTGGAAAAAAACATTTTATCCCCTTTCTTCCCACAAATATTTCATCCTTGACTATACACAGGTGCTGTTAAAAGAATAAAGTAAACATACTGAAAAACAGAGATAAGCAATATTCATTTATTATTTTCAGTGAAAAATATGGTGGACATTCTTAAACAAAGGAAGGGATGTTTAATTTTATACTGTCACTGTAAGAAAATTTAATGCAAAATCTAATTAAAAAATAATTTATATTTTTTAGACAGCACAGCGGTGTTCTATTTTTGTTATTGAATTAAAGGACTAGTAGCTGGTTATTTTATTAGGAGAACTTTAATGCTTCATTACTGAAGTAATCTGATTTATTCCACATAAGGGAAAATACATATTCTTCTGGAAATTTGTAGTGAATTTCAGGGCACAGTCACTTCCAGCAAAAGTGATTTAGCAATACCCACAGGTGATGGCATGAACTCTATCAAAGGCAAGGAAATTACCTTTCAAATTCTTGGCAAGAATTTCATTCAGGATACTCTGAAAGCTTCAGAGCACTGAGTCTGCTGAGAGGACTGCTAAAAAAAGCACTCAGTAATTAACAGTTGGATCTCAAAAATTAAGACTTAGCAGATCTTCAAGACAAAACATGAAGCTCAGCCTTTTGGGAGATTAATCCCATGGTCACTCACTACTAAGTGCTATGTTTATCACATGTAGATCAAATTAATGCAAAACCACAAGGGATTTTTTTTTTTTTTAATCTTGTATTTACACATATTTCTAAGTAGAGTGAATACCACAGAAAGTTAATTTAAGGGCTTTTAACAAGTTTTGGGGAGCTTGGCAGAGGAGTAGTTTGGTGTTTTGTTTTGTTTTAACTTCAATGGTTGCAGCTTGAAGATTATATGCATATAATTTATAAGTTGAACAAACAAAACAGGTGATTTTTTTATCTTTTCCCCCATATGCCATTAGACTTTATGATGATAGGCTCTGCTTGTCAAACTTTTTATCTTTCAAAGGGAAAATAATTTCTAAAAAGATGATCTATCCCATACTTTCCATAAGGACAGGCATTTATTTCACATACAAATAAAAAGGAATTTTAATATTATATAAATACTCATTTATTTATCTATACAGCTCCCTAATTTTGTTAGAAGCAGGTTTATGAGTTTTGGAATGAATCACCATCGAGGAAAAGACATCTGTATCAAAGCATTTTTGGACGCCTGGTGGTCATGAAAGTATGCTTCACAAACATGGCATTTCTGAAACATCTGAAAAAAATGCCACCATATCACAGAGCAGAAACTCCTCCTGCCCTCAAGCTCTTCATATTAAAAAATGAATAAGCTTTTCTAGGCAAGCCTTGTGAAGTTCTCAGTAGGCTGTGCTCCTTCTTGTGGACTCTCAGAAATTAAATACAATGTCTGGAAAAAGTCTTGATATATATTTTTAACTACTAATTTTTAAGTTCAGGCCAATTGAATATTTCTACAGATGATAAATACATTTAAAAAAAAACAGTAATATGCCTTTTGTCACACTGCAATATAGATTATTTTTTTTAACTATCACTTCTTAAAAAATAAGTGCATTCATTTTTATTTATGCTCAGAGATAGAAAGAACACAAAGCATTAAGACAATTAGGCAAAATGATGGATTTGAACACATGCTGCATTTCACTGTTAACATGAATGCGTAACTTCCATTAACGTCAGTATGAGTTATGCTTGCACTGCTAAAATAATATGACCATAAAACAAATATTTCCTCCAGAACTAATATAGCAATATTTTTAATAGACATTTGGGGAAAAAAAAATAAATATCACATACTAGTAACATGCAAATGCAAATCCTTCTCCAAACCTCACATTTTGGAATTCTTTAAAATAAATCTTATTTTGTCACATGTTGGCATCAAGTTACGAATAACTTGATTTTTACCTCCTTCCTTCAAGTTACCTTTCAATCAGTGGGTACTTCTCCAGCTTACAGTTCAAAAAGACCAACCAGATAATGAACAAGATTAAGCTGCTATCCATTTTTATTCTAAACTTCCTTAAATATCCAAATGTATATGGGAACATGTAATGACAATTGAAGAAATTATCTAAAACTGACAACTGATTGCAGCCAGTAAATTAAGATGGATCTTGGCAATGTCAGCCAGATGGGCCTAGAATGCAGTTATGTTTGGAACTTGAAGATAATATAAGCATAGGAAATCATCATGAATGTTCTTAAACACGCAGTTCATGCCTATTTAACTGAAAACTAGCAGCCAAAAATTGTAATCACTCAATATTAAATATATATAAAAAAAAGGATAAATAGAAGAATTGCTGCCAATTAATAAATTATCTTAAAATATCAGAGAGAAGTCACATTATTTTAGTAAATTACTACAACACAGGATTATCATTATTCTGTCAGTGGTTGTCTGGGTTTAAGCCAGCTTCTACAATCTGTTTTTGAGAATACTTTATTCATTAAAAAAGAAATGCCGTGCCATATTTAGTATATTCTGTTTTAAGGCAGCAATTCTATAAATTCATCATGCATTTATTTCAGTAAGCAATTCCAAAAATTAACATACTGTCACATCTGAATTATTTTTTTTTAAAGTTTGCTAATGCATGTGTTGTTAATGTTGTTTAGTATATATATTAATATTGTTTAGTACAGGTTATTAAATTTTATAATCTGAAGATTTACATTTAATTCATATTAAATAGTGGTCCTGTAGCCCTTGTCATACACAGAGTTCAAAAGAATGAATAAGTATGTTCATTTCTGCTTCTTTAATTCAGTACTAATGATGTTAAAGAGGTAGTAAAAAGAAAAAAAAAAGTATCATAATGTGAATTTCCATCATTATTTATTTGTTCCTTCTGTTTAGTAAAATTGTGCTGTGATTTTATATATTTTGTTTTGTTCATTATCTCTATTTGCTGTCTCCCAGATCAGCAATGGAAGTCCTGTCCGTTTTCATCTCCAATATGAACTCAGCTGTGTAACATATTTCACAGAAAGTAAAGTTAGGATAGAATTTAAAATAGTAATAGAATATATGGGTTTTTTAATGAAAGCGAGTTCTAAGTTATTAGCTGAATCATACTCTTCAGGGGAAAGTGTATTTGTATAGGAATTTATTTTAGCTCAGTTCAGGATAAAGATACTGTATATGAAAAATTGCATCTCTTGAAGATACAAAAAAAAAAAAAAAAGGTAATGGCAGAGGTCTACATACTTCCACAGCTAACAAAGTAGCAATTAAGAAATCAAAGGCAAAAAAAGAATAATAAGAGAAGTCTTTTACATACTAATGATTACTCAAAAAAATATACTTTTAACTATGAATTTTTATTAATTTAATTTTTAGATGCTAATTTAAATTTTTCTTCTAATTTTTACTATTTTACTTGTAAAATTAATACTGTAAAAACATACTATATGTATATATCTCATTTTTAATTCCAAACTATTCCTAACTTGCACTTTTGATACTAGGTCTTTCACCACTCGTAACATTCACTCAGTACTGTATTCATAAAATAGAACAGCTTTTATCAACAGAAAAGTCAAACTTCACCAGTTTTTGCCACCCTCACTTCCCAAACTGAAGACACATGATTTACACAGCTCTGCGAGGTTCTGTGTACCCCAACCAAAAAAGTCACAATTACAGAATTAAAGATACTGCTTTTTTCCCCTGTGTTGCATAATGATTGAAAATTATGATAAAAAGGACAAAAAAAGTCTTAAGTGGAAGACGGAAACCAAACATGCACTCAAAGAAACAGAGCAAAGCACTATACAGAAAAAAAATGACTGCATGAAATAGAGTAGCATCGAGCATCTGAGTTATCACAGATGAAGTAACATGTACATATAAAAGAAAAAACAGAAAAGTAAAAAAACTTATCTATTACAGGATATAATATCACATACTATAGTCATTCATAAGTGCTCCCATTTTTCAGAGCTCACTAGAGTCAAAAGCAGTTCTTTTGATTTCACTGGAAGCATTCATACTTACATTACAGTATTTCTGTACCTGTATTACATGGCAGCCTTAAAACCTACCTTTATAAACTCTAGGAAGCATACGACTCCATTTCTACTTTGCCTTATTAGATTACAACATTATTAAAATAATTTTTTTTTATTATTTCCGTTCCATTTAAATGTAAGGATATCTACAACAACTTAGCTGAAGTCAAGTAAGTGTTTTGGGTTTGGCTTAAGTGTTTTGGTTTGGGTTTGGTTTTTTTCCTCCCTCAATGCAAGTTTTGAGACTACAACTATAAATTTTCTTTGCTAAATGTTAACTACACACTTAACAGCCTAGCCAAGTCATAACAACTTCACTCTTTTTTGCCAGTTTTGAAGATCATGTCAGAGCTTTAACATCCCATAATTACAGATACTTACCTTTATTGTGGGTAGGAAGTTAGACTCAGTTATAGGTCTATCTTCCCTTTTCAGTTCTGTACACTTACATAGTGATGCATACGCAAATAGGTTGTCAGTTTGGGTTTGTGGGGTTTTTTTAAACAATTCACTGCAATAAAATTTGCACCATCCATAGAACTTTAATAAAACACTTTCCTTGAATTTGACTCTGAAAAAAACTCCAATAGGGAATTCTCACTGGAAAATGGAGCTTTAGACCCACAATTTCTCATGGAAGTTATACTGCGCTGATATTTTATTTGCATGTGCCAAAGGACACCTTTCAAAAAATTCCTCATATGGTGAGTACTTCTGAAATTAAGACTTGGCATTCCTATATTTTAAAAGGAATTTAACAGTTTTACAACTATTAGAAGTCCATAGACTCAGACTTAAATATATACATAGAAAAAACACAGGAAGGGAGTAAAAAAGAAAGAAACAACAAAACCCTTTTCTTATGACAAGAAATCAGTAATTTTAATTTTGCTAGAAATTAGAGAAATCAATGTACTTACTTCATCTCTAGAATTTCTTCTAGCTGTTTTCTTCGCTCTATTCTCAGGTTAGCCAGATGTGCTTCTTTTTCAGCCAAAGACTGCTGTGTTGAGGCAAGACGGGCTTTGGTAGAATCTAATTCTTGTCTAGTCTTTTCCAGTGCATTCATCAGCTCTTCTACCTGTGAGAGAGAACTTTTTAAGGTCCATATTCTTTACAATAACTAAATCTGAAATCTATATACATCCATTAAAAAAATAAAATAATCACCACACAAAAGGAATTATTTTAAATAAAATGGTTGTTCATTCCTAACTGTTTTAAAAGCCAACAACAAAAGCAGACATTAAATACCAAAAAATCTTTATGTTTCCATTAATCCGTTGGTAATATGCAACACTTATATAAAGCAAAACTAACATAGGTCACCAGAAATCTATTTAACCTGGGCCACAGACACATACAGACACAACATATAAATATTTTCTGCACCATTTATATCATTTAAATTCAGGGCAGTGGTAACTCATCATAATAGTAATTTTGGATGCAGATATAGATATATATTTTAAAACAAAACTGGTCATAAAAATACATGTATTTTTCATCAAAAATGCAAATCCTTCTGTGCAGAACAGGTTTCCCAAGGAAGCCATAGACACTTCAATCCTTGGTTATTTTCAGATCTTTAGACTGCATTGCCTCTAGTGGTCCCTTCTAACCTGAATTATTCTATGATTCTGAACTTAAAATGTCTGTTGCTGCTCTAATAACAACCAAGTTATTTTCCTCACAACAACTCTGAGAATCTCTGACATACAGGAAAATTATACAGGAAAGCTAGGGCAATACCACTCTTTCTTTAGCACTGGTAAACATGAACCGGATGTGGGATAAATTGCACATCGCAGGAATACAGAAAACCTTCGTTTTTTTCAGAAAAAAATTATGGAAATTAAAAAAAAAAAAAAAGCGTATGACATGGTCTTTCACATTATTTAAAGAACACCCGAAAGAATGGAGACTACATATGACACCCGTCTTGCAGCAGAAAATTCTCTTGTGGGGTGAATCATTATATTCAAAGAACCAGAGGGTCACAAATAGTTTCTGGTAACCAGGACATCAGTATTATTTCCCCCGGTTCAAATTCCCCCGGTTTATATTAGGAGCTGCAAATAAACAATAGATTTTATTTGCTTTTGTGAGATACAACAATTTAAATAATGCATGTCCTATTTCCTTATTTTCCTTATTTTCTTTTTCACCTTTGTCCAAATATTAACATTTTAAAATTAGCCAACACTTCAGGAAGAACATCTAAATAAAACAAAATAGAAGACGGACTATATACCAGTTGTTCATGTTATGCAAGTCATGGAAAGTGTTCACTTTTGCAGGTGTATCGAAAAGTCTGAACATATTCCACTGTGGACATATACCCACTTTGTCTACAGAGAAAATAGTATGTTTTCTCCCAAGTTCGTGCTTAATTGATGCTTGTTATCTAAATTCTACTAGCCTGCAATCAGTGTTTATAAGCCACATGATTTTATTTCAGTTTGAACACACATTACCTCCTATATAACAGGTTCAATAAGGCAAAATTAATAATACAGTCTTCATCAAATGATAATGAAGACTCATACCCTGTTTGAAAAGGATACACTGATTACTTACCCCTTCTACACCAGCTGCATCTGCATCTTTATAAACACTCTAATAAAATCAATGGAATACTAGAACATATTTTGTACCATTCAGTGGTAAGGAGTTACAATTCATAAATGCAGAATCAGAATTACCAATAGCGTTGAAAATACTGATGTTCAAACTTCCACTCGGAAAGTACAACCAGTGTAATAGTGACTTGAAATAGCAAGGAGTGCAAATTGTACAGTACAATCTGTGCAGGTGCAAGATTCCCTTAAAACAAACCCTCAAGAAAGATGAAGGCTTTAGATATCTTTGTAAAATGTCTATGTAGTGAACTTTCACAGTAGAAGCAGCAACAAGAAAATATACTTGAGGGGAAGTAAAAAAATTAAAAAGTTAGATTTGTACTTCAAATCTCAGGGGGGAAAAAAAACAACCAAAAAACAAAGAAGAAAACAACAACAAAAAACCCACCACAGATAGAGAGATATCACATTTCTTTAAAAATATACTCAACTTCTTGTATAAAACCAGCTACTTCATTTTCTCTTTTAGTACAAGAACAAAAAACTATGCTGTCTCCAACAAATACAAGCCTTAACTTCTAAAACATAATATATTTCTCCCCATTTTCTAGGCTCATCCTTGTGGCTTTTAACAACTTCATATAGTTTCTGCTCAGGCTCCAGTCTGTTAGTCAATTCCAGCTAACATACATTAATGGAAATAATAGTAAGAATTCAAGACTGCAAAGTCATTCATTTGTACAGACTCTCGTTTCAATGCAATATTTTCAAACACCAAGTCACTCCACACCTTCATATTTGTTTGTCAGATGAGAACATAAGAAAGCAGAAGAGTAGCACTTCCGTATCTTTAGTATCATTTCCCTCCTTTTCCTACAGGTTCAGCCAAATTTAGTACCCAACCTGTTGACCGAGTGAACACTCAACCTGAGTTCTAATATATCACATCAGTTATATCTTAAAACATTTAAGGGAATTAAAGACTTGTGGAAAACAAAGCTGTGGATTTGTTAATGTGTATTAATAACATACTCTTATATTACTAGACAAAAGAGATCAAAGTCCAAAAGAGAGAGGAAAAAAACTTTAAAAATTTAAATACGAAAACTTTTTCAAACCACAAATCGTTAACATGTGTAGACTTGAAAGTTATACTTTAATTTACACTTTCAACACAGTATTTGCCAGCTAGTTCTTCCTTTATTTTTTGAATATGACCCAAGTTCAGAGTTGTATGTTTTCATAGTTAACTGTGTCACCAACACCTACAGCAGAATTCAACTAGCATGCATGAGCAGAAGAAATCGATTTTTTTTAATGAACTACTATGAAGGGGAAACATGCGACTGTTGAAGTTGCACATACAAACATCTTAGCATGTTTGTTACATAGCTGTAGCAGATCTATTAGAGTGGAAAATTAAACACTGAAGGCAGTATTATCTAGATATAAAAACCTAGGAGGGGAAAAGCGTTGTAAGATATAAACCAAACTTTTAATGTAAGCACATGCTGCATGTTCTCTTCTGTAATCGAAGAATTAAAGTATTAGCAGAAAAAAATTAAAGGTTAATGTTGATTTAGTAGCTCTTAGTCCTACTGGCCTATGGCAAATACTTCTTTTGCTGCATTAGGGGCATTTCATCTGAAAAATAAATTGTGTCCAGGAGTTCTTTCATCTCCAAAGCACTGGTATGGGCCTTCTTTCCAGTTTCCTTTTACTTTTTCCACTCTCCAGATATTGAGCTGAGTCCCCCAGTGAAGTACCAGTTCAGTAAGGACCAAGTCACACATTTACATACTTTTCTTATCATCATACAAAGGATCAAGATAAAGTTTGTATTAATGACTATATCTTTTAATTGTAATATCTCATCCAGCCACTTCCATCCCAAACTGAAGCACCTATTCTACCTTAAGAATCACATATGCATCCTTAAGACCATTTTTTAAACAGAAACAGAAAAGTTCCTCAAAGTAATATATTCTAAAATCAAAGCAGCATTTTAAATGCCTTTCTGTGCTGAAGTGAGGGCAGGCACTATCACGGTGCAAGCAATGTTGGTTTTCCAAGGCTGACAGTGCCAGCACAGCCCCTCTGCCTTGCAGGGACACCTCTCAGAAGGCTGGAGCCAGGAGGTCCCCACTCTCGCAGGGCTGAGGGGCAGCTCCCCACCCAGCCTGGCAAGACAGCTGCTGCCTGAAAGCCTGTTCTGTTTTTTTTCCCCCACTATATCTCTTAGTCTAACTACTTCTAATCACAAACTTCGACATTTTAGATACCAACTAAAGAATTAATAAGAATTTATGCTTTGAAAGAGTTTACTCCCAGAACCTCATTGAATATAAAGTTCTCTGCTAGGAAGTACTCTATGCTCTGAGTACATTATTAAATGGGTTTTCTTCCTCTTTGCAACAGTCTCATTTTATCCTTTGCATTTTCTAATAAAAGCCATTGATTTTTTTTTCATACTTTCAGAAAGCCTAACTGACCTCAGTACTTCAATTACTACAATTTTCACAATTCAGAATGGCAGAAACCCAGCAAACTAAACTATTATGCTGTTTTTTAGTTTTGAGACCATATTAAAAGAACACTTTCTCCTGTGTCTGCAGCTTCACGTTTTCTAGACCAACCAGCAGTGGTTCACACCAAGATAAGAGAAGAAAAAGAAATATAAATGAATGTGGCTGAAGTATACATCTGCATTACCAGATTCTGCAAATTAGAGGAGGTTAGAGTTCAAGTGAATGACAGTTTATTAAAAATGCCCTGGAGCATTCTTAATTCCAGATTGGATTCGGCTCAGCACAACTCATGCTAACATAATACTGTTCCAGTTAGTGGGAATAAGGAGGGGGAGGGACAACAGCATGTTTTCTCAGTTCAAGTATAATATATTTCTGCAGGATGACAAAGAGCTGGCAACTTTCCAGCAATCAAGGTTAGTATTATTAGTATTACTACCTTTAAAGGGTTGGCACTGTATTTTAGCAACAATATTAGTGATAAATACAAGAAGTTTGGATTTCCCTCACTTTTTCAAGTATCAGTAGCTATACAACAACTCTGTATCTACTTCAATTTAAAACCTAATCTTCTGTTAATACACACAGATCACTTATTAGTTTTATATACTAGAATAAATAGATACTACCATTTAGTTATATTCTTCACTTTTAAGAATATTAATCATTATAGATAAAAATTAAAAACAAAAAAAAAAAGGTTTAATGTACTATTGCATTTAACCAGTACTTGCTTAAGTGAGCTGCATTTTTATAAGTAGCCTGTCAGTGTAAAAATCCTCCCAGTTGTATTCAAAGGTGCTTCTTTTTTTCCATTTGCTACAGAAATGCATTTGGGTTTTGGGGGTGGTTGTGTTTTGCCAAGTAACTTTTTGCCAAGTTACGTGCTACATAAATTTCAGTTATCTCTGGTTCTGTGAAGATTAATTTAATAAAAATTATATTGGGGGTTTTTGGTTTTTTACCCCCAATGATTAAGCACGGGATTGCAAAAAAGGAAGGACTATATTCCTTAACATTTCTCTTTTCACTTTGTGGCTTTCCTACAAATTTATTCTGTCACTGGACTTAAAGGACATAGGTAACACATTCACTGAGATGAGGGGAAAACAGACAAAAACCTGAATTTGTACAGACAAACATCTACTTACCAGCTCTTCTGACTCACAGGCTGGAGACTTCAGTCCTTTACACTAATCTCTTGCCTATACTTTGCACAGGAAGGATGAGTGCCAGGGACCCCAGGATCCTGTACCAGCAGCTGCCGGCCATGCAGAGACCCACTCTATCTCATGACTAATTCAATTACACACCTACAAGAGGTCCAGCACCAGTCATGTGCACCTACTGCTCAACATCACCAACACTGTCCTGCAACATGGTTTGCAAAAACCTTGTTTCTTTCTGTTTCAAAAGGGAATTTCTCCAGTGTTAAACTGGCCCAAAGTTTCACTACAAAGGTGTTTTTTGCAAAAGCAAACAGACATAGCAAAGTGTCAAACTGAGCTTTGCAAGACATGGAAATAAACTCTTTGTCACCCTCTCCTCCACTCTCTTCCCATCCCATTTGTCATCCACAGCCAAATTCCTCGCCTCTGATCTTCAATCACAGCTTTTAAACCCAGGAAACAGGTTTAACAGAACCGGTATAGTTATGGAGGCTGATCTTCCTGAATCTTTCCAAATGAAGAAATTAGACACACATTGTCTTTCACAATTTTGGATATTGACAGAGAAGAAAAAAGTAACCATACTCCAGAATGTATACAAGCTTTAAAATAAACATAGTAAGTAGAGGATTTGACAGAAAATTAAGAAGAATGTTATAAAATCCAGGGTAATAGTTCATTTTCAACTTGGGGTTGTTTTTTTAAAAAAATCACAATAAGCTAGGCAAGCAGGGCCTAAGGATATCAACCAGGAGTGCAGTGGTAGTATAACACATATTACCAGAAGCACTGAAATAGCTTGTCATCTCCATAGGAACACAACAGCACAATTATCTAACAGGATGCCATGCTGCAGAATTTGAAATCGGAAACCTTGTTGATATTACTACCTAAATTAGGATTTAAAATATTTTAATGCTCTTGATAAGTACCATGTTAATAATACATGAGGTTCAGTTTTATTCAGATCAAGAAGAGAGACATTATAGATACCACATATGTCCCCCATCTAGACTTGTAGAGACCATAACCAGAGAGAGAAGGTATTTTAGTTTCCTCAGTATTTCCTTGCTGGCTGTCGCATTGTAGATCCCAGTCATGATAATTTATATTAGCATGATGTTATGATAGAGACATATGTCCACCTCTACATAAAAATATTCTAGAATATAGCACATCCCCATAGAGTTAAAGAAATATATACCCTAAGTGGAAGGATTAGTAATGTAGTAGGTCTTTATTAAGTTAACTTCAGGTTTTGCAAGACAGTTCTGGGAACTGTATTCAAATTATTAACTTTCTTGATACTTGCAGTTAAAACTTTGATCACCTTTTATGCTAAACCTCAGTAATATAAATACAAAAATATATAACATAATATAGTAATATAAAAATATAGGACCATAGCAATATAATTCTTGGATTTACTATCCAGTCCTCCAATTAATATAGTGATTTCACCTATAATTGAAAAAAACAATTAAATATAACCAGTATTTTCCAGAATTAATCAGTTAAATGAAGTAATGACCAGCTTATAAGGTCAAATCAAAACAACACCACCAGATTTTTAAATATATATGACTCCTATTTATTAAATCAAATTAAAATGATGGTACAAAATAATGTTAACCTGTATGGTCTAGGGTCATGTTCTAGACAAATGAAAACAGAAACCGCTCTCAAGCACAAATAGAAATGATGCTTCCACTGCAGTCCCAGGAATACTGTCATCTATTTAAACACATTATTCTTGTGAAACACAACTGGCCTCCAGTTATAGTTTTCTCAATTCGTTTTAACTAGAAAACACTGTATAATAACCCAGTGTCAAATTGTGAATGGGTCCTCTTACAAAACTGAAAAGGATCGGCAAAATATCAGAATAGTCCTCCTCCTTATACACACAGCTGGAATGTTTAACCCCAAATAAAAGCGCTTTCATTAGCAGCAAAATACAGTTATATGATGGAGTAATTAATATATATATAGCATTACAAAACCAGAGTATGATATTAAAAATATATATATATATATCTACACCTCAGATCAGGTCAATAAAGATACAGTATTCAAAGTGTTGCAAGAATCAGTCAACAAACTTCTTTGTCCAAGGTAAACTTCACACTGACAAGGCCTAACTCGCTGTTGGCCTCATTCAACTCTAGAAGTCACACAGACATACACTGTAATGGAAACAAGACCAAGCACCTGAGCAATTGTGCAATTCCACTTAAAAAAAAAGCAGCATCTTTTTAACTTTTTTTCATTTTGTTTGAAAATGAATTATTTTGTTGATATATCTCATTCCTTTTCTCTGCCTTTCCATCGTGCTTCATTTAAGCAAGTCTATGATGGTTTTAAATGGCTAGTGGCCTCAATTCTGCTCTGACTTACACTTGTTTGATACTGTGCAAACCTAATTACAAAAGTAGCCTTAAAGGTGCTTTATCGTTGTGCAAATGAAAGCAGACTTCGATATTATAATGTTGAAAAATTACAAAGCTCAACGTAATGCTATAAAAAAATATATAATTGAATTAGCGCTTGAACATATGTTGATTTCAGTAGGACACTCTATTGTTCTACAGGATATTGTATCTGGAAGAGAACTCTTATAGACTGAAAACAATTACACTGTGTGATTTCAGTGTTGAGTCTTTTTAGATAAACTACGCAAGTAGAGCAGAGCAACTCTTTAGCTGGTGTTAAAGTACAGCGCTGTCAGACTGGCCTCTCTGGTTAATGTCAATAGCACTGCGTATAAAAGGTGACTAAAGTGTGTACAAATGTTGATCTTTGGAGAAGGCATGCCTAGAATCATACACACATCTACTATTTCATCCACCAGGTCAACTTCAGGGAGAGAGGGCAAATTGGGAGTTTTCTTGCCAAAAGCTGATTCTTAGCATACTTGTTAGGTTAAACCGCACAAAGATACTTCCGCACTACTTTTAATCCATAATCCCAAAATATAATTAAAGGTATAAATTCTTCTCTCTCAGAATATTTCCAAAGACAACAGAGATTCACACAGCATGTGTAAACTCTTACTGCAAACGAGTAGTTTATGTACATAAGAGTTTCTCCACACGCTAAAATGTGCTTACACATTGTGAAATAGCAAGTAAGAGCTATTAAAGTGAAAATGTTATTGCATAAACATACTTAGACAGTTTTACATGAGAAATATCAGAAAATCCAGTTTCCTACCTAGTTTTGACACAAGCTAAATATTATTAACACGTAGTAAGATAAATAGAAAGATTTGTGCAACTGGTAACAAGCTATAGTTTTTGCACCAAAGAAATCTGATACCAACTTTAGTCCCGTGGCTTTTAACCTCGTGTTCAAGCCAGCACTGAATGCCCAGGGAAGTTGTGTATCTGTGCTCCTCTCTTAAGGCACATAATTTTTCCCCGTTTACTTAATTCTTTGGCATTTTTAATATAAAATTACTTTTGCAATATTTTATTAGCTTGGCACACATATAAAAGTCACAGTGGCACAGACATGCTACCCACTTAAAAAATAAACTAAATTCCTATTGTATACAATGAAATATTAACTATATAAATAATCTTAAGAAAAGTCATGTTATGTCTGCACGTTAAAGAGTGAAGTTCTAGCTCCAGCACACCCATTTGCAGATCTGCTTATCAAGAAAAAATTTAATACTTGCTATAGATTGGACCTTACACTTTTGCTCAAATTTATCCAGAGCCATGGGCGAAATACAGGAGAACACATGGAGCAGGACTACAAACAGTTGACTAAGTGAATTGTTTCAGACGTGGTACAAACATAAGCAACACAAGTTTACCAGTATGGGGTCTGTCATAGGACAAATAAGGCACACTTAAACCCTAAAAATAAAAGTTTATATATTCTGTGTAATTCTGGTACTTTTGGAAGGAAAAGCATTCCTTAGAAGGAAATTTTTCTTACAGAAGTAATTAAAAACTGCTTTGGAGTGTCACTTCAGGAAGAGACCAGCCAATAGGAACAGAAGTGCTTATGAGTCTGTCCAGGCCAGGAGAGCCCATAGGACAGTCAGGGAGGCCTGCGGGGGACAACAAAGTGTCTGACAACTGGACTCCATTATTAACACATGATAAGCTCAGAATTTGCACAAATAGTAGCTCCCTGTTGATGAAACTATCCCCATACCTACTACACAGTAAGGAGCTTACGGGGTAAATCAGCCACAGATCACTGCCTCCCTCCCCTCAATCACCACGCTGGAGAAAAATCCCCTGTGGGAGGAAGCAGCGCTGCTGGAGGAGGAGGATGCTGATCTGAACTGAACTCAACAACAGTCTCAGGAAATATTGCTTGTGCAGAAGGGGAGCCAGATGTGAAGCTGGCTCCCCCTGAGAGCGGGTCTGCTGGTGCCCAGCAGAGGCCAAGAAGCAGTAACAGGGCCCAGAGATGCCACCCTAAATGCCCCGAGCTCACTTGCTCCAGAGGAAACTGTGCAACAACTGCACAGATCTTTACACATAATTGCACAGAGAGCACACAGTGCTGCACAGCATCGTCACAAAGAGACAGAACACGCACACACAGAGTGCGCAGAAAAGAAACTGCAGGAACGGCTCGCTATGATTATGGAGATGGAGGAGAAAATCAGGTGGGGGAGAGAACATGGACAAGGGCAGGAAAACAGCCCATAAAAGACTGTCCTTCTGAAACTGCAAAATTTTCTTCAATCACCATCTGAAAGAAGGAAGAGGAAGTAAAGAGACTTTATAACAACAGTTTTACTCCAGGTTACCTCCTGAAAAATTCACCACCATCTCTTTGTGAAATACAGCAGCAGCTAACAATGAATAAAAACATTACGGGGAAAAACAGAGATGCTAAATTAAAGAACTTGATCTTTTTCAAGTAACAAAAGCACATTGTCTGTCACCAAACCAAAACAAGGTTTAGCGAGGATGCCCAGATGAAGAAAAAGAACTGACACTTCAAGCGTTGCATCACCTACAACAAAAACAAAGATGTCAATTCTGTCACATCAGTTTGAGAGAGTTTGGCCCAAGTACAAAAATGCAAAATGCTCAAAGTTCCAGTACCTAGACTTTTTGCTTGTCTCCCCACATGCAATCAATGATACCCCAGCCAAATATGCATTTGGCAATACATTTCTATTGAGTGACAGTATTTATTTCACTAGACTGAAGAAGGAGAAGAGATTATAATACTTACAGTCCTATTCACCTTACCACTATATATTTCATAGTACTCGTATTATCTCAACATCTACCAGGTACAAGAAAATAATATGAAAAGCCAATATAAAATGGTGCTTAGCTCTCTGCTCTATGAATTCAGTTGTTTCTTCATTCTCATAACTCTACATGAGTAGTCCCCAGCTAGGATGCTCTGGAATTCAATTTTGTATGTCCATTCTAATTCCTTTTGGTTTCTGATGGAATAAGTATCATAAAGCTGCCTTTTTAGCAAGCTCACAGAATTTGTTGAACCAACATTCCCTCTTCCACTTCAGCTTCCAAACCTGCTAGTCTAGGTCATATTGGAATATTCCTCCAGTTATTCTTGGAGTGCTTCAGTTCCAAATTCTACTCAGTAGTCACTTAACTAAACGTCTTTGCCTCTTTATGTTCTCAGCCCTAAGACAAGGCAGTTGAAATATTCTAACATATCTTCCCTACAGCAGTTAATTGATTTTCCAACTATTACCAAGCAGTTATTGATCAACCTTATTGTGGGTTATATTCAGAAAAACTGGGGTAAGGCAGCTTTTCTCATTCAGTGATTACAAGCAGGTTTTGCCATCTGCTAGAATAAATACTGCAGAACAAGCAGCTGACAACATTTCGATAGAGCTTTCATGCTTCCCTAAATTGCACTTCCCATTACATTACACCAGGAATCCTTATGAAAGGCAGTCTCATTAGTCAAAGGAATTCTATTTAGAGGTAATATGAAGAAAGTTTCTCTATAGGCAAAGTATTAATCAGTTTATAATAACAGAACTAAGAGAAACTGCACTAAAAATCCTTATACTGGACTACCATAACTGCTCTATGGAATTTACTAAAGCTTTTAATATTGTGTTTTGTATGAACATTATTTAGCTACTAAAGCAATGGGCACTTACATAAAAGCCTAAGTTTTATACAGCTATGAATACTTTTTCAGGCAAAATACATTTGGGAAAGTTTGATGAGAACAATAATGTCTCACTCAATGAAAAAAGGAATAGTAACAGAATCTTTAACCAACATAACCTCACTTTCATTCCTCAGCTAAAAGTTTGTTTTCCATCTTAGTCTCTCAAGCCTCTTCCCACATGAGGAAAAATGCAGGAGAGTATAAACAGAAAACATGCAGATCTAAAAGCTGATATTATTCACTCTATTTTGAAGCAAAATATATGAGCATTAAGAAGACAAGCTAAGTGAAAGGACTTACAAAACTTACAGCTGGGAGGCTCAAAATGGCTTTGAAGAGAACTGTATTTTGGATCTGCTTGACCTTTCATGTAAACTAATACTCCTGCCACTGTTCATATTCTGTATCATTCTCATCAAGACGTATCTTTTGTTATTCCTAAGCCCCCCTCATGCAAAGAGAGGTTTGGTTTCAGAGGACAGAGATGACTACGTCCATATGAAGCTGTACGTTTTAAGTATGTTTTAAGGTCTAGAGCCCCTATCCAAGAACACACAATCCCACAAATGCGGATGCATTAAAAGTATGTTAGAGTATGTTTACAAACATACAGATACAGAAACATGACTTTTTAATGTTTAATTACATACAGTTTCAGATGGCTTGTTCAGCCTCTCAAATTAGCTACATGATAGAGTAAATGAAATTTGTTGAGCATCTGATCTGTATTATGAGCAAAATCCTCAAACTCATGTTGATGTGTTTTAAGAGATCCCACCTCCAAAATGTTCAGCAAAGAAAAAAAAAATCACTCTTTCATCCACAGTCTAATGAAAATAGTAACACCAACAATATAAGTCTGTGCTCACAAAATACAGTTTCTCATAGTTAGAAAAATGCTTACAATGACTAAAATTATGACTCCTGTCTTAAGCACATAGGACTCTATGAAGCAGGGGCTCAGCAGGTTCTCCTATTCTACTCTTTGTATTTCCAGTCACATGCAAATGTTTTTTGAAATGTTTGAGAATGAGGATAGTCTAAATATAATATACTTCTAGTGGAAATAACATTCGCTCCATTTAGACTTCAGGCACTGCTGATGGCAGCACAAGATTGGAATGTGTAGATAATTATCTTTGAGGCTAGTCAACAGCTAGAAGTCCCTCATAATATCACCTTTAAGATCAAGCCAAGACATTCCAGTCTGAATCAAGGTTTATTTATTAAAGGATTTAGCACTTTTAGATCCAATATTGCCTGGAAGACCACCAATTTCCATTCCCAAATATCTAATTTCTCCAGTTTCTTGGTGCATACATAAGACCTTCAAAATCACTTCAGTGAGCACACACATGCACATAAATGACATCTAAATTCCTTCCCCTCTCTAAGATGAATTCCACAGGAAACACCTCTACAAAGTAAAATCTCCACAGAGACTGTAGGAGATTTCAATAATTCTCATTCATTTAGGCAACGCAACTTAGGGAACTGCAGCCAGTTTTTACTGAAAGGTGGATTTTTCTTGATCTTGATTGCTATAAGGGATATTAAGAATAGTGTTTCAAAGCTAGTAAAAAAATAAAATTTAATGAAATAAAATAAATAATTGGTGTATGAAATAATCGTTTCTGTCCATTTTGCATGGGCTAACAAAGAAAAAAGACACAAAAATTAGACAACTGTAACAAACAAATGCCTATAAGAGGAGCTTTGAATATTTTCTTATCTGGGAAGAGAGACAGGCACTTAAATCTTAAGGGTGTAGGATTTTTTTCTTTTTAAGAAACGCTGTTGACAATAAATAAATAACATTCTTACTCAGGGCTCAGCAGGTTCTCTTGTTGCAAATTGGCTTTTTCGGTTTGGTTTCTTTCTTGTGCTGGTGCCATTTGACAAAATTCTACTTCTCATGACAAGATCAAAAGTAATGGCTTACAATACATCTGTTCAGTAGATTCATGTGATAGTGTAATATTAAAGAGGACTTCTATAAATGAACAAAAAAGAAATATAGCCTCTCTACATATAATGGATTTGGTCAACTAAAAGCCTAAATACTCACAGCATGATCCCGGTTATCCAAACTTCCCAGTCATACACGTCTTCCTGTCTGACAGTGACTCCTCACGATACAAACTCTGAGTCACCTGGACAAATTTAGTGTCATACAAGTTGTTTGAGTAACTGGAATCCTACTCTATTACATTATGAATATAGTTTGATCTAAGATGTATCTCATGGTCCTTCATGTAATTTTATACAACATTCCATCTCAAGAGGAGGGGATATTAGCCATTACCAAAGCATAACTGTCATTGCTATAATTGCACAGCAACATACGATAATAAAAATAACTACTAACTCACTATGTTGTTGTAACACTACAAAAGTGGCAAGTATTTCACATTCAGAAAACCCAAAATACTGGCAAAGAATGTTTAAAAAGTTTTAAAGAACAAAGAAAAGCATCTACTTTTCCAAGATAGTATCTGTCTTTCCTTTACTTTAGTTAAGTAGAGTTAGTACATAAGCTGCCAAAAAGAGGCCCAGAAGAGATTTCACAAACCAAATAACATAAGTTTCCTGGACATAGGAAAGAAAATTCAAGGTCCTTATCTTAAAGGACAGCAACCTTCCTCCCTGCCCCCTGCCTTCTCCAAATAGGTTATTTCAAAGAGAAAAAAGAAAAGCCAATTATAGAGCCTCTGTCAGGAGGATTCTGCTCCCACGTACTGCACTTGGCTTCAGTACGATAGAAGCAGTATAATTAATACACATAGCAATCCACTATTACTTTTACTCAGAGTTGCGTTTATAAAATAAAATCATTTTAGTATTCCCAGCACAGGCTTACGGTTAAAAGCCTGCATGGTCCCATATACACTGTAATATCTAAAATGAGAGTCTTGAAAAAACCAAGCTAAGAGTATTGCTGTCTTTACCAGAGAAGTCAGAAATAAACACAACTGCTCATGAGAAAGATATTAGAAGCAGTAAATTTTCTAGTGATGAGTGTTTTTAGGCGTATAATTTATGTGTGCAAACACTCACTGTTGGTATGACCAGAAACACAGATATCATGGAATGAAAAAGAGAAAAAATAGGAGAAAGTAGAAGATGTGGATATATGCTCTACTAGGCTGATAAACAGAACTATCAAACTTATATGAAAGACTAGATTGTGACATATTTTCACAAAAGTAAAAACAAAAACAAATGTTGCTGACTCGAGAATGAACATTGGCAGGAAGCTGCCATTAGGTCTTCTATAGTTTACACTATATTTTTTACTTCCAGACACTGCCAGTGGGAGGTTTTATAGGATAATGATATACTGAGAAACTTATGACAAGCATGTCCAAACAAAGTAAAACATATTTTTCACAAAACAGTTAACTCTGATAGCTTTAAATCCATGGAGCCAGAGGTAGCCTGAAGACTAATTCTAGCAGAATTGTTAACTTGTAAAACCTGTTTAAGGTATTAAAGTATTCTTTACTTTTTTTCCAGAAAATATTGTTATAGCAGGAAGTTACTTCTGAAAAACAGAGTTGAAATAGGAAAGGTGTTACTCATATGAAAATGCTGAAGAGTAGTATGTTTAACAGCTTGATGACAGCAAAAATAGGCAAATTTCATAACTGGCATAAATTTAAAAAAATATATCTGGCATAGTAAACAGAATTCTAAGGGACTGAGTAGGTGTAAAACTTTAATAGCTGCTTACTCCTAGGAGCTGTATTTTCTAAATCATACTTAGGAGTTGTTAGAAAATAGCACATGAGGGTGAACCTAAGTATGAGTATATTTAAACATGTTGTGTAAATGAAGATCTTGACAGTCACATGTGCAGTCACTTCTGAAACTTTCATTGTACAACCACATGGCTAATTCCTGAAGTATCAAAACCCTCTAGGAATACATAAAATACATTTTATATACTAAAAACAAGTTTAACTGAGCCTGTACAGAATACAAAGATTGCTGAAGAATCACCAAAAATGTTAAGAAACTGTGTGAAAGCTAAAACTTGAAATTAATGGCAACAGAAATTATTCTAATCATTTTCTTCCTGTTACAACACATTCTTTACCCAAGAAAAAATTCTCATCTGAATTAGACAAAAAGGTTAAATCAGTATCTTATGATTCTCCTGACATTTTCAGATAGAGAAGATAAAGTATGCAGCCTTTCTCTGCATATACAGTTCAGTCCCATATCTATGCCATAGACTATCAACCACCACCTGAACTTTGGCTTGTGACAAGAAGTGCTGAGTTTGTACATTATGATGATTTTCATCCTTTCATCCTAACATAAGGAATTAATAATTTTTTAATTCTAATAATCCCTAAAATGGGATTAAATAGGGCACAGGAACCAAGATGTGGCTTTTCCAACAGAGAGATGCAATTGAATTCTCTGCAGCATCTTGGGAGGGCAAAGATAATCCCTTGGTATCTTTACATGGCACATCTATTCACAAGTAGGAATTTGATTGTTCTTTCATCTTCTTCCATTATCCCATCCAAGGAAATAATGAACAGGTTCAGCCTTACCTAGGCACAACAGATCCACTCTGTCTTCCACTTAGTGCATATTTGCTCTCAGAAATAAAGAAGCAAACAAGCAGCTAGGATATGGGACAGACTAATAATCTAAATATGACAGCTGTAAGAGTACCAGGATCAGAGACTGTTTGGGCAATTTGACTATATTTTTCAGCTACTGCTTTCACACATAGTCCTAACTCTACTCATGCCATAACACTTGCATTCCATGTGTATCATTCAGAGTTTAGTCCATAAATTCTCTAAAGTCATTTTTCTGTTGTTACTGAAGTACTTATTTAAATACATATTGACTAATCTATGGTTTCATACATCAAGTAGACTATTTTTCATATACAGACTTAAATCTGGCTTTAAAAACTGTACGATGAATTGTAAAAACAGTTTAAAGTTATGATTGGCTGATAAAGTGAAACTCTACTCCATTTCACTTGGATTAGTGTGCAGCTGCAAGATATAAATTCTGTGTGAGAAACAGTACATTTTTTAATGCTCTTTGAATTATCATGTTTTTGCTAAATGAAAGACAACTGGTTTCATATGCAGGTAAGAAATATTGGCATAAGGAATGTTATTTGATTTTAACTGAGTCATGTTGCCAGAATGCATGAAACAGCTGTGTGAGACGAGTATCTGCCTTAGGCTACAACTATATTTCCCTCACCCTTTACCACCTGCCTGTGCTAAAGTTACTGGATGCTGGTAGATACCAAACCTCGGTGGGATCTTTAACTATCATAATTACAAAATGCATTCTCCATTGTCCTATTGATTTTAACGTACTGATTTTGTAATAGACACGACAGCATTATCTCTTTCATTTACAAACTTTTAAAATAATGTCATAAATAAACTCACATACAAACAAAATTATTAAGGCTCTACTGGAAGAGTGAGGCTTAACTCTGCTAAGCTTAAGTGTCTTTGACACATCTGTAATCAAATGATTGTGCCTAGACAGAAAGGCTGATGCTCTCCTACATCGCTCTTTAACTAAAGGTAGCACTGATCGAACAGCTAGAACAATTAGCACTAAGGGGATGAAAGGAAACATACCACTGTTAGCGGGGGAGGGCGCAGGAAAACAGGTAACAGAATACTAGAATGTTTTAGTATTAGATAGGCATAGTGAATTTTGTCCTAGGAATAAAAATGGCTGATACAATCTCAGTGCTGTTGAAAACAAAAGTGGTTTTGAGAATTCTTGAGGACAGTTGTTATACCAAAAAACTAGGGAATGACAAATATAATTTTCATCTTAAAAGAAAAAAGGAAGATTGGAGAATTATAGATAAGTCAGTATACCAAGAGTATACTGGAACATGTAATCTGCTTCAGGCTATTTGTAATCACCTAAAAGGATCAACAGACTTCCCAAGAAGTGATGTCAAATGAAGCAATTCTTTTCATATGACAGAATAACTGGCTTTGTTGAAGGACATCACAATCATATTTGGTATCAAATCTCAAGATATTCACACAAGCAAGCCAAAGAAAAATATGATCCAAGTGGAAGTAACATAACATAGTTGGGAAACCACAGTAAGCCATCAACAATTCACTGTTAAACTGTTAAATTAGGGGTGTGTTTAAGATATAGGATTTTGCAGGGCGATATGATATTCAATGATTTTATTAATAATCCCAAATAGTAAATCTACAAATTTACAGAAGGCATTAGTATGAAAAACAAAAAAATTACTTTAAGACATCTTGCCAAACCTGAGAACTGAACTCGAAAAAAAAAATGATACTAATGCAACAGGGAGAAAAGTAACATCATACACTTCAGGAGAATTCACAGCTCCAGAACTCACAACTGCAGAATTCAACTTCACTAACACAGGAAAAGAAATAATTAATTAAGAAGTTGTCTTTTTCTACTAAAGAAAAGGATCAAGACACTAAGGTGACAAGTCAACGGTGTCATGTTTTTGCAAAAAACACACTATGGAAAGATGTATATGTAGTAGTAATCCTTCTGTTTATTTTGGCACTGGGAACACCTCAGCAGAACTGGATTCAATTTTATCCACTCAAAGATGTGAATAAACTGGAATGACTACAAAGAAAAGCAACAAGGACAACAAGAAAACTAGAAAACATAACCTTTATGGTAAGATTGAAAGAACGAGGGTCTATCAGCTTCAAGAAGAGAAAATAAGGAACATGATATGCATTGTCAGATACAGCCCATTAAAAGGAGGAGAGGAGAAAAAATAAAACAAAAATCAGTTCACTATATCCAATGTGGATAGGATAAGACAAGGTTAAGATATTAGAGAAATCTTTTAATACCTGTGGACAACGAATTATTGATTATGAAGGTCACTAAGAACAAGCTAGACAAACTTCTCTCAGAAATAACATTGGTATCATTGATATTCACTTAGTACTATGGACGCACTAGAAGATACCTTCACATCCCTTCCAGCCCTGTTTCAACATGATATTAAAATTTAAAATACATGTAAAATATGTTTATCTTATTTCTAGCATAAAATGCACAAAAGAATTGCTAGACAAAATATTCCAGACCTGCCAAACATCATTTGAAAAGAACCTACTCTCCCAGTTAAGAAAGACAAACTATCTGTAATGAGAAAAGGCAGACTTTCAAGCAGGACTTTCCAGCTTGGAAAATACACTATTGAAAAAGAAGCAAGAGACCATAAATGCTACAGAGAAGGTGAACTGGGAAATATTGTTTGCTATTTGTCACAGCTGAAGAACTAACTACAAGCACCTAAGGACATTACTAGGCAACAAGCTTATAAAACACATAAAAGGGAAAACTCAATATAACATTTTAAGTTGCAGAGCTTAAGGATGTGAGCAAAGTAAGTTGCAAAGAGTTTTAAAAACTTGATTTTAAGTTCTATAGCTTCTAAACTTGACAATGTATCTGTGCAATTCCTAGCTCAACAGATTCCTAAAGCCATCAACTGGTAAAACTTGAGACGGCATAATGAGGAAAAAAACACTCTGCCGATTATTTTTTCATGCCCTAATTCCTGGATTATGCTACTTCAAGTTTTTTTTCTGCTGACCAGGACTAAAAAAATCAAATAGCTGTATCTCTTACATGATCTGGTGTGTTGGTTCTCATGTTGCAAAGATTACCACATTTTAGTTGCTTGAAAGAAGGAAAGCAATGATGTCAAAAGCTGATGCTTCCTTCTTTGAAAGTGCTGCCATCAACTCATTCTCAATTCATTGGAAACGCATTATAATTACACTAATACCCACAGAGGGTAGCTGTGATGCAGAATTACAGAACTAGTTCCCAAGCTGCAGGGACCAGCCACAGAAACTGCAGACATGTTAATTAAAGCTACTGCTGTGCATGGCTCGCAGCCTAATATTCATTCTGGGGAAATATCTAAAAACCACTCAGGTATGTCACACAGGTTACACTAATTCAGCCTCAGAGCATTAGTAATGTAATGTATAACTTTACAGGGAACCAGATTTAAAAAAAAAATAAAAAATCTCAGGGTGAAAAGTGCTTACAGAAATGCAGAAAGATTCATATCTGGAAGAAAAATCTCAGTCGTTCTTTCAGATAGAGTGAAAAAAACTCACTCTTGGCAAGACCACTACAGCTAAGGATTCCAAAATCAATAAAGAAATGTAAGTCAAATTCCTCTGTTTCTACTTAAAATCAAGAAAGTCTATCAAAGAGTTAACAATAGTAACTAGAATTAAAGTACTAAAAGCACTTCTCTATTCCAGGAAAATAAAATAAATATTTAGTAAAGGAATAAATCTATTATAAATTGAAAAGGACTCGCGGGTACTGAACACCAAAAGGCACAACAGGAGCCAGAAGCTTGTGATCTCCCCACTAAACCGAAGAATGACATGTCTCCTACCCTTCAGGAAAACTTTACTTCTTAGTGCCCAACTTTGTCTGTAAATTAAGTTGTTTATAGAAACGTGTATTAGTTGCTTAAATACAGCTGTGAGTCGATAGATAAGAGCTGACAGATACTCTTGGTCCTCTGGTATACAGTAATGTGGATAGAAATGCCCTACTGTAAATCACTATATGTTACACTAATGTATGCACATTTTTCCTTGACAACACTGGAATTTAAAATTTATATATACCATATCACTACATTCATAATTACTTACTGAAGTGTAATGGTCGTATGAAAATCTCAGGAAACCGTTTGTCTCCAAAGACACTGCACCTCAGTTCAAATGGCTCAGGAAACAAAGTCATTTGAGCTGCCATTTTAGATTCTTTCCTTGGAAAGTAAGACACCAGCTGGCTGGATTATGGGCCTTGATGTCTAGAGTTTATTCTGGACTTTTACAAGCAATCAGTGACTTACATCATGAAGCCGTTTTCATGTTCAGGATATGTTGTTGTAGTGTGGGGGAGGAACAGAAAAATCACACAAATTATCCTCCAGGTACAAAGTTTAAAGCTTTTGTTCAGATTTTGAAGTTTTTTAAAAACTTACTATAAAAATAAATGTCTTTCACAGACTCTTAGAAAGATCCAAGCATGATATTTTTAGCCTTTTCCTGCAGTCCCTGATTCTAAAACATTCTTGTACACATTTCTTCAGTGTTTTAGAATGTACAGAGCTAACCAGTGGCACGCTAAAGGATGTAAACCACAGGTTTCAAACTTACTCTATTAATCTTCTTCTACCAAAGTCCTAAATAATTAATTGACTCTAAATGACAGTGTCGCAGTTAAAGCACATCCTCCTTACTTATGACTCATACACTGAAGAACATTGAAGTTCTGAGACATGGCAGTACCATGTGCATCCATTTTACTTTTGCAGCCCAAGAGCGTCATTCACTACGTACTCCAGTTCCTTTTCACATTTTCAGCTTTTGCATGATAATTTCATTGCCTGCAACCACTACCAATTTCATGGTCCCGCATGGTTCATCTTTTCAGCCTTGAGGTCATTCTGGGAACCATTGTTCCCCTACATATCACTAAAATATTATTTCCACCTTTCTTTAAGACTATGAAAAAATTCTAAACTATTCCACTCCTGCAGATTCCACCCAAATGTTGTATTAAGCCTACCATTCCTTCTAGATTTGTCAGTTAGATGCTGCTTGTTTTGTTACCAGATCACTTTTCCTGTAACCATGTTCTCCAGATACTAAAAAGTATTAATTTATTATTATTTCTGTTTTGCATGAAGGGCCAATGAAACCAGTGAGATGCCCTTTCATTTTAATGGGATTACTTTAATGGGATCAGACTTAACTCAGTTAAAGTCCAAATTCATGTTTGCTAAGAGCAGGAGATGCCTAGTTCTTCAGTTATATGAGTTTCTTTGTTTGAGTTAGGGTTTTTTACTGTCTTTAAACAGATACTTGTCAAGACTTATACCTGCTTATCTTTGTTAACCTAAGCCACATTTTGGCTGTATGTGAAATGAGTTTCCAGACTGCGACTCTTGAGCCACTTGTCTAGTAGATAGGTCAAATAAAGTTCCCATGATAGGGTTTCATTGCAGAACTGATAACGGTGCTTTGCAGTAGGGGTAATCTGAATCCCTGGCTGAGAAGGAAAAGAACCAGCTAAAATTATGAGATTGATTTACATGCCAGCTCCATGGATAAAGCAGATTCACCCCCAGATTCTCCAGAGAATAATTTCCTATTTGGTAAACAATCCTAAAAGCCCATCTTCTACCTCTCTACTTTTGATTTTCCAAGGTGTAAGTCTTAAGGCTCCTATCCATAAAACTTCTGGTCCACAGGTTGTAAAATTAAAGAATCCTGTCAGCTCTGGTACAAAATCTCACCCATCCTATAGACAAATGTGGGTCTTTAGCTCCTTTCTAATACAATTGTAACTTGAACTAATATGTACAATGAGAAAAAGGACAGCTTACACCCAATGTGCTCCATTCTCATATCAACCAATGATATCACTTAATGATGAATCAAGTGGAAATATTGATTCTTGATGTTATTACCGATTCTTCTATTCAACTGCTAACTTTCAGAATTAAGCCCACTATCAAAACCTACCAATTTGTATTGGTGCTCTAACTAGTGCTTTCAGAAAGAAACAGACATTTTTCACTGTTTACTGTAGGTATTTCTGTAAGTTAAAATAATAATTCATTTTAAAAGCCTGTATGTTGGTAGCCTGACCTTTTAAGTAAACCCTGAACACTTCTATTATTGCTTATCTCTTCAGAAACTTTTATCCTAGTTCCCTAAGACTGCAATATTAAGTGTCTGACTCTTCTTTCCTGTACAATTTTCATGGAGTACCCTCACTGATGAAATGTCTATTTACTGGGCCAAACTGTCAGCAATGTTAATATAACAGTGTAGAACATGTTTATGAATCTACATAAAGACTTCACATGTAGAACCTTCTCTCTGTTGCCTGCACTGGGAAGAGGATGGTGATAAGGACATAAAATAAGGGTGGAATATATATTTTTTTCCTCTGTCTTCTTCAGCATCAGGGTGACATGTCTAGAAGAAAAACCAATTGCATCTTTGTGCAAAGAAAAGCTATACTTTCTACATATAATAAGCATTACCCAGCCGTATCCCTACTGCTTACACATTCCACACAAATCTTGTGTTGAAAAACTAACCTTCACTTAGAAAATCTAAGAGAGAGCCATCAAAGGAAATATACTTCCAATTTTTTTTTATTCTTAGTTGTAGCAGAAACCTACTGGGATCTGCTCTACCCCACCCCCCAAAAAAGCAAGGGGAAAAAACATCTACACTAACCTACAGAGAGAGTTTGATCACAGAGATGCACATAGCATGAAAGAGTTTCTCTCCCTAATCTGTTTTATCTGTTGATTTGCCGAGAGAAGGAGACACAATAATAGAGCTGCATTCCAATGCACTCAAGATATACAGTCCTTGCTTTCAAACAAGCAGCAAAATAGAAATTAGGTTGATTATGCAGCATTCAGAGTAACACAATCTATGTTGCTTCCCCCTCCCCTCAACTTCTGACTTAAACTTACCAAGTTTTGTTCTCTAGTTACTCCCCTAGTACATATGGGTTCCCATTGCCATAGTTGACTGTGGTCACTGCTTTTTCACTTTCTTTTTAACTGATTTCAGTTTTGGGATAAAACTTGCATAATTTTGTCATGTGAAAGCAAGTGAAGAAGAGGATACTAAATTTGTAATTTTCAGGTAAACACTTGACAATTAAGCTGAGGATACTAAGTTATTCAAGCCTACAAAGCCAACATAAAAAAAACCCAAAACCCTATCAGAAAGAAAACCCCTAGCATATATAGTTATGGTATTGTCAGAAATGCAACTATTTTTTCCAGATATCATCTCCACAATACATACAATAAAACTCTGGAAAACTAAGTTTTCAAAATGAACCTTAAACTCAGCTCTTTAGAGCTGTAATATTTGCATACAGTTACACATGAACTCTATAATTCAAAAATTGGCCGAACTTCTACAAACTTCACTCCCCCCACACACTTTTTTGGGTTGTTTGGTTTTTTATAAATGACAACCTGAGTGTAACCAGGAAAATTTTTAGGCCAAAGGAAAGCTTAAAGTGTGATCAGTTTTGTAACCTTATAAACGGGGCCACAAACATAACCCCTTAATAATGTGAAGAATAATATGTTTTTGATTTGACCTTACAATGTAAGAAAAAATAATGGGAGAGGAATTTGATAGTCTTAACTTCATAAATCCCATATGGTATGTTTATCATTTACCATATGTATAGTGTCTGATGTGCATACAAAGACTATGGATTTGAGACACTTTCTCAGACCAGCAGCTTGAACCTATCGTATCCTGCAGTTTCATGAGATACAAACAAGATGCAGAACATGCACCATTTACTGTACAGGCACGGCTGTCTCCATGGAAAGTGGTATTTACATTACCAGAATTTAAGAGATATTTGTTAATAAGTGGTAGAAGGAAGCCAAACTACATCCCTTTCTTAAACTGTTCGGTGCTTTGGATTTCTTAATAATGTCATTTCATATACTGAAACACACAAGGATGGTAAAGTATCTAACATTATCACTTCCACCAAAGGGACAAAATGAAATATTTCCTAAATGGACATGATGGTATTTTGTTCTAATTCTGCTGTAATACAAAAATGAAAGACAAAATTTTTGAACTCTCATTTTTCACGTTCTTACGCACATACAATAAAAAGATTTTTACTGGGTATAGAGACTCCTAACCATTAAGATTCAAAAGTAGAAAAGCAGTCCTGGAAAAAAGTGTAAAGAAACAAAGAAAGGAGAAAACCATTATGATAATTAGAGTTGTGTGAAACTTGGCTGTTATGGTATGTACGGTTCATCCAAACCTTTTCTTTGGCTTCGGTTCATATCCCAAATGTTGCTTTGACTTCTGGGCTTAAAGGAAGCCAAAAACTCCAAGTGAAACATTGCCAAATCCAACATATTTTTGCAGGTTTAGGGTCAAAACCATGCAAACCCACAGAGTTCCTCCTACCATCATAAATCAGTCTGAGTTTGCCAAAATGTTCTTTTCTGTTCTGCATAAGCTTTTTCACTACACTCTTCCCTGTAACATTTAAGCTTTTTGCCACCAGTATTGCATTTAGGAACATGACTACATAGCTTCATGTCTTAATGCCTTTCTTACTCTATGACAGTTGTCTGTTTGTTTTTGTTTTTTTTTTTTAAATTTCGAATTAATCTTATGGGTTTTATTTTTAAATACTATCTGGTTTCCTATGAGTTTGCAGAGAGGTACAATCAAACAATCCTCAGTCTTGGAGTGGATGATGCTGCATTTTATTAAACTATTCACTCTCTTTTCCATCCCCTTTAAAAACACACCAAACAGATTCTTACTGGTCTTCTGAAAAGGATCATGACTTGTGAAGTCATAAGGAATGACTTCATTTTAGGAAAAGCACTTTGCCTATTTGCCAACATACTATGTTTAGCCATGTGCCTATCACTTTTTAAAACAATTTCTCTTGTTTTGTCCAATACAGATGTCACACGTAGGGGGAGTTTTCCTAAACTTTCCCGGATCCCTTCTTAGAAACAGATGTCACATTAGCCACCTTCTGATCCTCTGGTAAAAAGGAAATTTTAAGCAAGTTATGCACTGGAGTTATAGATTCACATATTTCACCTCTAATTTCTAAGATGTTTAGAATGAGAAATGCTTGGTTCTGACAGCGACTGGCCTGACCACAATCTCAACTTGCTTTGAGCAACAGGTTGAACTTGATGGTCCCTTTGAGGTCCCTTTCAACCTGAATTATCCTCCAATCCACTGATCCTATGATGATAGCTTTGTCAATTTTGGTAACTGTTGTGTAATCTCTTCTGCTGTAGCCTCACACTGAGATAAATCTTCCAACACTTTGCCTATAAAAACGAGTTCCAGACAAGAGAAACTACCCAAGCTCCTCTTCTGTGAACATAGGAAAAAGAAATTTCTTTCATTTTTTTTGACCTCATGACCTTATTTTCTGAAAGCACTCTTTATGTCTTGATTATCTGTGGCTCTATAGATTCTCTGGCAGGCTTCTGCCTTCTGACACATTGGAAAATTACTAGTTTGAATGCATTTCATGAATTACTCCTTATTGTGCTTCACGCAGTTCATGGTATGCCTATTTGTGCTTTTTACATTTTACTTGCCAGGTTTTACGATTCCATTTTTCTCAACTGGAAAAATTTCAATTTTTTGAAAGATTTTTTTTGCTTTTGATAGCTTCCTTTATTCTGCTGCTTGACTGTGCTGATTTCTGTTTGGTCGTCCTAAAGTAGTTTTTGATAGGTGGCATATATTTCATCTAGGCCAATATAATTTTCTTTAAATAGCCTTCATGATGCCTGCAAAGCTTTTACTCCTTTCTTGTCCTTTTTAATCAACTACCGTATTTCTGTGCAGTTTCCATTTTTAACTTTCTTGTTGTGGAACAGATACAAATATATTTCTTGGTTCCTGTAGTTTCAGCATGAATAGTGAATCCAGGTAAAACATCAGCTGCTATAGCATCACTTTCAGTTACCAGTTTTTAAACCAGGTTTCAATCTCATTTTATTTAATTGAAAATACTAAACAACTACAGAATGTTGTATCAGCACTTAATATCACAGGTAGTCATCACAGCTGTACTGCATTTAACAACATAGGCTGCATTTTGCTCACTTTCCAACTTTACCTCATGAATTATGAAACTGCATTTACACCAAGAGAAAGAAATAAAAGAACTTGAAACGTTCTTTGCATAGGGTATCTTGTCAAGGATATTGAAGTAGCTTATAAAGAATGAGAATGGGTTGATTGTTCATATCTATACATGCATCAAAAGAAAATTCCCTCAGTATTCAACACCAGGAATCAAGAAATAAACATGAAGACATGATATTGCAAAAGTACATAGAGCTGGATCATTTAAAATATAAGAACAATGAAGACAAGGCTTTGTGGTGCAAATGTTAATGAAGTTTCTGACAGAACTACATGGCTGAGAAATTGGTCCCTCCTCAGGGACCTCTGTCAATGTGTGGTGAGAAGAGGAGGCTTCTCAGTGGCAGCATCAGACACCAATTCCCCCAAGCGATTTCCCTCCCATGAACCCTACCCAGCTCCAAGTGCCACCTTCCTGTCCCCTGAAACAGCTCACTGGCAGCCGATGGCCAATACATCACTTCACAGCCAGTCCTCTCAGAGCCCAGACCTCGGGAAGGCAGAAGGATGGGAAAAGGTGATGGGAAGAGACTGCTCCCGGAGCCCTGAGGGCACCAACAGGCCTTAATGGTCCTGATTGGCATCACGTGGGTCCTTCTCCACCCCCTGCCTACAGACCCCAGACCTGCCTCTCACCTCAGCCCTGTGCCCACTCCTGCCTCCTGGATCACCCCCAGCTGCAGCTTCCTCATTATCATGATCAGCTTTAGCATCAAAATGTTTGCACATGGTCCCTGTTTCCCTTACTATGACCAGGAGAGTGCTACTGCAGGATAATTCTCCACTGGGAAATTGCTGAAATAAATATTCTTCAAATGTCCTCTATAATGTTCTGGCTTTTCAAAGTACCACAGCAAAATGAACAGGAGAAATCACAATTTGTGACATCATCCAGGACAGCAATTATGTGAAACTTTCCCTTTTAGGTTTTAAGAAACATTTTGATTTGAAATTGATTTGAAATCAATTATTTCACCTATCTAGTAGATAATTCAACACATGTTTTAATTTAATACATACTTTATACACATTTCAATTAGGTAAGAATGTAATACGCAGTTAAAAATCAGAATAAAGCACCTGAGAGAGCAATACACAAGTTAACTTATGTCAGGCAGCTATGTATAGCTAATAATTCATATCCTACTACAATGGACTTCATCCAGATATCGCATGAACACATTCACAGCAAAGTGCTCTAGGTACAGAGCTATTATTATATGCTAGCTTTTTAGTATTCATGTGATAAGCTTATTTCACATTTAGAGAAAAGATACAGAGGAGTTTAAGATTCCAGTTATCCTGTTTATAGCACTAATTATTTTAGTGTTAATCAGTTTCGTAAGAAAAAGGTGAATGAAGCAATCATGCACAAAGGATCGAGGCCGGTGATGAAGGCACAAGAACCAGACAGCAGCCATTTAGCAGTCATTTCTAATGTCTGTATTAAGAGAAGTAATGATAGTTGCTAAGACTTGGCAGCCAAATGTTCTTATAAAAGAACACCCAGATATAAAAGCCTATCTTGACAAACCTTACAGCTGACTGCGGAAGGACTTTCGCACAAATTACAACTCTCATCAACAGATCAGATGTAAATGATGAATGACAATGGACTGTTTCCATTTGTACTAGAGATCTGCTTTCTCAATGACCTTTTAAGTTTATTTTTTGTCTGTATGAGGGTTTTTCAATTATTTTTCTCTTAATGTGAGAAATCCTTGTCTGACAGGGCAGTGGCAAAATTCCCATTAACTTTACTAGAGCCAGAAATTCACCCCACAGGCAGGAAAACACACAATTCTTTCTTCAAAACGAAGGGACTACAGAATTCATGTGACACACTGTTCACATTGTTATCATGTCCCTTTGAAGTTTAAAACAAAAGGGGAAGGGGGAGAATCACACACACCTGGCTTTTATCTTTGTAATAGCTTCTAGATGGATAAATTATAGTACTTCTCAATATGACAAAGGTATGTGACAGCTAAAGAGAAGGTGTAAAACGCTTCTTTCATTGTGCCAATATGCATCTGCGAAAAGAAACATGACTGGCTGGTACCAAATAATATGCTTAATAAAACTCCACCCCACGAAAGAACAAATACATTTGTAAAAGCATTTCTAATACTCATCACTAAAATGTCCATAGAAATACAAATAATAATTAAAAAGGTATTTTTTAGAGGACAATATGAAAAAAATTCTGCATCTGTGCATAGTTTTGGTGTGTATGATTGAAAGTTAACATTTTTATAGTTCACCTACATTAAACTAATATTTTAAATTAAGTTCATTTACCCCTATTGAAAAATATAAAAGGGGTCATGGAAAAACCCCCAATTAATTTAGTGAAAACATTGGAACTTCAACAATATCCAGAACCCATCAGGCCTTCTCCAAGGTATTTCTACAGAAGGAGTCTTTCTTAGATGCAGAAAACTGAACAGCCTGTTTCCCAAAGGAAAAGAGAAGTGGAAATATACAAACAGTAGAGGATCAAAGAAATGTTTGTTGAGGCAGTAAGGACCCTAACTGTAACTTGAAAGAACAGATAAACATCAGCCTTATATAAAATTTAATGTACTGTGCTCCAATGTTGTTTGTTGTTGATTTATCTGATTATCTTGATAATCCAGGTTAAAAAAAAAAAAAAAAAGCTGGATCCATCAGAAAAGAAATCTAAACCACAGATGGCAGTACTTTTTTCTTTTTCTTCATATGCTGCCATTATTGATCATCTGCAGAGAAGCAAGAGACTAGTAAAACCGCCTAATTGTGGCAAAATGGTTAGCGTGGCATGTAGTCTTCCTCGTCTTTCACCTGCTAAAAACGAATCTTCCAAATCACTCACTGGATCAAAAACTATATCAAATTCAACTGCATTAAGTACCTCAATCAGTACCAATTAATTAGCAGACATTTTCAGTACCACAAGTAACACACCACTTCAAAATCTTACCAGTAAACAGTTCAGACCAGGAAATGGAATACTGGATAGACTAACTCTATGCTCTTTAATGATGTCAGCTATCTGGGGCACCTTTTGTAACCTTTATTCCCCATACCTCAGTTTCTTTCAAGATATTTGTTATACTTCTATTCTGTGAATCACACTGAGATCTACTAATAAAGTATGTTACATCAAATGTGTGGGTTTCTTAATGGAACACTAAAATTTTTGCCGCTACCTTTAGTCACAAATGAGTATTTTCTGGCAGCCTGTGTGTACTGTTCTAACTTGCAGATATTGGAAAACAGGTAGGAATCAGAAATATTAACAATTTACTGCCATACGTCCATGGCTAGAATGACAATATCTGAACATGACTTTGCTCTAAGTGACTACAAATGTCAGTGTGTGCCAATACTTGCTTATTTCTAATTGGGATTGATCTGATCACATTATATGTGTTTAAGTGATGTTGTAGGGGACCATGTCAAAGGTCTTCATTCTCTTTTCTTTCCTGTCTGTAAGTATGAGTGTTTAAAGCTATGACAGAACCTTACAATGAGAGATAAGTGGTGTAAATCTGGCTTATTAGCAACGAACTAAAGTAATTCTACTTCGGCTTACCTCAAGCAGAACTTCTGTTACTGACCAGATGTAACAGTAACAGACCTGCACGCTATTCAAAATGATCTATGGGGAGTGACAAACAGCAGCAAGAGCCAGCACTACTTACAAACAGGTAAATACAAGACCAAATTATGAAATTAGCTAGAAATCGGAGCCTCCACCAGGAGGTTTTTGAACACCTTTTTATATTGTCATCCAGCCTACCAAGCTTTCAACAAAAAATTTATAGCCCATGGAGAAGCTAAGAATGTACCAAAGTACGGAGAACAAACTGCATAGAATTTAGCTAATCAGTTGTATTTTCAGAACATGATTACTTACATATAGGAAAACAGCTTTCGTTTGTAAAAACTGAAAAAAAAAAGTATTGGTAACATTTTTAAGGAATGACTAATTTGCAAAATTGACGCCAATACAGATTTCCATTATACTGTTTTTGAATTACAGGGTTAAGCCTCCTACATTCATCTTATATTGAAGACAGCTACACAAATAGGGTCAGACATTTTATTGCAATTTCACTTTGCAGAATTTCAATCTAAATCATTGTTTTTGTCATTGATTATAATTTATGTAACAGAGTGTTTAAATACATAAGTTAGTAAAATATTAGACGAGCTATAAGTCAATGTAAAAGTTAAAAATGAACTATATGTGGAATGCTATATTGGACAGTCATGTGCTGAAATACTAACATCTATTATAATGAGGTTATTGATGTAGAGTTGACATATGACTTGATTTGCAGATGCCCTACTGACTAACCTTTTGCAACTATATCTCAGTGTAAACCTGTGGTAATTATTGCTGGGTAGGGAGAGTTGGTTTAACTAAACTATTTCTTTTGATGCATGTTGAATGCGATTGCCCCCTGGAGACTACAGGAGACCCACATGTGTGAGTTATTACATAAATATTGGAGGGGAGAAAAAAAGGTGTATCACGATAATTTTTTTTCCGTTTCCTATTGTTGCAGTTTTGTGTTTTCCAACAGGATCTTTTTTCCAGTGCTTAGCTATATATGCCCTTTTCAACTGACAAAGCACTTATTAAAGCACATAGTAGAGATAACTTAATTATTCTAAACAAAATACGTCTCAATAATTGTAGTTCACAGTTTTCTAAATAATTATATTAAAATATATAAATTTAACTTTGTTCTCAAATCAAGATGTCCAGGTTTTATTCATGGCTACTGAAGTCAGTGAATTCACATTACTTAGACAACACTGAGAAACGATATGTTTCTGACTTAACTGTAGAAACTGAGAAAGATGAGAAAAGTCAGTTTTCAGAATTTCTGATATGGGATGCTCTTATAATAGTGCAAAGGTTGTATTAATAATTATATATAACATTCTATAATAGGGTGTACTTGCTTAAAAGTAATAAACTGGGTTACTTCTCAGAATAAAGTTAATTTTATTTTATACATACATATACTCATCTAATGTAGTACTCTAGAAAAGAAAGGAGATGACAACTGCATACAATACCTGAATTTTTTTTTTTTTATACTACAGCTGGTTAGAACAAAAAGTACAGTACACTGAGTGTCTTCTCTCAGCCTACCAATTATGACAAAGGAAACAAGATTTAAGAGATCATGAGTCTAGTAGAAACTGATCTTCAAGTGAGATTTTCATAGATTGCCTATAGGGACATTTTATAACAAGAGTAGTTTTGGCTTCTGGGGATTACACTGCACAATGAAAATAAATGTCCAAGTAAATCCCCAAAGTAAAAAAACCACTTCTGGTATTGATCCTCAGACCTACCAATCAACCTTCCTGCCCTCTGTAGACTCTCAAATACTTTTCTTCATCTGAAACCTTTTAGAAATATTTTCTTCAACATAATCTTAAACTACTGGCTGAAGTTCAACACACGTTTCAGCAACACATGGATTTTATCCACAACTCATGGAACTTCCACAGGCCAAGGAACAAAAAATCCCAAATGTCCATCCGTATTTACAATCTGAATTTATATTTATATTATGTTAGAAATCTGAAGATAAGTACATTAGTTGTGTCTTCAATAGTATTACATGTATTTTAATCAATTAATCTGATTTTTGTAAGCATACACTACTAATTTGGTAACCATCATTTAATATATTGCACTACATCATCACAGGCAATTACTCTGTGACTGAGTCTCCAGGCAAAGATATTTTTATTTATAGATTAGTTATCAATACAGCACAGAAAAGGTAGTTTTGATTCCTACTTTTTCAAAATGTCCATTAAAAATTTATGTTCAGCTACATGAAAATGACTGCTATAAGGCAATTCCTGCCTTTTTCCAAGATATTCACAGGAGAAAAAAAGTTCACTAAACTGCGTGAAATTTATAATAAGTTATACATTTTCCTGAAGGCTGGATATTTTTGAGGTTATAGTTATTAGCTACACTCCATCTTGTCAAAACCTAGCTATAATTAGAAAATAGATAAATGCCAGAGGAAGTACCCATGAACATATCACTAATGCACACAAGTGCGTAATCTACTGTGCTAGGTTCTCCATTTGCAAGTATGCAACTCTTGCTTTATAGGGGTAAAATTATTTCATACGTACATGAACACTAATTTTCTTACAAATTGAGAACATTTCAGCTTAACCACTCAAAGATGAAACTTTACAGTCCCCAAGGAACCTGTAGTTCGAAACCAGAAGCATACAAGAACATATTTTAGCTTTCAAGCAACAAATTGAAGTGAAATCTGTAGATATGTTACAGAACACTAGCATAAAATATTGACTTTTACATTTCTTCATACGTTAATTCATTATTATAATAGATTATATATGGAGAACTTAGCCAAAAATTCCAAAAATTCACTTGCAATTGGAATCAACTCATTTGTTAAAAAGTATTTGCAACAGCTTCAACAAATGTATCCAGTAAAAAAAAATTACGATTTAGTGTGAAACTTTGGAAGTAAGCTTGGTGTTGAAAATTTATCTGCACGGGCTACAATATTAAATCGGTCATCACAGTCTTCTATCTTAATATTAGGTGTATCGTTAAGCTTTAATTGTAGAAAAGTTCTGGTAAAGTTTTTAACTCACTATAATCATAATAAAAATGGGTTTCTATTCTGTATTTTCTACAAACAAGTCCATGGGAGGTTTAAAGGGAGAGCTTTATTCTTGCTGTAAGCTTACCCCATCTTCTGAATTTGTCTCTGAACTGTTTTCCGAACCCTTATGATCCTTTATTAAGTTACACAAAAACTAAGAGACTTGTTGCAACTGACACACAGATTTGCAAAATATCCAGCTTTTCTTTCAAAATATTTGTACCTGGTAGCAAAAATCTTAGCAAGAGGTAAGATCTTCATAAGCGTTGCAGGCCATATCTTAATCTTATTCTTGCCCCTGTATATATTTCCAAAAGTCTATTTCCATCTTATCTCATTTGTGTGTTCTGATTGCTTATAATATCAAGAAAGGAACATCAAGAGTGGTCATCTATTTCCCCTTCTCCTCTGTCCACAACTGAATGAGAGGTAGGAATCAATTCTATTCATCAGAGCTAGACCACAGTGTGCATTTCACACCTGCACATTATGGAAAGCAAAGAGGAATGACGTAAAAAGCAAAATCCCAATCTTATCTCCATCTTCCCCCACAAAATTACCAGCCTTCTGAAGACAGGAACATAAAGATCTCCTAAACGCTCGGAATTATTAAAGCCTTCCAGAGAGGTATAAAGTCCACCTTCGTATGCATGCTTAAACTAGAACTCACTTTTAATTCAGTAAGTCATAATGTTAACCTCTTAAAGGTTGAGTTTTCTCACTACATATGTATTTCAGCACTAATACATACAAAGCTGTGTGTTTATGCAATAAATTCTCTCCTGCCTTATGTCAGCTACATACACTAATGCCTGTCTGCATAACAATCACAACTGTTTCCTCTGTCTCTGAACAGATTACACTGCTCTGTTCATTTTTATTTGCAAGACTTCATCTTGTTCCCTAGCTTCCTTTTTTTATTAATATTACAGTTTCAAAGTTTTTGAGACAATGTAGTAGGAAATACACTGTATTAATCATAAATTTATGTTAGGTATACCTCTTGTTTAGGCCATGCTTCTATTTTATTTTAAAAGACACAGACATAACATCTAGTAATGTGCTATGTCTTCAATATATTTTGTATTTCTAGAACTAGAAATGGAGATGAAAATTATACATATAGAGTGAAAAATAAAGAAACAAATCCAAGTTTAAGGATTCACACTGACTAGCTGTGAAATCTTTTGGGAGCTATTTTTAGTGAGCAAAGTATCACAGCAGTGAGCAAGATACCACATTCACATGGCAAGAATCAGAGAGCAGATTAACTGCCCAGTTTTTCTATCTCTTTTGTTAGGACTTTCTCCTGATTATGTTTTATTCATTACTGAACTTCCAGCCAGTAGGAAACTATTGCAAAACTAGATTTCTTGCCTTGCATCACTATGTCCAGCAACAAACCAGGGCTGACATGCTGGACTCTGTTTAAAAAGCAAGATATTTACACTTGGGAAACGTATGTGTCTACGCAATCTTTACATAGTACTTCAAGCTTAGAGCACTGATCAAGTTGCCTGTATGTGATATCTGAAATCAATGAGAACTACATATTATCTCACTCAAAAACATTTTTTTTTAGAGAAATATCTCTTTTGAGCATGTGGATTTCCACCCAGAGAAAATCCAACCTACCTAAAAGAGAATTGTGACAAATAACCCAAGCATTGAAAACATTAGGAAAGTTGAAAAACTCTACCAGCAGCTAAAACAGAAGGTGGAAACACAGAAGCTGTGTAGATCAGAGCAGAATAGGGCATCAAACTTTTCAACTTTGTTTTCATGCTGAACCTTGCACCTCTCTTATGATACGTATGCATTGGACAGTTTGCACAAAGTTTTCAGAAAAGTGTATCTGCCTTAGTACAGACACAATTCCATAAGGTTCCATTCACTTACTAAATCGATACTTTACATTTATTAAAAGTATAATCAGATTAAAATGTACATTGAACTCCCTTTGAGGCTATGTGATGAGACATATGGGAATATTATTACACACACATTCTTATTTTTACTCTAGAGAAAATAAAGGACTTTGTTGCTGTTATTTCAGCAGGTTTGAAAATCAGAATCAAAACCAAACCCACTCAATGTTCCCAATGTTATACAAATGTTTTCTTTCCCAATTCTGTTGAGGTAACAGTGTTACTGGAACAAACATGCTCCATATAAGAACCAAGAAAAACTTATCTCAGGAAATAAACATCTCACATCTATAACATTTCAAGATCCTACAAAGAGATTTGAGGAATTATGCACAACTTTATGACATAATGCCTATATGTTTCTTAGCTCAGCATTTCTCAAAAAGGCTTATCTTTTTGAGACAGACAAAAAAAAATCCAGAGAAAAATGAAGGCATGTTAGATACACCATTCTCAAAAAATTTCATGATAATGTGTTCAAGGGCCAGATCTCCTGCTGTGATGTTTTATGTAATATATGGCCATCACGTTTGGCAAGATTTGCACAGGTCTGCCCTTGATTTGTGGAAGGAAAAAGCAGAAAACTTCACAACTATTCTTCATTCCCAAGAATTAATCTGAAGTCTGGCTCCCTGATGTTTCCAATTTTACAGTGATCCAAATAACCCCCCAAAACCTCACCTGAAGCATCACTCACAACTATAGCTGAGCAATACTAAAGTGAATTCCCTCCCCAGGCATCCCAGGGCACTCTCGATCACAGCAGTGGCCCTGCAGGGCTGTGAGAAGGGGCCATCAGAGGCTCAATCTTGACCTGTAAGCACTGATGCTAGGATATGAATCAGTTTTGAAATGCCTTTACCTGAAAAGATGGTGAAAAGCGTCACAAACACACATTACACTACAAGCCTCAGGAACTATTACATACTACTGCAGGCACAAAGAAACGACTGACTGCTGAACTTCATCAAACCTACCAGAAAGCAAGTGGACAGCTGAATGCATAGAGCTCCAGCCCCCTACTTCAGCTGCACAAAATGGATGGCACATCAACCAAATGCTTCAGTTCACCCTTAATGACTCCCTAAAATGTCCACAATAATTACAGTAGCTTACTTCTTATACCTTTTCCAGTATTTCTGCAAATGGGATTGAGACTTGGCTGGAATAAATGTAATGTGACTAGTCTAATTTTTCTTCAATTCTCAGCTGAGTTTATTACACCTAGCCAATAAATATAATCATTACATAAGACCAGAGAATTCTGGGATATACTTTACCATAACAGCTCAATACATCATTCACAAATGTAACAAGTACAGTATAGACACAAGCACTATGAATGCCTATAACATAGCGTGTTTCTACTAAACATAGTAGAAGGTATTCTAAACAGAAACAGGAAAAGGTGGTCAGATCCCCATGGTTTACTAAGATGTTAATTCAATATTTATTGAAATACCAATTAATTCTATTGTTAAATAGCAGATGTGTAGTACTCTCAGAAACTTGTTTTTCAAAGTAGATCATATTATTTATGGACTGAAATTTAATATAAAGACTTATCAAGTATTCTATTCCGTCAGATTATTCATTATCCCGATTTGAATTCTGTATATGTTCCCATCACTAGGAGAACTTCAGTTTACACTCTGCTTCCTGGGGAAAGTATCGTACCCTTGGGCTAGTAGGAAAGAAAATAAATCTACCTACACCTACTGCTTTATATGTATCCTTTTGAACACATGCATAAATAAATTAAAATTGAGAACATTGACAAATGTAGCTGCATATTGAGAGCTCTGGAAAGCAGGTGTGTTCCATGTCTGCACCCAGGAATTTGTGGGTAAATATTACAGGAATAAAAAAATTATCTTACACCAAATACATGAAATGGTTTTATGTGACCAGGTAAAAAAGCCTCAAATCAAATAAAATAACAAGCCATACAGGCCAATCAAATTGATAACTGTATTTACCAGTGTGCTCGATCAAATTTTTTAAAAGGAAAAGCTTGCATTCTATGAGACACTTGCTCTTTAAACACCTACCTGGAGGAGGGTTTGGCTTTGCTTTGTAGTATTTTTTTAACAAGTCTTATGAAAAAAATTTCCTTTGTATACCAAGGCTAATCAACTGGAGCTTTAAAGTTCATTTGGCTTTTTTAACCAGTTAACTACCTACTTATTAGATTCATATAAAAACAAGACTTGATGCTCTCACCTATTATTTGTAACTACCTTACACATATAAAACAAAAACTATACCAGTGAAAAATTATAAATCAAAATACTTTCCTATTAAATGGACATCAGGCTCATGGTACCTCCACTACTCAAACTATCTGCTTTATTTGCAAGGTTCACTATGACGTTTATATCGAAAAACTAAAAAAAACTAAAAGCTCCCCAAATCTTGCAATGATAGGGAAACCTCAGGCTTCCAATACACAAGGCAGAGACACATCTCTATTTACTGTAGAAGAAGCATCATGAGATTTTACTGGAACAATGAATTTTGTGATTCATTTTTGAAAGCAAACCCTAAGGAACTTCCAAGGGAATAACAATTCTTTTACCTCACAAGAGCAACAGGAAAAAAAAAAGCCCTAGATACTACTACTACCCCATTTTCCTTAATCTTATGAAAGAAGCAATCATATAAGGACACACGTTGTCAAGGCCATTTTACAATGGGTCTCTTGAAGGTACCTGTCTCCTCTAACCACTAGAGAACAAACAACTCTGTATCTTAATTTGCTGGGGAAGGAAAAAGCTGCCAGATGTTCATCAAGTTTGGCTGCTTTTCTCCATCCCTCTCCATTCACTTTGTTTCCTTAGGGATTTGCTTGAACACATCATAGTGCTGGAGAGTCAAATTTCTACTTGCAACTGCACATCTCCAGATTTCTTACAGCTCAATCTGTAAAGTCAAACAAGCCATTTTCATGGCTCCTCTGTGATCCATGCCGTGACAGCCAGTCTAATTCACTAAAGAAGCAAACTGCAAATGAGTGAATGCATCCAGCCCTGCATGAACAAAACGGTCAACATTAAGAAAGGCTTGGGAAGAAATAAGCCAAGGAAATGAGGAAATGTGGTAGACACAGGAAATATAACAAACAGTTATGGCAGCAAGTTGATGAGAGGAGCAGACTGCCTGTTTTGCTTCTGCCAGAGAAGGCAGGATCAGGTGTACCAAGAGCACAGAAAACTGATATTCACTTCCTCCAGTTGTTCTTGCAGCTACTGGAGGAAAAGTGGGGGAATGCAAAGCACCTACTGATAGGCAAAAGTAGCTGGGATCCTCTATTTTTCACTTTCCCAGCAGCTCGGCAAGTGTAGGATGGGCCACAACACATATACCACCCATTACTGAAAGTAATAAGCTAAAGTACACAATATTAAAATATTAACATTTTAAGGCCTAGTAACAGAGAAATAACAGTTCTTAGTTAAGTGGTTTTCATAAACTGTTCATAGTGTTTTAATTGTTTATAGCAATTGAACAGCACAGAAGAGCTATAAAACAGGCAAGCTTTTTTCATAGTTTCACCAACACAAGCTTCAAGAGAGATGCGGTGTTTATTTCTCTGTTTTGCATAGAGAAAATTGTACATGGGAAACACAGTACCATATAAAGCATGTGAGAGTCAGATTCCACCTATTGGAAATTTTCAAGAAACCCATTATATTATGCAGATCAAGGGAAAATTGATAGTTTTCACTGCAAGTTAGACTTGCCTATAAACACTAGGTATGGAGACATTGATGTTGTTAACAGAAATCCGTACTTACCTTCATAGTTTTTCATGGGCAGATCTCAGAGAATAATTTTTAGGTCAGGCATCAAACCTGTGGCTATTAATACAAATTCCCAAGTATGCAATGTATCATTTAACCAGATCAGCTGATCATCTTTCAAATCTCAATGCCTGAACTCAGTATCTTACAAACTGTAGAAATTCTCCTACATTCAAAGATTCAAAGTCTATCTTAAATAAAAGAGAGATATAGGAGAACTGTTTATTTCCAACCATAAGAAAAAAAGTCACTGATTTAGTAACTGCAGTAATGATTATGAGATCTATCAAATGAGATGTCTATAGCTGTCCACAGTGCTCTCCTATGCTACGTCTAAGTACGTAAGATAAAAACTATCTTTGCTGAGGATTCTAGATTCACCATTACCCTGCTAGACAATCTGTCCTCATGCTTTTAACCCACAACATATGCACGTACAGAGAGTTAGTAAGATCAAATCACCCTCAATAAATGAGCTGAGCATGCAAGCAGATGATGATATCCCTGCTAATATAGAATTTCACACCTAGACAGTTGTATTTAATGTGAAGAGCTACATCTAGAATAACAGAACAGGAAGGGGTTCATGGGTCTCAAATGTTGTTGCATTCATTCTCCACACTGGAAAACATGGCAAAATTTCTGTTATACAATTGAATACTTTTGAAGGAGTAAATTGTATTTTACAGACCTAATCATGCAGATATGTTCAGTTTAAAAATAGAAAAAAAAATAAAATAACAGCATGCTACCATTTGATAGTCAAACATGCTGAACATTCATAACCACACTATATAACCTCACTACAGCTTGTGGATATAATGATGTGAATAGCACAGAAATAGAATTCAGAGAGGATAATTAACCTCTTATTTTCTGATTCTCTTCAAAACAAGCTATAAAGACCTATATGCTTTTAAATAAAATGCAGTACTTGTGAGGAGAGGGCTTCAAATTCTATTGTTTTTTCCTCACCCTAAATAGTAACTATTTCATGGATGCAGTTGAATTCAGTAGTGCATCCTGTGGTAAGAAAGGATGAACCATCAGCTCTTTGTGGGAAGAGATTAATTATACATCCTGAAAGACATACAGTGAAACAGAAGTATAATTTATTTGATAGTTTTAAAACACAACTGAAAAGTAAACTCACTTGTAAATGTTGGGAGTTGTCAGTCATATTGTCCTCCCGCCTACGAACTTCTTCCAACAACTGTGCATTCTTCTTTTTCTCCATTTGCTGATTGTGCTTCAGATTGGCAACCTTCTTGTTTTGGTCCTTCATGTGTCTAAGAATTGTATACACATAGGCACTAGTGTTAATGACTGCAATCACTTTTTTCCCCTCTATAAATTGACTTGTGACTATGACACAGGACATCAATTCTCCAACAGATAAAAGTATTCCAAGTATGAGATGTAAACACAACTTCATCTTGTTTTCAGAACAGTTTTAATACCAGAAGATTATACAATGGTAAAGCAACTATTCAGACCTCTTCCTTTTATTATTTGCTCACAAATATACATGTTCCAAGCACTATGCAGAAAAATTGTTGTTGTAACAGAGGGAAATTATCCAACAACCCTTACACACTCAGCAAGATCGAGAATAATTTTAATGGGTGCTTTAAGTAGCATTTATTTCAAAGGAAGCAGAAGGTGAAGGTGATGACTAATGTATATTGGGAAATTCTATTTTTGAAAACCTGCACTATAAATACAATGTTTCTGAGGATTAAAGTGTGATGGGGTAGAAGGTCAGGTCATAAATATGCCATGAAAAATAAAAGATACCTTTACAAACAGCTTTGCACATAAGAAAAAAATTACATTTCTATAATTGTTAATAATAATACTTCTTTCTACAAAAGACTATCAGCAAATAGATGTATGAGTAACTTCTAATGAAAATGAAACAATCTTTACCACGCTATGTATTTTCTTTTGTTAAGACTGTACTCAAGTAAAAAAAAAAATTACATTGTTTCAATGTTTAATTATCTTTTGCTGTAGCTCTTATTCATCAAGTTACCAGAAGCTATTCCTTTTAAGAAAAAATTCAGCTTGCCTTCTATCTGGCAGGAACTGAAAAAATATCCTGTTAGTAATGCTTTCTACCTGCTTGGATCCTTAGATATTATTTTCCCGACTTTCTCTGACTTTGAGGAATTTACTCCCTTTTATCTATATAAAAATAAAGTCATGTGCAAATTCCTTATGAGATCTATGCACTAATCCTATTTTGGCAAATGAAGAGAATATTATTCAATGCCCAAAAGGATCACTGAAAATGTCTCTGTTGCTCCCACATTAAAACTTTCAGTGGGGGGAAAAAAGAAAAAAAGGAGTCATAGAATACATTTCTTGCACTGATTTTATTATGCTTAAGAAACTAAATTATTTTATATTTACTTCTACCAATGGCTTCTTCATCCTAACATTGTTTTTTTCACTACTTATTTATACTGAAAAATTAACAATTAATCTCTAATCAACAAATGTTGCCATAGTATTTAAAAGTCTTAGAAGACGCTCCATATAGAAGTTTGTAGGTACAGTACATAACAGAAAAGCTTATCTATTATTACTAACAAAGCAACTTCAACTTGGCTAGAAAAATAAAAGTAGGTACAGTTAATTCAAACAAAAATCTTTGCTTTTTCAAAGAATCTGTATCAGGCTCACAGATAATTTTTTAAAAAGACAAGTATGAGCTCCTGTATTTGAAAAACAGATTTCTCCTATAGTTGCGCTGAAGAGGTTGAATCACCCTGTTAAGGCACAAGAAGACAGATTAGCCAAACTGATCATCAGTTTCCAGCATTTGTCTTTTGTACTCATTTTTAATGCTAGAAATAAAATTTGTGAAGACTTCACAAACTGCAAAAGCTAAAAGAATCCCAACAAGACACTGTTACAAGAAAATAGAACCATTACAGACAAAAAACGAAAAGCCATCCTTTTTAACTTTATTTTTTTTAGTATAATCATATCTATATTACACAAAGCAGTGACAGGAAGATGAACAGCTGAGCTTCTCCAGATTGAACAAACTCTGGTCAGACCTTAGCCTGTAACTTCCTTCAATACTCCGAAATATTTTTTATAGTACCCAGATATGGTTCATACATATACAACTAAGGCTCTCTCTCCTCTAGACATACCTTGAACAAAATGACAAGACTCCTAAGAAACACCGCCTTTTTCCCAGCTCAAAGAGACCATCAGTACAGCACAGCTGTCTTTTGGGAGATTTATGACATAATGTTGAAATCCCCAGATTAAATTCACTTGAGAACAAAAGACTACACAATGGTCAGAAGAAACCTGCCAACATGAGAACTACCACAATAGACCTGGGAGTACAGCATAAATCACCAGTATTTTATCATAGTGTTGTAAGAAAGGTTAATTTTCTGAAAAACACAGCAGTCTGCCGCAGCTAACCAATCATAAGCAAGGAACATGACAGTGCTAAAAACAGCAGGGATAATTCTGTCAAAGTAACACCAACAGATTAAACTTGTTTCTAGGTCCTAAAAAAATATAATGGATTTATCTATTGAGTTGTCAATTTTTTACTAAATTTCCTCAAGGATTTAGAGTGATGTCCTTTGTCTTACTAAATCAAATATTTAAATGTCACATGCTCAGTGCAGCTCCAAGTGAAAATCAGTTCTCTTTCATGGGTCCATGTTCCATAACTGTAAGCATAGACGTAATCAGCAAAAAACAAAAAACTAATATTAGAAAAAATGCCTTTCTCAACTTCATATATAAATGTGGTATTTGGCAGAACTTTTGGTGGTGTAATATGACTTTGTGCTCTTAAAAATATAAAATGGTTTTCAATCTAATGCCGAGTAAATGATAAATTAATTTATATTTAATCTCTGTAAGAACTTCAATTTTGTGCCAATGCTAACTCCTTCTTTCATCACTCTTCCCTCTCACAACTTCCCATTTCAGTTTCTGTCTAATGCCACACTGAAAAGCAGAGCAGAGTAAAGCTGCAAGGGAAAACATCTGGTGCCTGTGATATGCAAAATCTTGAAGAGAAGGAAATAAAAGAAAGCTGTGTCATAGCCTCTCTTTTTTCCACAACTGACTACATGCCTATGGAAATGAAAGGAAAATGCTACAGTGAAAAAGCCTAGCTGAGTAGTTTTCTTTTAGGCCTGCATTAAATGTACGAGAGGAGTTCAATAGAGGAAATAAATACAAGAACACATTCCCCTCCCCCCATTCTAAATTTATTTTTAACAGTAAATATATCAAATATAATTCTTGATTCCGTATATTTTTTGAGTATGCCTGCTCTGGTATTTTTTCACATGGTATTGTTTCTAAAAGGCTTTTGAATAAAATAAAAGATTAGGCTAAGTAAAGATTATACATGAGAAATAGCAAAATATTTGGAAACAGCACACAATCAGCATAAAATATCATATGCCGTTACCATATAGGATATATAAATACCCACATATTTTACTAGTAGCTACGCTGATATGCATAGTTGAGTCTACGTTGTTCTTTATCACAAGGAATCATTTTCAAGTGTTCTGCTACATTGTTTCAATTTAAAGCTAGAAAACCACAAAATTAATTAGACAGAATAAAATAAATAAAACATTACTGTGTAACGTATATGTCTTCAGAATTGGAAATGTATGCTGCAGGGGTCTGAGTAGTAGAATTTATTTTACCATCACATGTTAATCATATTCTGGTACTAAAATATGGGAAAAAGTTTTATTGTTTGATAGTCTAACTGTGTCAAAGCAATAAGATGAAATCCACAGTTTTCTGATTTTCCACATGCTTATAGTTCATTTCGAAGTTGGGTATCTATTATCTTAGAGTGAGCTAAATTCTTTAACCACTGAGGACACTGCAGTCATCTCAAACTAGTTATGATAGAAGACTATGCTGTGTTTGTAATTTTAGAAACGTCACATAACTGGCAAGACTGTCTTCAAACTAGTTCTAAAACTCTCAAGACCAGAGTACGCTGAAGTGGTGCCAACACCACATTTGGCTTAAAGAAATGATGTTTGAGCTCGCATTTAAGAAGGAAAAAAGCAGTCTAAAAAGCAACATAGACTAACACCTTACACAGATGCTTAATCTTGGCTAAACATTAAAAAGGCTGGTTAATGTCACCTTTTCAGATAATAAATTTAAATTTCTGTTTGTGTTCCTATGGTTATAGCCAGTCAGTAATTGTCATAAAACATCTAGCAGCTTCATCTGTGGACTATAAAGTAATTCAGAGTGATCTAAACTGTCTTCAAAATGGAGCTAGAATGTAAGCATATCTTGAATAGTTTAAAAAAAAATAATAGTAACAGACTGAATGACTTCATGAGCATCTTCCAACTCATTTGAGCATTCAATATAAAGAACAGTATCCGTCAAACACCTATGCTGCCTAAATACTAGATGATAGTGACATTGGAATTTAACAAAGAGATGAAGAACACCAGTTATAAGAAAAAATTCTAAGTAAAATTTGATTCCTCTAGTACCTTAGGTATTGTATCATTCCTAGTGAATAGAATAAGATTATATAAAATAACATAATTCTCTAGAAATTATCCTACTGTACATTAAACTGAGTTTATGAATTTTGTAAACCTAGATCAAGCTAGTGCTCTGAACTCTAAATACACAATAGACTGTAGCCATGCTACTCCATTAAAAATCAGCCAGTCATAATTCCCTGTTCCTCTTCATGAGTCTTCCTGGCACCTGGGATAATTTTCTATAATCTTTCTCAATGCACAGAATGCTCCAGAGCCATTAATTTTCACCTCAGCTGGGCACAAAAAATCAGGTATTTACACCACAGCAATGCTTACATCTGTTTACCTCAGCGTCCAACAACTTTTTCAGAAAATATGGCCTTAGACCACCAACACAGGAATCAATAACCTGTAACAGACCTGGTTTCTGATACTGCTGAAGAACCATCAAACCATGACTGCTAAATATTTAGGTACACTTAGAATATCATCCAAACAAGATCCAAACAGGGCAGGTGAAGGAAAACAACAAAAAATTCTTATATAGCCCCATACCTTTATCTCTTATGAAGTCCAGACCAAAGAATCTAGAGTCTCTTAATCTTGCTGTGCAAATGTTAATTACACTAGCTGTTCATTCCATTTATTATTTTTAATTGAAATGTCTTTTTTAAAAATAGACATCTGTACCATGGAGACTCAGACCCTTGATCAGCAGAAAGACAAATATCAAACAGTAGCAGCACTTAGTTCTTGCTGGTTTTAGTATCACTAATTTTAATAACTACGTGCAATCATGTTCCTTTGTGTTTTTTTCTTGTTCTTCTGGAATAGCATACAAATTTATCTTGTAGTCTAACTATACTAAACTTCATTCTTTCAGTCCAACTTTTTAAGACAACTATTAACATTTAGTTTCTGCATATAAGTGAGTATCTTTCAGATTTCATTTTATCGTAGTGTGCATCTGTTCTCTAAACTCCAACACTTTAATCTCTGATAGCTATAGAAAATCTCATTATTTCATTCAATTCCCAGCTTTAATTAGCCACCTGGGCACCTTGGCCAAAAAGTTGGTAATGTCAGCCAAAAATAAGTGCTACATGCTTAGTATAGCCTTCACTGATTTTATAGAGTTTTTTTTTTTACTCAAAGCATCTAAAATATGCAGACATGTAAGATACTCACAAAAGCAAAATCCGTAATATTTTCCAAAGGAATATGTCTCTGTGATAATTTTCATCACATTAAACAGCATTACAATGCGACCAGCTGTCTGACAGTCAATCAAAAAATTCTCCAGTATGTTAGGAACCTGTACTCCTCAACAAATAAAATAATAATAATAGTAATAGTAATAATAATGAGAGTGCAATAAATGTACCAAATAATATTTTCATTAAGAAAACCATAGCTTTATAAAATGTGATAATTTAGTCAAAAAAGTTATTTCTACAAAATAGATAAGTCTCACAAATACAGTTTAAAATTTAATAAATATGTAAAGGGTGAGTGTCAGGAGCATGGAGCTTCTCCGTGACAGGCAGTGATAGGACAAGGGGCAATGGGTGCAAGCTGGAACACAAAGGGTTCCACTTGAATATGAGGAAAAACTTCTTCACAGTGAGGGTGACGGAACACTGGAACAGGCTGCCCAGAGAGGTTGTGGAGTCTCCTTCTCTAGAGATATTCAAAACCTGCCTGGACACGTTCCTGTGTGACGTGATCTAGGTATTCCTGCTCTGGCAGGGGGATTGAACTAGATGATCTTTCAAGGTCCCTTCCAATCCCTGATATTCTGTGATTCTGTGACACATATTTTAAATAGTCAAACAACTTCACATACTGTTTAGGCATACACAGAGTAGAATATGACCAACATGATTACTTGAAAAAATTCTATTTTTCAACAGATCATCTCTTTCTCCTTTATAAATAGTCCACACCTTTACAAACAATTCACATACATAAGCAATGGTCTCACTAGCTAGTCATGCAGAAGACCTGATCCTGTAAATCCTGTCCATGTGAATGTCCATTCTGAATTACATTACCTTCAGTAAGGCTCAGCAGAAATATTTCCAACAGTGCAGTTCTGTCAAAAATCACAGTATGCAATTAATCTGTCGAGTCAAGACGTAAACAACATCACAAGGGTAATTCTTTAAAATTCAGACCCTACTCCACTGAAATTCATAAGACAGAATTTCCATTAATATATGGGCAAAGTTAAGTATTTTTCTGCCATTTTCCTGGAATACAACTGTATTTGCTACAACCTGAAAAACAAAGATGGGACTCTAGTAAACTGTAAACGTCGCAAGAGTTGTTAAGAGGGTTACTGACAGACACACTCCTGACACAAGGACACTGTTTATTCACTTACAACCCATAGATCGATTTTTCTGGTGAAAACAGGTATTATCAAGATAAGAAAACCTATATCCACAACGCGCTTAAATTTTGATATGACAGTGAAAATATACCATGCTTCATTTTTTTTTCTAAAAGCAAGGCCTCCTGATTGACTGCTAAATTTATTTAATACGTTAGACTCTAGTGACCTTCAGATATATGGTACACTAATAAAAAAATTTAAGTGGTATCTTCCTGTGCTGTCATTTGCATTTACAAAAACTTTTAGGCTTGTTTTTTGGATTTTTTTTAAAACCAGATTCTATAACCTAAAGAATTAGTAGTATCAAAACACCTTTTAAAATTTAGGGGTTTTCCTTGTTCTAGACCTTTTTTATTTTATTTTTATTCATTTATAATTTTGTCATTATGATTAAAAAATAAAATAATACCTTAATTGCAAAAAAAATCATCCCTGCATTAAGAAATTCATTACTTTGACACAGCCAGCACATCCAACAAAGCCGAGCTTCAAAATAACTTTTATTCTTTCCTTCTTGATGGCAAAAAATTATGTTTGGACTGACCCTTTTTAAATGATATTAAGAGGCAAAACTCCTTGTACCTTCCATGCCAAATCATTCATCTAGCCTTATACCCTGATATAAGATGACAGAGAGTTAGGATCATAACCACAGGAAGAAAACATTAAAATTTATTAACACATAAAATAATAACAACATTTTATTTCATAAACATCTCGCCTTTTTCCTTGTAAAATGAAATCTGACTACAAAACTACAAAGCCACCTCACAATGCTTTTTTTCTCTGAGCCACTGGCTAGCAAACATGTCATGTTACAGCAACACAGCATGGAACTATTTATTGCTAGTGCATTTGTTAAGAGTGAGAAAATAATAAGTATGTCCCTAGATGCCCAGAGAGTATTCCTCGTTGAAGTAAGGTGTGTCATGACTTCAGTACCAATAAGTAAAAATGGAATAACAAAGGTGCAAAGCAGCTGTGTGGTTCTCCAGAGAATCTTCAAATCAGAAAAATGTATATATGTTTGCAGGGTTAAATGCATCATTGCAAACTATCTCAGTGATGACCTGACAAAACTGATCCACAAGCCACACAAAGTGCATATTCACCACTGGTACACATACTCTTTGCCAAAACAAGCAACATACATAGAATGGAGCCTAAGAAGGTTCCAAAGCTATAATTAAGCCATTTACCACTTCTAATACGTTTCCCTCTCCGACGTAATTTTCACTTGGGTTTTGTCTCTTTGGTTATTCCAACAGTCTGATGACCAAGCTGCTATCAATATCTGATACTTTGTTAAAGACTGCCAAAACTTGTAATACTTTCCCTGTGCAGCCTCTTTATTCTATTTGGTAACACCATACAATGCACCCAAACTCTGAAAACATAAGTGAACAGATAATTGTCTGCCTTCAGGACAATGTGACTTTCACCGATTAACTGGGAACTAAATTACAGCATTGGCCTAAATCAGCCAAAAAAATTTCAAAGCTATTATACCATTTAAAAAAAATAAAATTTCTTCTGCTTTGTTTGAATTTGGAAGTCTTTTCTGCTTTTCATGTGAAAATTTGACAGACCAACATGAAAAGCTCATAGATTATTACAGACCACTACATAGCACATACGAATAAAATGTTTAAATGAAGACTTTATAAGAAAAAAAAAAAAGAAAAAAGAAAGAGACAAATCATTCCTTGATTTTTGTTTAAACAGACTCAAAAGAGAAAAGCAGATTTTTTTTTTTTCCCATGTCTGTTATTATAAAGGCCGCAGTTGGGAGCAATAATTCATCCCCAAGTCCCAAAGGATTCCTTGTTGCATGTCTGACTAACCTATTACCATACTATAGAAAAAAATCCTATCTTACCTTTGCCCTTCTTGCCCTCACTATTCCAAAGCAGAGAATCTAGCAGATACCTATTCCCACTCTTTTCATTTTCTCTATACAAGAACTATATTTTCCCCTCTGTACTTCCCACTGAAAAGGAGAAGGGGAAAGACTCCAACTGCCTGAACTAATTGCCTTTATAATTGTTTAAACTCCTAAACTGTGTAAAAACATAACCTACTACCCTACAGCTGACCCTGTACCACAATTTCGTTTTTACAGTGGTGATACCTGATCTCATAACTGAAAAAATATCCATTCTACAGTGATATATATTAGAGTAGCTCAGTTTCCTTAGCATGTCTATTATAATATGGGTTGAGGAGGGAAGTTTGAGTGGGTGCCTCCTGGAGAGACAGGAAGACCTTGTCACCTGGGGTGGACTGTCTCTGCTGCCACTGAGGCTAACGGGATACTAAGACCTTCCTTCCTTTATGAAATAAGCTTATGACAAGTGAATAAAATTTTGTTACCCTTGGGACAAGAGAATTTGAAGGAAGGTAATACTCTCTGGATAGCTTTGGTAATTACTTCATCTTTTGGTAATAAAGGCCACTATTCTGCCTTACGCTTCTGAGAATATTATCACAAGAAGTTAATATTGTAATCTTTTACTGGAGAAGAATTCTTGGTCTTTCCGCCATTCACCTGAAGATTAGCCTATGGCAAACTCCATGTCACAACATCTACTAGACAGGAGAACTGAGAAGCACCTTGTGTGTTCTCTCTATGTTGATACAAAGGACTGTAATCAAAATGACCAGTGCAAACAATGGACAAAAAAAAAAAAAAAAAAAAACAAAAAAAAAACAACATCCAAACCAAACAATATTTTTAAAATCTCCAAAGAATTTGATTCCCATACCCCTAATTCTCCAGCTGAATGCAAAAATGCTGTAATGTCCAGAGTAACCAATTAAGATAAATGAATTTTAGTACATTCAATCTTTTAATTACATTCCCAGCTCCTGCTACCCATGGATTATAATAGCTACTTCTGTTTCGCTCAAAGGACCAAGCTTGCAGCCAACACTACAATCTATAGATCTCTAAAAACACAAGGCAATTCCATTGCTGGGTTAGGAAAAAGAAAAAAAAAAAACACAGAATCAAATAATCCCTGTTTTTCTTCTTCTTCATCTCCCCCTCTAAAACTCATTATTTCAAATGTTTGAAGCCTGATTTAAGATTTCTTAATACTCAGATTATGATAGTGCTTCAATGTGACAATTATTTTTGCCTCCAAATGCACCACAAAAAGATACTGTTGCCTTGAGAGAACCAAGAACTCTGCCTGGCAGAAATAAAGCAAATGTCACAGAAGTCACTGAAACATTTCTCACCTCAAAGACAAAAAACGTGGGAGGAAGGGTTTACCTAACACACAATCTGGGAAGTTTTCCAAAATCTTTGTTTAAGAAGTGTTTAGTCTGACACAGTTCCCGCCAAAGCCCTAGAGAAATGCTAGGAATATCCACATGAGGATAATGCATGAATGAAAAGACCTATAAAATCCTGTTCTGAACTATGGTTCGTCTCATTTTGTTTCAACACATATCTGACTGCAACCACTGAAACTCCAGCACAGTGCATTGCTCTACCATCTTTCTCAGCACATTCTTCCTGGATGACACTTTATACGAACACGTGTGAAATCCGTACCAGAAGACTCATCTGTCATACATCTATCTTGTACACCAAGAATTGTTCTGCAGTTTCTTCTGATGTTCTTTAAAAAAAAAAAAAAAACTACCAAAAAAGAAATAAAAACTGCTGATGACAGGACACTAGATGAGAAGGATATTTGATCTGATTTAATATGGCAATTGCTTGCTCAGCTATTTTATTAATTGATACCATTAGTGATAGCAGTAACCAGTAACTGGAAATAGTTTGTTGCCTGGTATTTGCAACCATGGAGTTGCAGGTCTACTGCTGCTTCATAAGGTTCTTTCCAGCCATTGTCCAAGTAAGCTTTTTTCTTCTTTTTTTCTTTAAAAAAAAACCAAACAAAAAAACCAACCAACCATACCAACCAACCCCCTAAAAACACCCCCCAAAAACCCCATGATTGGGTTTTTTAACCCTGACTCTGTCCAGTTAGTCTCTGCATCCAACTGTTCCACAGCACGTCCAGCTCAGCCTGACAAGTAATCAGGATCAAACCTCTTCTGCGGCACTTCATGTTTCACTGCAATTCCTTCTGAGTCAAATCTTTCAACTGCAACTCCTGGCTCAACCTAGAAGTTCTCATCCTCAATCCAGCCATTATCATTCAATACATAAATTAAACTTTCCATACTTTTGCAGTAAACTCTTCAGATCTCCAAATAAATCAGGTACACTTTGTATGATTTCTTTTTTGACATACTAATTTCCCTTTATTATAAATTTAAATCAGAGCATTTCAAGCCAGTCACAATCACATCATCCAGGCATGTTGCTCTTGCATTATGGAAGCAAACAATACAAGTGGAAGAAGTGGTTCCACCAACCAATTCCTAAATTTAGTTCCCCTGTGTCTTCTCATTCACAGCTTTTTGAGGGTATGCTGTGCTATCTCACAATGATTCTTCATACACACACCCCTCCAGTGTACACTAGGAATCCTGACAGCATTGAACCCAGGCAGTTACCAAGCTCCCAGAAGAGTGCTGCTTGGCCACTTTATTCACATATTCAAGAGGTAAAGTAGTATGCTCTGTGGATCTTCTCCCTGGGGAAAACTAATGGAAGCAGCAGGTCTAGAGAAGCATAAATAACATTGCTCTGTCTTGGGATTAATAACCATGAAATGGAAAGAGGAGCAGTTCCTTATGTTCTCTCTTCCGCAGAAGAATTTTGGTGCCAGGCCCAACCCTATTTAAAGTGAACAATTTTCCTTTTCTCCTCATATCCACTTTATGCTGTATATCCAGAGTATTTACAGAGCATTCACACTCCAAATCAAAACAAACAACAAAAAAAAACCACAACAGAGAAATTACGAAATATCCTTCTTAATTTAAAGAATCTGTTTCTAGTTGTCTCAGAAATTTATTTTAACCTCTGTGTATCTTTAAGTAAACTGAAAGGCCAAAGTATAGAACTGAGCAGACAGGTTCAGGAGTAAGTGGGATAAAAATTAATAACAATGCAGTGTCTTGTCCCAGAGATTCATTTGTATCTTTTTATTGCTGATCATGACATTTTCTGCTTATTTTGTAATATATTATTTCACCTTTTTTTTTTTTTTTAGTAAAGCACAATTCCAAGGAAATCAACTTTCTGCTTCACTATTTCTTAAATATAATCAAATGTAAATGCACATAAATTTAAACCATACAAGTAATCAGATAAATGTAAATAATCTCATCTCAACTCTTCATCTCTATCATAATGTTTAACTGTTAAAATGCTCACAATGTTGAAATGTTCAATTTGTATATGTAGCAAGCAGACTAAAACAGAAAGACATGACAACAATCTGCCTGTTACCCAATGTGACAACTATGTTTCTCACTCAGAATAACCAATCTCTCAGAAGAGTAACGTATATCACAGATTCTCTCAGTTTTCACTAGTACACTATCTCAATTTCTCCAGGGAAATTATCTTTGAACAACATATCACTCTGCCCTTGGAACCATCAAACTGACATTTGACAAAACTGTGGAAGGCTCATAAGTTAAATTTAAAACTCTGTTAAACCTTGCCTTACACACCACATTGAGCTTTAGCCTCCCACGGAGACAATTAGGAAGGCAAACACCAGAGGCTGGTGGGAAAATTTCAAGCTCTGATCAGTACATTATATACATGGAAAAAATACCCTCCTTCTCTTTATCTGTAGCCAGAAAAGCTTGAGGAATATATAAGCTGCTGTAACATAAATGAAAAAAAAAAAAACTAACCAAAACCTCACTGTATTGGTTCTTGTGCTCAAAACATTTATTATTGTATAGGTAGATGCACCTGGCAGTAAGGCTTATACCAGTGTATTCAATTTTCTTGATTACCACCAGTGTCAATAGCCCATCATGTTATAAAACAGATTCAGCATTTTTCTAACTACTCAATCCGATATAAATACAGTTGAATAAAACGACAGCTAAGAACATATTGATTAGCAGAAATTAAAGAAATTAATAGATCTGCTTCTTAAATTAAGTTTTGACCTTAATGACGATTCAAGCTGCAAAAACTTAACACTTCACTGAAATCCCACAATAAACTCTAATCATATGCTACAACTTATTTAGGACTCTAGGGATAAAAGTTGGCAGGGTTTTGAGGACAGTTTGCTTCAGCAAGGTCAGCTGGTTTTTTAGGTCAATAAAACATAACAGAAATTGCACCTCCAACTGCTGAACAAATGTTTCTGCATACCAATCATTGAATTCCAGTGAAATCAACCATAATGACAACCATATAGTGTAATACCTTTCTTTAAGCTCTCTCTGGCTAGAGATATTTTTCAATCAATGAGTATGCTCTGATAGAAATGCCAGCCTGGTCACATTCAGACAATAATTTCATCATAGCTAACTCCAGAGTAAACACATTTAATTAATTTCTGGAAGAAAGAAAGATTCTGAAAAAAAATTGTTTAAGTATTTTTATATTACAAGGTGTAGTAACTATCCAACCCAGCCCATTAAAATGGGCTTGTAGTAGACAATAAAAGGAAAGTGTTTATCTGATTTATTACTGCAATCAGTAATCCTCTAATTTTAGAAATAAGATTTTCCAGCTAGAAAGTAACTTGCAATGTGTATTAAAGCACATCAGGAAAAAAAACCCTTTTGTCTTTTCAATCTTTTCCTAATTACCCATCTTTTGCCGTACTGTTCGAAGGCATCCACGTCAGAAACTTCCCCGATATATCTGAACCTTGAAATGTGAACTGTGATTGGTTTTGAGACTAAGATACCAAACTGGTCAGCTCTGCTTCTATATGAATATAAAACATACACACACCACCCTTGCAGTTATGTACTGGTCCAGAATTTGGCCAGCACTAACAGCTAAAAGTTGCCGAACCAGATGAACAACTCCAACTCTTCCTATTATGTTTGCAGTGGAGGTAAAGGTGGTGATGGTACAGTATTAAATCTCTGATCTTAAGTGTAAGTCTCTAACTCTTGTTATTGTTCAATCCATTACCTATTGGGTTGGGTTGTCTACCAAGTAGTTATTCCCTTTGTTGAACTTGCCATACAAAGATAATAAAACTGAAAGAAGAAAAAAATCTTCACATAAAACAACATATCAATTGAATATGTTGTTAATAAACATTTTTTTCTTACACACTTCTGACAAAAGCATTCATTTACTGTAAAGTTTCTGATCTAGAAATGGAATGACCAAAAACTTCACAACAGGGACAAGCTGAATAAAAACAAAACCCAAAAAGCGACAAACAGAAGTCATTAATATGGAATCAAAATTGCCAAATAAATGAAGCACCAACGAAAGCCTTCATTGCAGAAGGAGCAATTAAATAGGAGAGTAGCAAATACTAACCTGGAAGTCAAGCTGGTTGGAGTAGGGATGAAAGCAGCAGTTTGGAGAAAAACAGATAGGAAGGAAGACAGCGAAAGAGAATAAAGGGAGGAACACATTAGTTCTTTAAAAATATAACAAGCAGATGTTATATCAGCAGATTTTATTTAAAAAAAAAAAAAAAAAAGGAAAGGAAAGGAAAGGCAAGGCAAGGCAAGGGAAAGTGAGAAGTAAAATAAAATTTCTGTAGAATTATATCCTCACTGTGCACTGAATAAAATACCAATTTTAAAGTAAAATGGCACCTTGTCAATCGCAGACTGTGAAGAAACATCCATATTTATAACCATCCAAATGCATGCATATACTGAATGGGACAAATAAATTAGTTGCATATTGGTAGCGTTCACTGCCTCACAAATGTCTCATATAGTGCAATGTCTTTTGGTGAACCAGCATAGGCTTGATGACCCACATTCAAGTCTTCCCATAAAAGCCCAAAGCACGAAACAATTTGGCAGCCTGTTCAAAGATATCATTGAAAAGTTGACACAGCACTGTACCTAGCAGTCAGAGATTTGCCCCTTCCAGGAAATACAACCCTTTCCAAAGCTGAGAGCAAATTTTCTTCAGTCTGAAGAATAAGGTCAGTATTTCACCACTGAAAATATTCTGAGGCTTGATAACTTACTTGTTAAAAAGTACAGAACATACCCTTTCAATAACGTAAGACCCCCAAAAAATAATTCCTGCCTGACACCCAGCTAAACCAATCCTTAAAGGTGTCACTGGTGCACAGCTTTTCATTCACTTATGAAAGGGAAATTTTTGAAAAGCCACTTTTTTTCCTTCAACAATTATTCCATATGGTGATGTTTTGTCATTTATGCAATGAGTTGTCAGTGCTGTGTGGACTTATTTTAATCAGAATTCAAATCCAAATCAATTCAGAATAAATTAATTGTAGGCTGAACACCCCAAGAGCTTTAATGCACATCTATAGTTCTATTACTCAAAACTTAGAACTGCAAAGCATGTAACAAAAAGCAAACTGCTTGTTCAAAAGCAAACTGCTTTTGTCTGATAGATAGCTTAGTATTTTTAAATCAACATTTATATTGTTGTAAGCCTTGTTGAAAAACCAGACTCAATTGACCAAATGACTAACCATCTAACATACCACTGTATGTTAACTGTAAATAAAAAGCAGATTCAAGATTTTGCATTCTACATTGTGTTCTCATCACTTCATCATCAAGTTACAGCATTTTGCTCTTAGGCCAGCAACAGTCTGTTTAGGATTACAATATTTATCCTTTACCAGACAGGTTAGTTCATAGCCTGTTCTCTTAAAGGAGGTGGATAACATGCTAGTCCTGCTCTATCTCTTATCAGCCTTTGCCCAAACTCCTTCTCTGTCCCTGGGGATGACTAAAGTGAAGAGATCGCTGTGTCCTGAATTGCATTCTGCAGGTTGATAGGCAGTCTGGTCTCTCTTGCAGCTCTTTCCTGCATGGAATTTGTCTCCCCATTAAAAGACGTTCCAGACAACAGCTGGAATATTGTTTACAGTGCCAGGACCTGTGAGCAAGGGCAGCCCCTCTGCTCCTTTTTCATCCTGTTTCACACATGCCCATACATTGTCTTCTTTCTTCCCAGTTGTTGTGATTTGATCCAAAGGGCACAATGCAGGCAATAGGAAACTGCCTTTCTTACATTCTAAGAGCACTTAGTTAGAATTTTCACCTCTAAGAAACCACTCAATGGAAGCCATGCATTTACATAGATAATTTATGGAATGTTAAGGTAAAATTAACACGGGAATGATTGCACACAGGTTGCTAACAGCAAACATCTTGTAAGACCGGGAGCAATAATAATAATGTCATTCTAAGGACTGTAATTGTGCATGCAATTGCAGGCAGCCACATGTCATAATCAGATTCATAAATTTATTGAGCTACATCTTAACCCTAGTTCGGTTTCTCATTCCTTTTTTTCTTATAGAAAGCTGTTCCAACGCCTTCATTCATCTGAGAATTAGAAAACTTTTTCTTCCTCTCTTTCTTATTTCAGCCTAAATTTATTAATGGATTAATTTACATCCATTCTAATATGTGTCCACACTCTTTTACTAAAATCACTCTTCTTTCACTGCGGTGCTTCACGCATTATAGAGAACAAGTATCCCCACCGAGCCTTTGTTTTGCCAGAGAAACAAACCACTGTTGTTTAGACTCCTCCTGTGAGATGAGCACTCCAACACCTTCATTATCCTACCAGCCCTCTCTGCTCCTGCTTCCAGGTTTAATTCAACCTTCTCAAATACGACTGATGAGAAGTATAGAGTAGTGTTGCTAGCACTTGTTCATATTAACAGCCTCCTATCCTTACTGCAAACATTTATCTGGCATATCAGGACTCACACCTCATTATTTAGATGTCTGCTTCACTATCTAGATGGTTCATAATGACACTGCTGTAAGCAAATTCACCCAGTCTTTCTCTTCCTAAACTGTATTAAGGATTATCCTTAGTTTACAGCAGCAGTCTTACTGGTCCTACCTTAACAATCATGCATTTTTTACTATTGTATTTCACTTGGTTCCATGATTCAAACTCCCTAGCACATTTCATAAATACACTTTTCATTTTAACACCATTAATAAAAGCATTAAACAATATACCCCTTCCAGCCTTACAGTTCCTTTTCAGCTGCAGCTACCTCCCTTTGGCTAGGCACTTCACATTAAAATTTAAGCTGATGACTATCTCACCCAGTTTCACCTACATTATCAAAAAAAAACACCAAGCCAAACCAAAAATCCACACCACATTGCCTTCATCAGGAAGGCCAGAGAAAAACACCAAGCTAATTTTACCAAAGGCACACATTAAGCTGGGACATTTTGCATTTAGTTTTAACCTGTTCTCATTATAAACAGATAAATATGCAACAAAAGTTATCAAGCAGCTTTAGTACAGGAGAGGGATTTGTTGTCCTATGCAGCAGTAAGAAGCTATAAAACACAAAATGAATACATATGGAGTAATTTAAGACACAGACCAACATGTTTGTACATATGAGGAGTAGTATGAGCCATGAATCTTAAGTGATGCAACTCAGAAGTGTGATAGTTTCTGAAGCAAGAAAATCACATTAAAACCAAAAGAATTATTACTCATATGAAATCTTCCAGATTATTAATAATGTGCATCTGCCAAATAGAATTCATTCATAGTATTCATCATCTTAATTCTTACTCTAATTTGTAAATAACTATTACAAATGTTTTTACTTTTCAAGCTGATTTATACAAGTATACCTTGTTATGCTGATGAATTTATATGCAAATATAACAAGTATTGTGAAGATACCACAGCTTGCAATACTCTAGATTGTCACTTTCAGATATTTGTCTATAAATTTGGAGAATTTATGTTCTTGCAATTATCTTGCAGTGAATATGGCTCCCAGCAAGCTATTAACCAAGAAATACATTTCCAAAGAGTATTTGTTTTCCTAAAAAAACCCAGAGAAGCCCTTGCATCTGAAGTTAGGGAAAATGTTGAAGATATGTGGTTTCTGATCAGGAAAAAAAAAAGAAGTAGTAAGGAGGGAAAAGAGCAACCTAGAACACATTATATGAATTACAAAGCAGCAGGACAAGAAGGAAAGAACATTTTCAAATATGCTTCTGTTGAAGTTGCAGTCATCTTTGCAATGCTTTATTCCCATAAAGTGGGTAAACTGAGCTTTGGCTCCACCTCTTCCATTCAATAATGAGTCAATCAAGTAGTCATTACAAACAGAAAAACTAGTAGCACTTCATAAAACGTTACAGCAATTTACACTCCACCTAAGCCCCTAGAAAGAGGAATTTCAACATCAAAGTTCCCTCTCTAGGGACACCAACAGGTGGCACAGTTATATACAGATTTAGATCTTCAGGACAGTATTTTTAGAAAACCAGGAAGAGGGAGAGCATTTAAATTTTAGAGAAAATTAAGGTGAGCCTGACTAGATGCCCACTCTTTAAAAACATTTCCCTACTACATCTTTATATTTCTGGCAGATTGCTAGCTTTGTTGTACCTGTGCTTATGCATGGCACAAAGTAGCTTTAAGACTCCATTACCAAGTAAAGGCAGTAACTTCTGTTGATGAATTCAATAATAGATAATTTTAATGTAAAATCTAGTTTACGATAACTAACCTACATATACTGTGTGTATAGGAATTTGGAATTAATCTCCAAAGCTGTACATAAGTTAAATCAAGTAAGAAACTGCACTAAAGCTAACAGAGTTTACCAGTCTTAGAGCTTGATCATTCCCCAATATTACAACATACTACTGTCCTTAGCTGGTCATGCCACAATACTCCTTATTGTAAGGAGTACAGAAGCACTTACAGGTTCATAGCTAAGCTTAACTGCTTCATCAAAGTACAGTATATCCAGTACAAAAAGTCTGTGGTTACTAAGAGGTACCAAATTATTTTCTGAAATGTTAGTTCAGGATCAACACCTTCAACAACAATAAAAGACTGGAAATTAGTGTCCCAAAATTTCACTGATAAAAGTCCATTGAATTTTTTAAAACAATTAATACAAAAATAGAAGATTTTGTCCAGCAGATAACCACCCACTTTAAGGGTTCTCGGACAGTAAGAGATTATATGCTGACAAGACCATTGTAAGATCTCTGCATTCCTTGGTTCCTTGTTTATTTGTAATGAACAAGCATTAATTTAATACAAATAAATATACTGATCTAAATTGATTCTGTATCTCTTTTTTATATTTAAATCAAATTAATATTCACTAATAATTTTAGATCACAAGCTTCACTACCTCATCATGTTCATCTTTTAATCTTAATTGCCATTTTAATATTCAAGCATTCAACACATACCATGATTCCTACTTAACAATTCTCTTGAACAAAAGTTTAGTAAGTCTGTTATTGCATCTTGTGTCACACAATATTTCAGTAGTTTGTAGCCCAATGAGGATATCAGTTACTGTTTCTGTAAAAACTATACAGTCAGTTTCCACCAGCTTGGACATACCTCGAGTCATTAGATTACAAGCATAGGTCTGTAATTGCCCCTACAACAGATGCACCAGTGGCTGGAATACACAGCACTTTCTTGACCACGCAAATTCACTAATTGCATTATCTTTTTCCAACATGCTGCTTCAGGATTTTGGAGCGCTTAGGCAGAACCCATAGTCAGGCTGCACAAAGTGACCAATCTTCAATTACTAGCTGCCTTTGGTATCTACTTCACACATTAAAATCAATGCAAACACTATCGTATTTTAAACTCCTTTTGATGTCACAAGAGAGGTAAATGCTAATTAAAGTTATCTTCATGTAAGCGCTCAGTTCTATTTTGAGTATAAATCTTTTTTCTTTTGCCACTTTAAATCTGAGGTCTTGATTCTCATGACACTTTGATAACTATATAACATTGCCTCATTGTTAAACCTTTGCCAAATGTCTGCAGAGAAAGGTAAGTTTCAGCAATAGGTAACTGTGAATGTTGGTAAGTGATCATCAGTAAGATGTCCTACACATCTTTCTTTCCAAACTGGCTGTTTTTCTCCCCCTAAGGTAACCAACATTTCCGGCACATCATCCCCTCTTTCATAGTAATTCTCCCTAATGGGACTGAGCAGTGCTATGTCTTCACTTGAATTATAGCAATAATCATAACAATTAGATCCCCTAACCTTCTCTTTTGGAACTATGAAGTGCTTTTCTTCTGACTTGATCATTGAAAACAATTATATAAAATATTTGTAGACATAAAATTCCTGGTTTCACTTACCTAAGAGGTGCTAACTACAGGAATAAAAAGAAATAAAGACAGATAAATTGCTTATCATTGAAATAAACTGTAGTACACTGTATGAGAGAAGAATCCAAGAATCATCTAATTTTGAACGTCATGAGACAAATGGATGCCAAACTCCTCCTGTACCCATTAAGGAAAAGACTGTACAACATTCCCAGAAATAAGACAAACAATGCCTGGTCAACATGAGAAAATATTCATTTGAAGCGGACAAGGACTACAGAACCAGTGAGAAATAGTTAAAACTACTATCAAATAGGCATAAGACTGGTTAGAAATACTTACCAATACTTTTCAGAACGCCCGCAAACTAGAGATGCTGTTCACACTGAAGAAACATGGGGGGACATGGTTGGACTCAATGATCTCAAGGCTCTCCTCCAACCTGAATGATTCTATGATTCTATTGTATGACAGGTTTGATTTACCAGTTACTAAAAGGCAAGATTGTTCCCCAACAAGGTTTTCTTGGAGGGTTTTTGTTACTGTAAATTGCCTATGGTTTTTCCTGTGTGTGTTCCTTTCATGGTAACTACTAAAAAATTGGAAACCAGACGGCAGACAGGAGATGCACTTTTCAGGTAGTGGGTTTGGGTTTTTTTTTCTGATTTAGTTTTACAAGAAATAACAAATATTCTGTTAATAAGCATTTTCTGCTCTGCAATGAAGATCAAGTAAATAAAACTGTCACTCAATGTAAAATAAATAATACAAGAATTACCTTTCTAACTCAGCAATTTTCTTATCTTTGTCATTCTTCTCATTCTCTACTTCCTTGAGTATTTCTAGAAGTCTGTCAACCTCAGCCTGAGCTTTGCCACATTCTTCTCTATAGTACGATGCTTCTTTGTCAAGCTGTTTCATTCTGTCTGCAAATTCTGGATTCATCCGTGCCTCCTCTTCAGCCTCATGAGCCTTCAGAATCAATGTTTTTAAAAAAAATAAGGATGACAAAATTGATATAGCTTTAAGAGCTATAATTCTTCTTCACTCTTGGAGTTCAAATTTTCATTAAAAAGGATTATGGGTATTTCTGTCTGATGACAATATTTTCTACAGATTATAAAAAGGAATGAAAATATCTGTAGAGTCTACAATTTTATCAATTGCTATCATCCTGAAGGTGGGGGCGGGATTTATTAAGGCTTTTTACATATTAGAGTGACCATATTTTATGGGTGTTTTTTAAATTTAAAAACCACGTTGTAACTCATTTAATTCACATTAAGCTTTTAAAGGGTTTCAAATATATAGGTAATTTCTTAATAAAGTATATTCTCTTTTTCCTTATATATATACACACACACTTTGTCCATGTATATAGATACATATATATATACTGTAATCTGTATCACCAGATGTTTCAAATGCATCTTGATATGAAGAATTAAAAAAGGAAGAAATTGATTTTATGTATTGTTTTTAAGACAAACCAATAAACTAAAAATCTACCTTCAGCAGACATTTTACCCAACAATCCTTTTTCTCTTATCATTAATACTTAACCTGAAACATCAGAAGAACAAGCCCATTGGTGAAAACAGCACAAACCTGGCAAACACATGCATGGATGGGTGGCAGTTTCACAGACAAGAAAGAACGCAATGAATACAACAACAACAACCGTACAGAGCCCAATCTTACTCCCATCAAAGCTAATGGCAAAAAACCCAATTAACTTCAATGGGAGCAAGATCTGGCATCAAGTGTTTTAAACTGTTGGCTGGAATAATCACAGACAGATGGAAACAACAATGCACTGCAATGCTTAGCCTACCCCTTGCTTCCCATTATTCCTAATTGGCATCTTGAAAGAGCAGGCAAGGAAAAAACAAGTAGTTTAAGGCAGTGCACATTAAACATAGAAAATTCAGATAACATTCTCTTGACATACAGAAATTTTACAGGAATTCAGGATATTTAGAACTGAAGGTCCTCCAACTATTTTATTATGCAGAGAAGACGTGGACTTATTTATCTTCTTAATTTCAGGGAATAGACAATGCAAGCAAGCAGAGAAAGAAATGCAGATCAAAATGAAACATGCGTGTTTTGGAAAGAATTGCTATAAACTACAGACACTAAAAGGTTCATATTCTTTGCAATGGTTAAAAAATTTCTGTATAAATAAAGAGCAAGTCTGGGTTTAGTATAAATAAAACAATTAAAAAAATTGAAATTACTACAGAAGAAACTTAGGGGGGTTGCATGTAACATATCATTTAAGCATGAGGATAATAAGGAAAAAGATAGTCGATTTTAACTGTTATATATCCTACTGTGAGACTTTTATTCAGAAGAAATAATCGGTTACCAACATAAGCCAAGGGAATGACATGGGGAGCCTACTAAACTTACTGGCTTTGCTCTTCAGACTCTCTATTTTGGATGATAATACAAGCTCCAGCTCTGAACGCTATGCAGATACACGACTTCACTTACACAGAGCTTGTTTCAAGGTAACATCCAACAAGTATTTTGATTTTACTGCTCGGGTGAGATGCTAGCAACAGATTCCTTTTCACACGCATAAATCTTCCTGCTTTAATAATAAACTGATTTATTTTATACCGGGTAATAATTGTGTCAAGAAATTTACTTTTGGCTAGCTTTGTAATTTTTTGCAGTAAATGTAATACTCAGGCTCGGGGATGATTATGTTAGAGCTGCAAAACACTTCAATTTTCCATTAGCTCTATTTAGAAATTAGGCAATGTTTTATCTCTCCAAAATGAATGCTAAGTCATTCATTGAAAAAAAAGAAAAAAAAATATTCTTATGTAAATTCACTCTTGGAAAAACAAAAATAAAATTACAACACACCTTCCACCTTTAAGATACTAAGAAAGCTATGCAAAGAGCATATTCTACCCTATTACTCTTCAGATTTCTCCTCCTCAGGGTAAATCCAGAACTTCACAGTTCCCCTCTAGAAGTTATCACTTTCAAATTCCTCCCTGTCACCATTCTTACTTACCTTCCACCATTTCATAAACAGGCAAATAGGCAAAACACCCATCTTCCTGCTTCTAACCATTCTTTTCTTTAGCACACGAGAACTCTCAGCTTCAGCCCAAACTCCCCCCTGCCCAGTTTTAATCCAGGACAAGAAGCAATGCAGAATTTTGGGTTTTTTTGCTTTTCATTATCACACTGGACTTTCCATGATGAAAATACATAGACTATTCCTGTCACACGGCAGCTTGTCTACGGCACAGCTTGTAACTAAAACAGCACCTTAAATAAGAGATATAAATTATATTCTTCCATTTAGCCCCATAATCTTTGGTATGCTAAGGAAACTAATGTTAACTTCAAAAGCATTTTCAATTCTTGTGCTTTCTGTGGTGCTCATGCCTTTCCATATTTGTGAGATGGATTTTTGGAAAATTCTACAGCATAAACTTTGTCATTGCATTTCCCTGTGGTTCTCAATACAAAGCGGAACTTAGACGATATGATTAAATCCAATATGATCAAGTATGCAACCTATACAGGACTTTAAGATGCAGCACAATTATCCAGAATGTCACATATAAATCCATATAAGCATTCAGTTCAAAGACAAGTATAAAATCATCTTAATCTATTAAAAAAATAAATAAATAAATAAATAAAGCAAAGCAAAACTGAAAGATCCCAGTATTGCAAATGACCAGTTCCCTGTATTTTTGCCTGTTGCCTTTACTTTCACAAGCATTTTCTATAGAATATTTTGGATTATTGGCAGGAATCAGATTTCTACAGGGGCATTGCCTTAAAGAAGGAGGAGAGGAAAATTAAGTAAAAAGGGAAAGCAAGAACATTTTTTTTTTTTAAAGAGCTTTCCACAGGCAGTACTCTAACTTGTAATAAGTCCCTTAAAGGGAATCCTTATGTTGGATAGTACAAAAGAGCAAAACACAGTACATGTGACATTCTCAGGACAAAGGCATAGAATTATTCATATAGAGCCATATTCTATTTTATGTCTTTGAAAGATGTATTTGGATTTGAACTAGGCACTTATTTTTAATTGTTATATACAGATCAGGGGTGATTTGCTGACAGGTGGAACTTGACTTTTGAGGTCAAACAGTAGGCTCAAAGGAGATGAAAGGCAGCTCATCTGATACTGACTCTGCTCGCACTTGGACAGGGCAGATCTCTTTGGCCTTTTTTGCAGGCTGTGGATCATTTCTAACAAGTTAGAAGTTACCACATTAATCTGGAAGTCTCTACCTATTACTGCTGTCCTCTCTTCTTTCCTTTTTTTTTATTTCTGTCCCCCTTTTTCTCCTTAAATTCTCTGCTTTTACAGGTGAGACAGATTGGTTCATACATACCTCAGCAGCAAAGTAATTGATCTCTTAATCTGTATTTGTAAATGATAACACTTGTGTGTGCAGATTACACTAGTTTCAAACTAGGAGCCGTGGTTTATGATGTGTTGTCTGTCAGTCTTGTGCCTTTGTTGTATGTTATTTTCACAATTCAGTAAAAATAACATATAACTCTACTATGAGAATTTCACCAATTCTTACAGTAATTATGTATCTGTTTTGACATTTGCTTAAGAAATACTACAAATACTTTAGAAGTAAAGTAAAATTTCCTTATGTAAACCACAAATTTCCTACAGAAACACTAATAGTGTGGCACAGACATGCAACATGAATTATTTAGTCTATTAAAATTTTATGGTACAGTTATGCATGCATTATTCTAAATGACAGAAATGGATGAATAGATATAGTACTTTATTTTTAAAGCTTTAGACACAAACATACAAAGAAATCAACTGACTACTTTAAAAAAAAAAAGGAAGAGCAGAACTACATGCAAGAAATTACTTTCTAAGATCCTTCAAATTTTATTACTTTCAATAATAAACTAAAAAAAATGCTGTCACCTTAATTCTTTTGTAGTCTCTGTAAAGTTCAAGGGGTTTTTTATTTAACTTCAGGGACTGCTCAAAGCAATTTAGAGTGGATTCTGCAAATACTTTAAATTTTAATCTGACATTGCTCTCATGAAGCACATGGAAAAATAAGGTCTTTACTATTCAGAAAAAGGTTTAACAGAACTCCAAAGTAAGTAAAACATGACATTTTATTACAGGACAAAAATAATCACGTAACTTCTTATAATCAATTTTGCACAAGAATTCATTGGTTGTTTGAAAAAGTTCACCTTTCAAAACAAGCATAAAAATATGTGCATCCAATTCTGTTCACATTTTATTCACACAGGTAAATATATTATGAAACCATTTTCTATAGTGTACGTAGATTTGCACTCCTGCATCATCTCCACTTTGGTACCAAAACATGTATAAGAATGAAATACTTCTATCCATTTCTGTCTTCTAAAAACATTAAAGTAGCAATAAATGAGAGTCTTGGAGTTGATACCTGTGTTACATAGCAGAAAAAACACAATCCATCACAAAAAATTGCTACATTACTGCATTGGTAAAAAGAGGTCTACTCAGAGATTGACTGTTATTTCTCTGACACAGGTAAACAAAAGCGTATTAAAACTTGAATATTTTAAGATCAGATTGCCATCTGTTTATTTATAATACTACTATGGTCAAAAAAAGAAAAAAAAACAACTCAAGGAAACATATCAAACACAGTATCACACATATTTGCTGTACAAAATATAAATCTCAGTAACTGCTACGATGCCACCTCAAAGAACAAAGGTGAAATCTTGGCCTTTTGAAATTCAAATAATATGTTGCCATTTACTTCAATCAAATCACATTTTCATTTCAAGACCTTAGGTGGTCTGGAGGGAGAAGAGGATTGTCACTACTTCCAGTGATGATGAAGCAAGCTTATTTAAGAAAACCTCTCATGGATATACTACAATTGCTGCCTGGTGCCAAAGGAAAAGGATTCTGCATGCTTTATTTTGGAACTGTCAACAGGCTGTCCTTTTGAAAATCAAGCACATAACAGCAGAAAAATAATAACATAAAAAAGGACTGACTTTGGAATACCACACACAAATAGACCAGGAAGTAACAAACAAGTTCCATACAGCAGAGTAACTAATATTGAAATAATGACTGGCAAGCCTTCAGGAGAATCAAAGGAAAAATTAACACAAAAAAGACTCCAGCCTGAAAGGACATGCACAGTAGAAGTGCAAATGATATGAACAGAAACATAACTACCACCAAAGTGATTCATGATGGTACAGGAAAAAAACAGTTTTATCATTCAAAGGGAAAAGCTCTTTGACCACCAGCAGTGCTGGATGGCAGAGGTGATAACAGGTCTCAAGCTACTTGCAATCAATTTATGACTGGATTCTAAAAACAGTTAACCAATAACTTTAAAAGTAAATACAGGACATTCTGTGGGACTTCCCATAATAGGTCATGTCATATCCATTACATGGTTAGAAGCTACAATTCGTAGCAATAATAGACTCCAAAGCTGGAATCCTGGTCCACTGAAGCTAATGGCAACATTCCCTTTGACTTCAGTGAAGGCAATACCTTCCCTAAAGCATAGTACCACGTGAATTCATCTACAAAACCAGTTCTTCTATATGTAGTATCCCAATGACATAGTAATACCAACTATGATTACTGTGTGAACTATAACTTGTAAATTGCTATTACAGTTACATCACTTTTTCCTGTCCTGTGACGCTCACTGCACATCAAATGTAAAAGTTCCAGCCAAAAAATGAAAGCTGACTCTGCAGAGAAAATGTTTGTTACTGCTCTTCCTCAAATCAAAAGAGGAACACAGTCAAGTCAAAAGGATAGATACTGCACAATAAAACCAGACCTTGGCAAGAATAAGAATGCTAAACAAGCCAAAGTATTGTTTGGCTTTTTCAAACACTGCTCTTAGCATTCATCATTTTATATTTCAGTATTTTGTTAGACTAAATACAATGTCTCCATCTTCTTAACATATAGAAGCAGTCTTTTACGAGTAAAACTGCTCTGAACTATTTTAATTGTATGGACTTTTGACAACAGTACCAGTCACTGCCTAGATATTATTATTCACGTAATCAACTCAGTCCCTTAAAATAAACTGACTAATTAGAAATTATTTAAGTTTGAAGGATCAAATAAAGTACTGCAGAAGGAGAAATTACAAAGCAAAGCAAAGCGGGGAAAAAAAAAAAATTAAAACATCTGCATGCTTTTTCTAATGGAGAAGTTGAGGACCTAAAGGCTAGGATGTTTGTTTTCCCAGAAATACTGTATGTACCTATTCAATACATTTCATATTCCTAAAATGGCCTTCAAGTCCACAAAGTTCATTTATTTGGATACAATGAATACAGCACGGTGAGCATCAGAAGTATTCTGCAAAGCTCCACAGAGGAAGAGCACAACACAGTAAGGTAATGGATCCTCATGCTTTCATATGTTACAGCGGGCATTTTAAAAAACGAACTTACTGGATTGTACATCTGATTGAACAACTGTTCAGCTTGCTACATTGCAAAGTTGGAAGGGAGTGAAGCGCAGACAGGAAAAGAAGGAAAGATTCAGGAAAACAGCATTAGCTCAACAAAACCAGTGCATTTGCACAGAAGAACTTGTCATAAAAAGAGTAGAAATTTAAGATTCTAAACATTCTTTGGTGAAAGTGAGAGGCACTGAGGAAACATAAATGTTGACTTTGGCTCCTAAAAAAGAATAGCTGGAGTAAGAAATTTAAGGTTTGTGTTACTTTCCCTTTCTCAAGTTAAATAACCCATGAAATAAAGAAAGGTGTCCACTTTTGATGATACATTAAGTGCTGGTCTCAAGCAATGAATCACGAGAAGTGCTTTTGGCTGAGGCTGCAATTTATCACCAAAGCTTCAAAGATGGTAATAATAAAAGATTAATTAAATTATATCATTAAATTTATTACTTTCTTTTTGTTTAACACAAGACTGAATTTTCTATGCAGAATGACTTTCAAACAGTACAGCTTGGCAAAAAGTACTTTAGCAACTGCAAATACGTCAGTAAGCAAGTAAATTTAAGATAATGAAAAACAACAAAAGGAGGAAATTCTAGAGTGGATAATAAGATTATATATATATACACACACATATATATATAAAACACTTAGCTACCTATTAGGTAATTCCTGCTGTTCTTTCACTAGTAGCAATACAAAGTAAGTCAATAAAAAGTCTGTGGAATTTCGGCAAAAAAAATCATTGAGCATTCTTCTGGGGTTTATGATTATTTTTTATATTTTATGAATGTCCATCCATAATCTTTGTCACAAAAAGTTTAATAAGCATGTCTACAATTTTAAACATTAAGTACCAAAAAATAGCACAGTCACATGAATAATTACTCTTTAAAAATATCCTATTTACTTTTTGAAATGTGCCTACTATTTAAAATGAAAATGGTGGGTTTAGAATCAGTGTGTTTGCTCCTGCTGCAATGAAAACAATCCACTTATGGAACACTGAAAAATATTTGGATCAGACCCAATCCAAAACTTTATTATCAATAAATGAATCTTATTATCTCCAAAAATAAGAGGAGAGGAAATAAGGGAAGAGAAACTTTTTTTAAAAAAAAATGTAGATACTTTGTTTGGACTTGCCCCTTGTACGTGATTTCTTTCAGGCAGAGTACCTATTACCATTAGTGCTCACAGAAAACTAACTCCCAGCAAATGTGCACAGAATAGTATCTTCCTATTTATTACTATAATCTGTTAAAAAAAATAAATCAACATTAAACTGTGATGACTCTAAAATTCCATAATGAAAAATGCCTTCTCTATGACATTTTTAGAGAGAGGAATCATGTGAAAGCTGCATGGAAGTTTCTCAGAAATAACAGGCAGCCCTTTGGAATCACTTTTGAAAAAAGAGATATAAACTCTGCCCAGTCCTTCTAGGTTCTGTAGTGGTTAATGCTCATACATAAGCACACTTATGGGACATGCAGGTTAATTCACTACAAACTATGTTGATGTTCCCTCCTACTCTAACGCAGACATATGCAAGAATAACCCAGATTTCTGTTTCAGTTAGTTTCCTAAGGAGTAAAAACACGGTGAAGGTAGATTTCTGGAGACCAATTACTTTTTAACACAGGATATTTACAGGTTCGAACATAAGGTATTTTATTACAGAAAATGTGAATTGAAAATTACTGTTTGGAGTCTACTATCATTAACAGTCACTGTTTCTGTTCAACGAAACATGCCACAAAGGAGGCTGTAACTACGTTTTATTGTGGAAATACCTGGTCTCCTACAAATGTTGGGTGAATTTCCATTGGGGCTTTTTGCTCTATTTATGATATAATAAAACTATTATGTTTTCAACTTTCATTTAATAATCCTTTGTATTTATACACCGGGAACATACTCCCTTTTTATAGGAAAGACGTCCCAGACACTCTCTGACTTTTATAAGTGCTTATTTTTCCATGACTGTATGATGTGTTTATATGTACAGTCATAAAAGATTGATTTAGGATTTCAGGTCCTTCAAGGGAATTTTTTTTTTAAGTGATGTGAGTTTTCAGAGTTTTTTAACTAGTATTTTAAATTAAGAAAATTAGATGTTTCAGATTGTAATGAAGTATATTTTGTAGTGAAGTGCAAAGTAAACAAACACATTCTCTATCAAAAGAAAATAAAGTAACAGACTTCCAGAGAAATAGTTTCTTTGGATACGTTAATTCTGACATCAATAGCACTTAAAAACTATCATGAATTTAAAGTAGTTGTGCTTCAATTAAAAGCTTTTTTATATGCTTATTGAAAAAGATTCCCTTCCTCTCCACAACTAAACATGTTAATGCAGGCACCTAATCGCACATATTCATTCTGAATTTAAAAATAATAGATGTATCAGGTTTATACTCTGGTATCCTTTATACTTTGCAATACCTGCTTCACAGATAAGGCTATTGAAACACTGTTTAAACATAGAGCAGGATACTACTCAACCTGAGTAAAAAGAGTGTCAGAATATTGTCCTAATGGTGTTAACTTTCATAGAACAATTAAATGTTCTTTTCTAGAAAATGAACCATTACATATCAATATAAAAAAATCTAACGTTCAACATACACTTAGTCATGAATTGCAAAAGGCAAACATAATGCCTAAATCCATCAAATATGTCATGAGATTGGTGTTCAAACAATGAGACCAGACATTACCAAATGACACAGAGAAAGGTCAAAGAAACAACATATGGTAGAAAAGGTATCAACAAACTTGCAAATCATTTAAGCAAAAACTATTTTAATGCATCAATTCAAATAAAATCATGTTATAAAATGTAAGATTTGTACGCTTTCCTTGAAATGCTTGCTTCCACTACCTGCTGAATAGAAGTACTGAATTGCTAGCTGAGATAAACTAAGCATTATTTTCCTTGATTACCACAAACTTGTGCTCACCAACAAAGCCAAAAAATGCCAAAATCAAACCAGCTAGAGTTTCCATTTTGGAAGCAATTTTTTTTTTATTAGGAAGTACAGCGCTTTTTTAATGAGTCTGTACTTTTTTCCTATGCTGCAAACATTTCAATCTACTTCTTATAGTGGTATAAATTTATATATGTACAAATTGCTGGTTTGATAATTTCTTTCTGCCCTTCTAATTTCCCTCCAATGTCCCTGTTCCAGTACATCTCTTTGTAGCAGCTTCTCAGAGTTCCCTCAAATTGGTATTAAAGATAATTTCTGAGGCTCATTAGTGGCTTTGGTACAGGCCTCTTAAGAAATAATTAGCAGTATTTGATGCAAGCATCAGCAAACAGCATAAGATGGGTAGATTTTAGATTTACTCCAGAAGAATAAATGGGCTTATCTTTTCAAAATGAGGGGGTGGGATGTTGATTTTTGTTTTTCTGATTGTTGTTTGTTTTAAGATGGAACTTACCTTTTTCAACTGTGCTTCCAACTTACTACACTCTTCTTTCTTTTGTTCTATGGCTATTTCTAAAGACTTAAGTTTGGAGTCTCTTTTCAGCCCTGCTGATGCCAATGAAGATGCATGTTCTTTGAGATCGATTAAACTAGACTGAAAAAATGACCAAGAGTAAAAAGTTAATTCCTACTCACCAAGACACTAACTTATTGCCAACTTTGTAATCACTTGGATCCTGCTCCCCCTCCCCATCCCCAAAAAGAGCTGACACAAAGATAAGCATTGATAACAAAAGACACTGTTTTGAGAATACAACCAATTGGAATCACAGGAGCTGATACGCAGCGAAACACAGAAACAGTCATAATACGGACAAGTTGACATTATATTCTGGAGGTACAATTACTTTGAAGACTATTCCTCTGACAAATGAAAAAAGGAGCAACAATGGAATATTTGAGCCTACTGGGGGCTTCCGTAAAAGAAAATATAGAGAAAACGACACACAATTATGCAAAAGCTGAAGCAATATTTTATGCACAGAAGTGAAGACTATGAAGAATGCTTAAGAAAACAGGAGTTCAGAAGCTGACCACTCAAGTGGCAGAATTTCAGTACTTAAAATTATTCAAGTGTAATCCTTATGCACCTTCTTTCATCATAATGACATGGATAGAAGAACATAGTTTTTACTGAAAAGACTGACCTCTTTTTCTGTCAGTTCAGCTTGTAAAGCATTAACTTTCTCCTTCAGGTCTTTGTTTTCTTTTTTATATGATTCAATTTCTTCAAGTCTTTCTCTGTCATCTCGGTCCCTTTGCTCCTTCAAGCGCTCTATTATTCTTTCCTAACAAGGGAAAGAAATTGCAAAATGGAAAAGTTGAGAATCATTTCAAGAAAAGACAGAATAAAACTTCTTTACACTAAGTAGCACTTAGAAGTGCCACCAGAAGCAGAGGACAACTGAGTTAATGCTATTAAAGTCAATGCAAGATTTCTCCTCATTTCAAAAGAATCAGATCAAGGTTTTAAATACTTTATGAGTAACATAATACAGAAACTTCATTAAATATCTCTAGTGATGTGAATATGTTTAGTCTTGTGATAGATATGGAAAGCTATTCATCTCAGTAATATAGTTCCTGTATTGATATGCTATTGAAGTCTTGAATAGAACTTCAAAACAGAGAGGTGCTAACTGGTTTACTCGGCTTGAATTTGGTTATGTTTTTTGAATGCTAGTAGTGTCTATAGAGGTTGCAGGAATTTTTCAAGGTTTCAAATCTAATTAGAAATCAATCAGTTGCTAACTATCAGTAATTTACAGTTTTCATGTATTATATTTAAAAAAAAATAAAAAAATCGTCCAAGACACAGAAAAAGTACCCTCATACACCTTCAGATAGCCAAAGAAAAATTTTTCTCCATCTCATTAACCATAACCCTACACACATTTAAACTCTGCGACATTTTTAAATATTTTGCTGACTTCCAGTTACTACTATTAGGATTGCTAAAAATCACCAATCAAGGATTGGGTGATGAATTCAAAGAGTGAAATGTAAAAAGCAGATGCAGGAGTATGGTTTTGTTAAGCTTTGGTTAAATTCTTCAAAGTCACACTCGACCAATACTTGAAGGATGCAAATACTAATCAGAGAGCAATATTTAGGGCAAATAAAATAGCTACTAGAAACGCATTTGAATTGGGCATAGGCCAATTTAAGCAAAGTATCAGGGGAACTACTACTATAATGTTGGAAGTGGCAGTCGAGGTGCAGCAACATCTAGGAAAGTTAAACCTATATTGGACAAAACTACATCCTGGACTAAGTTCTACACTACCAGTCGCATGGCTCAGGTAGAAAAATCAGCATGCTCATGGACCCTATTCAAGTCCCTTTGTACTTATGCTTGAAATCTGCAAGAAGGAGTTTAAGATTAGAATCAATACTTAAAATAGCATATCAAAGAACTGGACAAGACTGATGGAAGCCTAATATTGTCAGGAAGAGAAAAACCTCATGTTGAATGCCTCTGTCCATAATTCTTTATACCACCATATACATACAAACACACACACACCAGAGACTTAGATATATACACAGACACATATAAATACACACTGCACATCTGCATGAAATTTACCTTTGCCCATATCAATATGTGATTATTATGTCTCTATGGTTATTATATCTCAACAAACATTACAACACAAGCAACACTTCAGGAGCTGTATATCCCATTCTGATTTGTAACAAATTTAGTCATTATAATGAAAGAAAATAATCAATTCATTATCAAAGTTAGCTTAAGTAGTAACAGCACTTATAAAAAGCATATATTGTTCAGACAATCCTACTTATTCATTCATTTTCTCCATACACTAGGTATGATGCTCCTCCAAGTCCTATAGGGTCTTGTGAAGATTTCTTTTTAATGAGTTACAAATCTCCCTGAAAATACTTAAATGCCAATTCAAGAAACAGAAAAATTCAGCTTCTCATATTGCTCTTTACTTATTTGGAATGTCTCTATTGTTTGTGGTTGCTTATTAGAGAGCTAATTGTAGACCCCAGTGTAAGTGCAATTAAGCATATTAGAATTTTATTTTAAATCTTAATGCATATATTTCCTTATTTGTATTTAAATATGTTTAAATTAATTTATTTTTGCTTTATGTTTATACAGTAAATGTAAGCTATGATGCTACATATTTAATGATATAACATGAGGTATTAAGATAAGGTATCAAAAACAGATGTGGGGTATTAATCTTCACAGATGCTTGCTACATAACTAGCCTATTATTGGACGTGAAACTATGCCTAAGTGCAAAACATATTTCAAATATACTCCTGGTAGAGCCATTTCAAATACTTATGTTTCTCTGCTAAATTAATTTTTTTCTTCCAGTTATATAACATTGGCTTCCAGGTGTATTGTTTTACCAAGAGTCAAAATTTTTAAAAATGCAACATGTGAAGTACTTTATAATGCAATTGTATGTATTAATAAGATTAATGTTAAATATTTTTATGTTTTAAACAGGCAAAAATATTTACCTTTACCTCTACTTTATCTTATTTAAGTTTGTAAATAAAATTATTTTGAACCTTTTAGACATTGAAAGGTAATCAGCACCATACTGTAATAATCATTTAGATAAAAATAATCCTGAGATTAAGAATTAAGAATTTAGATTTAAATTAAGAATCAAGTAATAAGAATACTGATGTAGTTATTTGCTACTCCTTTTTCCTAAGGGAAACCTTTCCAAAGGGCTGGAAGCTGATAGTACTCCTTTCATTTTGCATCCAGCATTCCCCTGACATCCGGGACTCCTCTTCACAATGTAGATTACTAAACATACATATCACCAAATTAACTTTACTGTAAGAAACTTCACAGAAAACAGTGTTGACTAGTCATATGAGACTCATATCCCTACTTATTCAGAAGGAAATACACATTGATGACATACTACATTCCTCTTAGCATACAGTAAAAAAAGATGTAGTCAAAACTAAAGGTAGCAGGCGATGTGTGGTTTAAACTTTTCCCAGGACAGTATCGACTGTCTATGCACTGAGACCCCTGACCCTGCCAACCTAGATGAATCCTAACTCCGTTCTACCAAATACCTGAGAGGATCTCAGGTAGAAATGTGTTCATACAGAATGACAGTCGTTCAACAACAACATTGTTGAGTATTACACAAATGACAAACCAGCAAATGTTCTAGGATTGTGGGGTATTTTTTAAATAGTAATTTAAAAATAAATTACTACTAGCTGGCTTTTGCTATATAGATTATACAAGAAAGGGACAATACAGGATACTAAATAACTTCAAGTTTGTTCCTAGTAACAAATCATGGGTATTCTCAATCCCTTGAATATTAACATTAAAATGCCAGCCTTCACTAAGTGGAACGGTTTAATAACCATTCAGAATCCATCTAGTTATATTCAGTCTTGATTTTATATCAATTCCTTCTTGAAGATTTATTTACCTAATTTTTTTTTCTTCTATAACAAACTATTTCATCTTATTAATGAACAGGGTAATTTTTTTCTCAGTCAATCACAAAAGATGATTAATTTATCTGTCAGCTGTATGAGGCTAAATGTCAAAAATGTGTGAAAAGGCCCTAATATACTATGTATTACTTGATTAACAGCTAACTTGCAGAAATCCCAACAATGTGTTCTTGTTTCAGTCTATTTGCATTGGCGAGCTTTCCTTCTGCACTAATCTAGGACCTCACAGGTCTAATCTATTTGCACTTTATCAGAGAAGCAGGAACTGAATTGCCACAGCATATAGCTCTACTATCAGACATACTCAATTGCTTATCTGCTGTATGCTGCTACAGTAGGACCAACTTTATAAATATCAGCTTCATGAAAGCAACCTCTTGAGCTGCTTTCGGCCAGTCCAAGAGCTGAGATATTCTTTGAAAAGTTTCTTGTTAAAACAGCAATAAAGCTGATAGCAGTTTTGCATATTCTGATTTTCAATTTTTATTTTTAATAGGAGAGAACTTATTTTTTGTTTATTGCAATGTAACCCTTATTAAGGATTTTCAGCACTTAGGAGACGCTCCAAATTTAGGGGTGAGGAGTTAAAGGAATTTTTCAGTTTAGTTCTAAAATGCACTCAAAAGTACATTGGGCTGATTTGTTTCTAATTCTTGACAAGAGAACAAATTATATCAGAAATATTTCCAGAAAAATATGAAGATTAAAAGGATTCCATTTCAGTAAATTTTGATGCTGTTTTACATCATCTACGGTAGTATCTCATTTAGTGTTACCAAGCTACCTAATCAATAAATAGGAAAGAAAAAGAAAGTAAGAGACAGATACTTGGGAAAATCTATTTTCATGAAGAAAAAGAAGCCATGTTTTCAAATTCACAGCCAAAATCTCAATGGGAGTATTTTCAAGAACAATGCAGGAGAAACAGGAATACTCTAGCATTTGAGTTTTGGACTATAAAATAGCTTCATAATTCATTCATATCATATGAATGATCATATTTTAATTATTTTTTCTTCCCATAGAAACTGAGAAAAGCATTTAAATTCAATTTTAGTGAATTGTGACTAACTAAACTAGCATAAATAAAGTTATTTTTCTATTTAAAAGAGCTTCCCTTGGAGTATTTTCATCATTATTTTTTTAATTAAAATTCTAAAAACTATCAAATTGGCCTAATCTCAGAGTATATTTCTGGAAACTAGGCTAATATAATTTCTAGGGGAAAAAATCCATACAACGTATTTTCATGGAAATCAGATATTCTTGAATGAAAATAGCATCCTTTATTGACAGCATCACAAATTTAAATTGATAAAAGTACATATATTGGTGTACTTATTAATAAGAAACTATCACAAAAGGTTCCATTTGGACAAAAATCTATTAAATGTTTTACCAGTATTTGCAGTGGAAAAACTTAATAACTATTGATCAAGTCTGTAGGTCTGCTACTGCAGGCAGAAATAGGGATAAGAAAGCTGGAGTCTGAAAGCTGTACTCAAATAGCAAGGAGACACAAAAGTAAACATAAACTGTTAAGGTATTTAGCTGCCAGGGGACACAAGAAAGCTAAACATAGTTCATTTGGAACTTGTAGAAGATGCTTACTGGCATCTTTCAACATATAAGGACGTCCCAGAGACCACACTTAAAGGACTGAGAAATCTACCCCTGAAAGTGTGGCCTTCAAGAAACTTTCAAAGGGAAAGAAATTGTGCACAATTTCTCTGTACAATAAACAATCAGAATGATAAATAGATACACTTTCACCCTACTCTGTTTCTCAGAAGTTCATATTAATTCTACTCTGCAGTTTTGCTATTCTCCTTTTTTTAATTTAATATACTAATCATTCCCCAACTGCAAAAAAAAATTTCCACTAGCACAGGCATTAAAGGACAAAAAAAAAAAAAATCCATCCAAATCATTATGAAGTTGAATTTTTATAACATGCTTGTAAGCACATTTAGCCAATGAACAGGGCAATATTTTAAGTCTTTTAGAACTGATATTCTAGATTTTAAAGTTTATCATCAATATTGCTGCTGAGGCTGCCAGCCACTGTAAATCATCTAATAACTGTGTAGGAGCTGTGTTATGTATCTTTTTAGAAAATGAGCACATATTAATGATTTAATTAATAATTTAATTAAGCTTACAGATCTCAAAATATAAAAAACTGCAAATGAAAAATTTCTGTAAAAATTCAAGCCATATGTTCCTATTCTAACACAGACACTAATTTGCCTAATGCTTTGCACATTACATAAAATAATTAATAGCCTCAGTTATAAAGCTCATTTGCAGAACAAGATTATTTAATAATTCTGTGTATCTTCTCCTTAGGTTAACAAAGTAGTAATGCTGAAGTACTACAGGATAAGCATCCCACTTGAGTTCCTCTCTTTATGTACTGCCCCCTAACTTTTATAAGTAACAGTCTCCATAAGTGATTGAAACAGTCACCAGAAACCCAGCACAACCCAGCTTCACGCCACTTCTCAAAAGCATTGGCTTACAAAAGATATCGTCTTCATCAGCTGCAAAAAAGACAGAAATCTCTGTGGCAGAGGGAAACATCCCATAGTATCCACTGCCTATGCATGCCAGAGCCTGCAAACATTGCAGGAAAGATGCCGTTCTCAGCTGGCTGTATGTAAGCAAAGTCACTGCTCTGTACAGAATTCAGCCTTAGGGACCCCATGTGAGTTCTAATCAATTCCGCTTAGAAAAAACAGTAATTGTACTGATACTTTCAAAATATAAGAAATTTTATAGTCTTTATATATTCAGGCAATTACAAATTAAACAGACATGAAATGCAAAAAATATATTTCAGAGAAGGATCTAAATTTATCTAACTTTTCCAAAACTTTAAAAGTAGCATGACTTACTGAACTTTGAACCTTTATTACAGCAATCAGATTAAGCTTTTCCATACCTTCAGGATCTCTAGTGTTGTCAAATTTCAAGTGACCCTATACACAACAAAATTCTACAGCACAATTTTTAAACAAACTCTGGAACAAATCCTCACTACTATATTCAAAAATAATGCATCCTGAGTTTAGTAGAATTTTACGATCTTTATCTCAGAGAATAATAGAACAATTTATTTTCTGATACATGCAAAAATTCTTAAAAATTATACAAACTTTCACATTTATTTGTTAGTTTACATTTATTTCAACAGATTTTCGAATGGTTCTGATTCAAAATTACTTGAAAACAACTAATTGCCACTTATATTAATGAGGTTAGGTTTTAACCCAGTATTTCTTAACGTTTTGTATTTCTGGTAGTGAGAAGAAAGCTATACATATCCTATTCAATACCTCCACATTTGTGCCTTCTACTATGAGCCCTGGCAAACTGTCATTAAATATTTTCAAGAGAAATACATTACAATTGGAGACAGACTGCAACTTAGGAAATTACCCCAGCTATGAAGTATTACAGAAGTACATTTCCTCTGAAGTATTGTAGATATAGATGAGGCAGAAAATGGGACACAAGATTTCTTTGGGTTTTGACATTCTACTTCATGCTGAGTTACACAGGAGAACAGACAAGTTTGCAGTGTGACACTCACTCTGCTTCCTACATTGACAACAGTACCATTATGGTTAAAGAATTGTTTTAAACTCTCAGCTGCCTCCATGGGAATTTTGGGAAAGTGGCAATGTAGACTAGTCCAGAAGAGACAGTTTACAAGGAAGAAAAACAGATTTAAAAGCCCTTTTTGTATTTTTTTAATAATATGGTATGAGATTGGCGAGCAACATGTCCAGATTAGCAGTGAAAGATTAACAAAATGCACGTTCTTTCTTTACAGCATAAATGCTCTAAGTTTATCCATATGAGGCCACAGTAATAGTAATGCCAACCTTTTTCACTGTTGTTAATCAATTAACATTAAGCATACAAAAAAATCAAAATATAACATTAGCATTTTAGGGTTTAGTGGCAACACCACAGTGGCATTTTAAAGTCATATACAGTCATAAATACCTTCCTAGGATTACACACTGCAGAATGGCGCATAATAGTTTAATTAGTTGCACTCACCTGTGCACATTTAAATGATATACATTAAGATTTATGATCTGCAAAAAGCAGATATTTGTACTAATTTTTTTGGCATACAACTTCACTTGGATTACCCCGTATTCAAAGTTAACAGGAAGAAACTGAAACTGGCAGAAATGTTGCCAGTAGTTTTAACAGTCCATATTTATCTCTTCTGCTAGGTGTTTTCAAATTAAAGACATCTAGTTTTAAAGGAAAAAGTATTTCTCCATTTTTTATGAAATACATTTTCTCCTATGAATTAAGTGTAGAAAATCAACAGTGCTGACAGCAAGCCAAGGCAACGGTACAGTCACTTGCTGTTGCTCTTCTGTTAGGCTCTGCTTAACAGACAAAGAACAAGATAATCAAGAGCATAAAGCTATAGAAATACTCCAGGCTCCACTGTCTTTAAGTCAGGTATCCATGCCTTTCAGGTCTTTCAGGGAACAACCACTCATCAGTTGACTAATCTTCTCATGGCCATTTATTCCATCCCCATTTAAAAGGGCATCCTTCTTTACCTCAGAGTCCTGTTTCAGTTCATCAGCCAGGAATCGCTTCTTGCTCATCCTATCAGAACAGAGGCACCTGCTTTCCTGACAAGACCCATAGGCTTTGCTACAGGTGCCAGACCAACTTAAAAAGACATTTTCTGAACACACTTTACCCACAAGAGCAGCACATAATGCTATTTTGCATGAGAAAAACATTACCTTTTCTGACAGAGCTTCTTCTAAAGTTGCTAGTGCTGTGTCTGTGTTACTAGAATCTGTCTGCAATGACTTCACTCTGTCTTTTAGATTAGTTAGTTGTTTGTCTTTGTCCCTAAGTTGCTCCTGTAGATTTTCAATCTGAAAATAAAAACAGATCATAATATTCATCAACCTTGTCTTAACATTCAAAGGACTTTGGTGCTAGGACCAACTGAATGTACACTTATCACACATATACACGGTATAATAACAGCAGTCTTTAACTTTTGTCCTTTCTATTTTGTTTTCCTTTGCTAGAAGTATCATTTTCTAACAAATTATAGGAAAAAAAAATCTCAGTGCAGCCAGATATTTATTATTTAAATATTTTCTGATATTAATCACTTTAGTTTAAGGTACTGCATTATCTCAGTAATTCAAAGTATGTGTGGAATTACCCCTTTAGATTATTCTAGCTGCAGTAAAAAAGACAAAGAAAGGGAGAAGCAAAGCGAGTTCAGTGAGCCTTAAACCAAGGAAGAAGAAAGACGATAACTTGCCTATCTAGAAAACTCTTCTTCCACAATGCCCTGCCATAAAGAAAACTCATCTGGGCAGACATCAGGATGATTATACTTCAAAAAGCCAAATGCATAAACAAAAAAAAAAATCCCAAAGAACCCAAAGGCCACAATTTCCATTCACTTGGAATTCATTTATCCTCATCTCCATGAAGAAGTAAGATCCTCTATTTTGGATATTATAACTCCTTTAAACAGGTCTAGTTATTCCTCTAGCAAGTATTTAAACATACTGCTAAGGTAACTATAAACAGATTGGTTTGTTAAACACATCATAATTTATATAGGTTAATTCAGAAAGGATTTTGCACAAACAATTGTCCACAGGATTATGTGGGTTCTGGAAGCAAATCTGAATTAAAGAACTCTGCTTCTGATTGTGACAGCAATCACCTTCTATGGCTGTAAAGCACTACGACCTTCTGGGCATAATGCAGAGAGGACATGTGATATGTCAAATGTGTAAAATGTTATTAATTGTATGTCTGAAGAATCCTATGCTCTAAGTGCCAATAACTATTGTGCCGCTGGCATAAAACCAAAATTTGTTCCATAATACTTAGCACAAGTAAATAACAACAAGAAAATTAATTAGTCTCTTATTTCGGTATAACACTTTCTATAATACAACAAAATATGCCTAAATCCTTAAGGTCTCATTTGTTCAAAACTCATTTTGAAAATTATGCTAAAATTTGCCAATTACTGTCAACAGACATTCAATTTCTTACTTTCATCAGTGAACTTACAGTTTAGATCACATTCTGTGCTATTGAAATTAATCAAGTTTTGCTCTTCATTTCATAGTGTAAGTTTTCTCATGGCTGACGTTATTTCCATTTAAAGCAATTCAGATTTAAACCGGATCCTTCAAAACTACTGTTAAATTTTACTTTTAGTTTTTACTCTTTAACAAACCTGAAGCTGAATTCAATGGATGTGCAGCTGTGCAGAAATCAACAGTTATGTCAATAAAAATTTGGTCTCCATACGCAAAGATGTACCACCTTGATCAAACACACATTCATTTGGGGTGTATTTTGGTAAAAATTCTCTTCCTACAACATTATACACATGTAGCAAAAAAAGCCCAGTTAAGTTCTGACATCATATATATCTATAATTAACAAATCATAAAATCCACAGCTGTGTGCACTGCATAAAGTTTGTTTAAATAAATTTAAATTTTAAAAGAACTTAAAAATTAAAATAAAATTGGAAAGTAAATTTGGAGGAGCACATTTCAATTTGAAATTCATTATAACAGTATGGTGAATAGAAGTAACGTACTTTTATTTTTTCTTTTTTATATACTTACTATAGTATGTCAGATCACTGCTATGGGCCAAAGATTCCACACTCTGTAAACTATAAAATACTAAGGTATATATATAGAAAGGTTTTTTGGGAAGACCTGACACAGAATAGCTCACTCTCGTAAACGACTTCTCGTAATATTTTTCTTCATGTGTATATTTTATACAGATAGAGAAATAAGATACATGTGTTAATGAGTTAAGAACTTTTTATTTTATGGCATGTGTATTAGTCACATCTAAAATTACATTAACTGGCATTCAGAGGACTGCACACTATGTTTCTTTCTTTACTTTCATCCAAGTATTAATGATTTCAACAACTACCTCATGACACCCTGTGGAACACTTAAGCAACTGCACATTTAAGCTTCAAAATAAATTCTCAAGCAAAAAGGAAATAAAACAGGAGAGTGAATATTGATTACATGTCCTTTGAAACAAAGTTAAGATCTGGTCCTTTATTATCATCAGCTTGACCTACCAATTCTAGGCACCCTAAATTAAAGTACTTATTTCCTATGCACAGTGCTTATCTGAATTCCACAGCATTTACACGATTTCCTTCCTCTTAAAACTAATTTAAAATATGATCCAACCCTTAACCAAGAAAACATGTTCTAAAATTATTCAGCATTTACAAAATTCTTTCCTCAGAGGTAAAGAGAACAGGCAGCAAATTAAAAACATCCCCATTGAATCACAACTGCTTTAAAATAAGTCATTCAGTGCGTAGTCCATAGATAAAATAAGAGGAAAGGATCTGATTATTCTTTTATTTGTGCTATACAAATCTGAAGGAAATACTTTGATGGAGAAAGGACCACACTGGGGTATGTGAAAGTAGAATCAGTACCACGGAGTATTTGTTTGTAGGGATGGGTAGGGGATTAGTAAAGGTCTGCTAATGCAGACAAGATTTTTACAACCAGTTAATTACTAAGTGTTCACTTAAAGAGATTACAGAAGGCAAAGAGATTTAGCAGTCTCATATGCTGAAATCTTGGAACACAAGATATGATTTACTTCTTCCTCGATTTTTTAAAGCCAGAAAGAACAACAAAGCCTCTTGTAACCTCTGTCATTCTCCAATATATATTTGGGTACAGGCATATACATAAGGATACCATTTTATTGCTGAATAATGACTTACTTCGAGACTCAATTCAATTTATGACAGGGACTGTTAAGACTTTCTAAATCCTCAGGCACTTATATTTTTATCTGGTAGGAAATTAGTTACTGTGTAGTTTTGGCAAAATGTAATTCTTGCCTCTGTGAACTGCTATGTCCCTGTGCCATGAGCTGTATAGAGAGAAAGCACTCCATTCTTTCTGTACTTCAGAAAGTGTGTATATTCCCAGATCCTAGGACAGACTTTCTTGCTTTTTAAAATGCAATACCCTTACAGATAAATGTCTTTCCTATGAGGCATCCTGTCAATAAACTGTAAGTGCTAATCTTGTCACTTTTTGGCGACGGTCTCAGGAATGCTTCTTAAATACTCAAGGGATTAAATTAAATCTCACACGCAGACAGGCTGTAAAAGTCTACAGTAACCCAAGTTCTCAAAGGAAAATTACTTTCATTATCAAAATAAAGGTACTGCACTATGGACTTTGCAAGAAAATTATACAATCAAAGAAAATATTCCATTCTATAACAAGTTGCCTTTAGAGATATGCATTACAGTGTAAGAGAGCTTAAGGCACTGTAAGAGAAAATTTATCAGAGACTTCCTAGGCCTACCTAGTGAAACCATCAAGCCATATACTTAAACTTAGCTCCACATATTTTTCTCTCTGCTTTGTATTTCATACTTAAATTACTCGGAAAAGAAGTATTTTGTAACATTGGGTTTTTTAGTCCTAAAATTCCTTTTGCTCTCTTCTAATTTGAAAAGTCCTTGAAGTTCCAAATCTGGTATTCTGAGATTATTCTAAATTTCTCTAGGCACAACTCTGAGATTTGTTTCATATAGAAACAGAGATCACATCTGTTCCAGCAGTTACTGAACAGAAGATTCGTTCATTTTAGCTCAAACAAGGACAGCAGTGAAGTAGATCAATAATATAAGCTTAGTTTAATTTAAATTTATATTATATATTTATATTATATCCCAGAACATGAAACCAGTAAAATAGATGTATCTACAGATGATCTAACACCTTCATCCATTTATGCGTACACGTGTGTGCGTACACGCCTGTGTGTATGCATAATTTTTAATTAAATACCCAGAAAAGACTGAAATAATTTTCCCTACTATGACTGCAAAAGTATTACTACCTGAAAGCCCAATATAGAGAGCTACAGTTTTTGCAAAACAGTAGAGATTGTTAGCCAGAAATTTTTACCAAATCAGGTACAGTAACTAAATATCAAATCAGTAAAGGACTTTAAAATTACCAGGCTTTATAGCAGCTATTTGAAGCTTCATCCTATAGTGCAAGAGACAGGGGATATACCTCCACAGCTTTCCATTAACATTTGTGATATGACATAAAAACATTTTTCAGTTAAAGCAACATTTCAGTTAACAAAATTAGTTCTTTGAAGGGCAACTTCTACTTCAAGAGTTCGACACTGCAGAGTTGTCATTTGTTTTGAAAGACTAGGCCCAGAAGTGCTTCATCATTCAATACCACTAACTTTCACTTTATAATTCTTCCTTTTAAGTAGGTAGCATTACTGAGGAATATTTTTTTCAGAAGTAAAAATATGTATACATTTTTATTCTAAAAATTAAAATAAATGTTATATTGAAAAAATATACTATAATAGAAAACTCTTTAAAAATATTATAAAATTGGAATTTGTTGCTTGCAACTAAATGTATTTATTAAAGTATAATAAGATTTCCACTAACCCTTGGCTTTATCAAAGTAATAGGAAAAAAGCTTGCTAATCTTACGATATGATAAAATACTGTTGGATTTCATATGTAGTTCTAATAGCTACCAAAAAGCTTAATTATTTCTCAACAGAATAAAGCTTCTTACCTAAAGTTGCCTATTGCACAATATGTTCTCAATTCAAAATACTTCCAGAGTGCCTTCCTGTTACTACCTTCCAAATTTCTATTTTCCAAACTGGAACTGTACAATTGTTCCAAATTGGCTGTACAGCAGCATTGCACTTCAGATTACAACGCACTTTGTGGTTCAGTAGTATCTTTTAGTTTTATATTCTGTAATTATTTTGCCCCACAAGACTTTTCAATCCTACACTGTCAATATGACAGAGCATTACCAAATCAGAGACAGTAAAGGGTATTTGCAAAGCTGTCCACAAATTTTACATAGCTCTTTAAGGGTTACGTAAACATTTCCAGCCATGGATATGGTGTGTGGCCAAGGAGAAAGCAGACACCAAAATGATGCATCTGTAAGTTTTTCACAAAAGACGATTGATCTGAGGCGTTTTTACCTCAAGCTTCCTTCAGGACTATGGTTAAAGCAGCAAAGTGTAGCTGCACAGTGACTGTCACAAAGGAGCTAAGGAAGCAAATGCTGCTTCAGACATAAGCCCTCATATTAACCTGATGACAAGAGCAACAGAGAATTGGCATGAGCCAGTAATTACCCTATTGCTACCTTCCCAACTCACATAATCCAAGTAGGAAAGAGAATAATCCTTCAGAATTTTGCTCTACTTAACAACCTTAAAAAACAGAAAAAGACCTAAGACCATAATAAGAAAACAGGAAAAAAAAAAAAAAAAAAGGTAAACAGAATATTTTTCCTGAGGTAAACTTACATTGTTTTCCTCCAAAGTTACAGCATTTCTATACAACACAGTTTTTGATTCTTGCCGTTAGTATTACGTAGTTCATCAGACTGACACTGTTTGAAAATTTACTTTCATGGTTGTTCATTATTCTTATACCATCAGACTTGGTTGGGTGGGTTTTTTTACCGCTACATTATTAAAAACCACCTGGTCATGGTCCTTTTATCAAATGTAACAGAATCATCTTCCCTTTTGCTTCATTTGAAGATGGTAGTCTTTACATGAGTAACAAAGTAGCAAGTGCTACTTGCTACAAACAAGTAGCAAACAAGTCCAGAAGGATGTTAGTTTATACAGTGTTTACACAAAATAAAGCTTCAAATCCTAATTGGTATAGTCACAGAAATAGTGAAACAAAAATACTACATCATTTTACAAATGAAATTGAAGAATTTATGATGATTTTTTTCTCATTGAACTCATCAACTCATCTCGATGGTTATGACGTTTTGTTGGCTAATGTTATCATAGTATTTATTGTATGAATGCATGTAATGCCATTTTAAAAGTTATCTATAAAATAGCTCAAAACAACACAAACCAATAGCTTAACTAAGACATACTTTTCTGTATACTTACAAAATGCTGCTATTGTACAATGTCAACACTGACAACCAAGAACTTACTGGGAAACTATACCCCATGGATTTATGTTGTCCCTTGTAATATGCACTGACACGTTGCGAAAGCCAAGTGTACCATTTCACGGAGAACAAATGTCAAGTCTCGGGATGGCATACTAAGTACGACCCATTTTATTAGCCAAGGCTCTGTGTAAAGACAGTTGTGAAGGACCACATGAGAATTTGATCTCTGCCTTGCTCAATGGCTAGAATAAATTCTCTTCAAAAAATAAGCATTGTGAATTCAGCTGAAATTCTGAGCTAGAGAAAAGGATACTTGCTTCATGCTTGTCACCACTTGTATTCCAGGACTGTCCAAGAAAGCTATTCGTTCACATATTTATCTCCAGTTCCTTGTTCACTTGCAGAAACTGTTGTTAAGATATTAATAAAGCATGGAAATGTATTTTTTTAGTCATTTTTTTTAATCAGAGCTAGGTTGATGGTTGGACTAGATGACCATAAAAGTCCCTTCCAATCTAGACAATTCTAAGATTCTTTGAAAACATTTCCTTTTCCCGATAATTGATAACTAACTGAACTGTTTTCAAAATTCTCACATAGTTCACACACACAGTAACCTGAAAGACATAAGGTCTTCACAGATTTGCAGTACCTGAAAGCCCACTTTTCACAGAAGCTCTACAAACAAAATGTCACATACGTAACTGTAGGGCTCTGTCACGTAAGCAGGACTAATTTTGTCAGGTTTGCTTATAACAAATCTCTGCCCCAACGAGCAACTGATGTCTAGAAGACAATGCTGCTATCAAACAGTTTAGTCCCAGATGTTCACTCCGTCTACCCATCCCTTTGATAGTCCACTCAACACACACAACACAGTATGGTTGTAAAGCTGCAAAGAACAAAATAGATGTGATTAATGAAGACATGAAATTGTCATTGATATCAAGCTTCTGAACAGATGTTACCCAGTAATTAAACTTTCCTAAAGTAGGCTGAGGAAAGAAAATAGGCCAGTGGCAGAATCAATAAATCTATTCACATAAAGTGCCAGTATTTCCTGTGTCATTATGTGTTCTGTATGATTCAGTTTGTTAAACATATGGCGTATCAACGGAGTATTAGTAAAACCTTCGGGAAAACAGAAGCATAAAGGATCATTACAGTATCTAAAAGAAAAAACGTCCAGTAGGATTGGAAGTTTACCTAAGAAAAAGAGAATCTATGTGCCCCTGAATTTGGAGGAGAACAAAAAAAAAAAAATGATATAATGAAGGAAAAGAACCTATGAACTGCTGATCACTAAAAGAAAATATATGTCATTTACTGGGAATACGGAATCATATTCTGTGGTCAGTACCTCCAATAAAGTGCAGTTATATGTGATTAGAGAAAAAGTATCTTTATTCTATAATCAGAAACACCAGCCTACTATCTCATGCACATGTAGGAACTGAGAGCATCCTATTGCATCAACAAATAAAAGCAAATACAACTAAAATTGTGTATCAAAAGTGCTAAAATCTTATCTTCTTCTTCCAAAACAAGCATGGGGGGGTTTTGTTTTATTGTGCAATCACTGAAGGAAATACTTCACCCATTTTTCCTTCCATCATACAGGATTCAAATGTACAGGTCCAGGAAGGATTCAGAGAAATCGACAAGGATTAAAAAAGAAAATGTGTGTGCTGAGTTTTCATACAGGGAGTAGAAGAAAACTTCCCTAGGGCTGCTTAGGGAAGGGTTCTGCCCTCAAGTCAGCTGATACTTTTACAGGGCTATAAAAGCAGGTCAGTGGGCAAACTCAGCCAAGAGAGGAGAAGGCTGTCACACAGAAAGGAGCTCCTGGACTGAAAGCTTGACTTCTGTTGCCAGACTCCAGCTGAGAAAGAGCTGGAACTTAATGCTAAAATTAACCTTCACCAGGAAGCTAGCCAAAAGAAGCCTGGGCTGATAATATCCACTTGTGTATCTGGAAATACTCAGTCTCTGTCTCTTTCTCTTCAGGGACCAATAAATTCTCAGAACAAAACAGCTTGACTCTTGGACTCTTCTACGCAGGGATCAGTCTTGTCAGACATCCATTGAAAAGTTTTTGCTCTCATTATACGTATTAATTGTGATATAATTCAAAACGCAATAGGTACTTTCCAGATAGTAAAGATAATAATACTAAGTGAACTAACACATAATTCTAGTTATGACACACAAAGAGCTGGACATTTATTCGTAACAAGCTACTGCTTCTTATAACAACCGTCTGTATATATTCAGGGCCAGATTTTCGAGCCGGGTTGGTTGAGTACGAATTCCTACATTTCACAACATTTTACATGTTACAGGGTAATGACTGATTGCTGAACTTTTTTTGAAGTCTAGCCCAATTGCACATTGAAAGCAATTGAAAACATGACCTGTATTACTTCTCCAAGCTAACTAGGAAAAAATCATACGTTTCTTCTCAATCCTACATTTCAGGTATAAGAAGACATCTGATGACTTACTACTCGTGGCCAGTCTTCTATTATTTGGTATAGGTGCATATAAAATAAGATTTGTTAGCATAAGCAAGACTTTTTTGAGAAGATTTTGCATAGAAAACTGTAAGGGTATGTAGTATGCAAGCCAGAGCAGCATATATACTCTAATATACTCTAATGTAAAGTCACATGTAGAAAAAAAAGCTGCTGTGGCATATTTATGCTTTTAATATAAATCATTTAAGATAAACAATTATATACCTTCTAGTTTGTTTCTTGTTGTTTCTATTATGTCTTTATCAATTAAGAAGACTTTGGGGCCTCTGTCCAGATTAAAAATTACAGCAGGTCACATAAAAAAGTTAATAGATGGTGGGAAGAGAGCAGCAGCAGATAGGTTGTGTAGACAAGCATTGGGCAACAGGGGAGTACTGAAAAGGGAAGCTACAAAACAAATGGAGTAAGAATAGGCACCTCAAAAGCTGCAGAAAGAGAGCAAAAGCCGGTTAGACAGTAGTATGTGAAGTCTTCCAGGGCAATGAACAGAGAGAAATCAATCTGCTGGATAACATGGGAAGCAGCACAAGAGAAAAAAGAAAGGGAAAAAAACCCGCAACAAAACAAATAAGCCCCAACACAGATGTGTATGTTGTGTGTATTATTTTAAAACACAAATTTATAAAGGGAAATATATATAGAAGAATAATGCAAGCTTTAAAATAGATGACCAATCTGTTCTGACAGCAGATTTAGGTTGTAGTATCCAAAATATCCCAAGAAAGAAGCTGAAAGCATATGACCTGATTTTAAATAAAATTATTACACTTTATAACTTGTTATTAAAGTCAACATAGTTATTAATGAGCAATATAGCCTTGACAAAGTAATGAGAAGAATTCATTAGTGAAAACAAGGTAGTAAAACAGAAACAATCTCCATCAGTAAAGACTAAAAAGAGTTTAGAAAAACAGAAGGAATGATTTATTTATCTTATCCCGAGTTATGATTTTCCGTACTTCGGAAAATTATTAAGTTCCGAAAACAGACAGATATCCAGAAAAAAATATTTGGGTTTTTTTTTAATTACAGAAAAGAGTCATAATCTAGAGTTCTGAGTAACAGGCAGAAACCTTACAAACTGTTCTTGATTTCAAAGTGAAAAGGTTGAGCAGGCTGTGGTGCTGAGAGGCTGGAAGCCTGGCTTAATCCCTAGAGAAAATGCAGGGATTTCATTCACTATAAGAATCTCCTTCAAATCCTGATTGTGGACAGTGAAACACAGTATGATACTCTAAGATCCTTTCCAGGATTGTGGCCTATGTTACACTCAGCATTGAAAAACCTATGGTAATTTAATTTCCCTTCCCATTTGAAGGCTATCCAATCACTTAACAGATCTCCTTGTCAATCTGATTTCATGCTACTCATTTTCTAAGTTCTACACTACCCAAAATATCACTCTTTCATGATATTTTTAACTTCAGAATATTAGAAGAAAAGAAATAATCTCTACTAGTTTTAGCCAGATACCTGACCCTGTCAGGTCTCTATTCTTTTTGTCTAACTCTTTCACATTTACATCATTGTTCTGACAATCAAGTCATCTGAAATCAAGTATGTTTTTTCAGGTGGGATGACACAAAGGTCATCATCTTTTTTCTGCTACACAGTATTTCTGCGGACAAAAATATTTGGGCTCATGGCATTAACACTCCAAATTTCTTATTCAAGCTAGTCACCATTTCTTTTCTCCCATCTGCATTACAACCCCTGGGTTGGTTTTTTTCCTAATTGAAAAACAGAAAAATATTTTCTAAATTCAAATATGGAAGAAGGCTGCATCTGACATAAAAACCTGTCTTCTCACTTCAAATAAGAATTGTAAGTAAGCATAAGAAGAGTAAGAATTGAGCCCCCCTCATCTTAACTGTGGTTGCCCGTTTATCCTTTTTCACGCTTCTTCAATCAACATCAAGCACTGCAGGGATTATTTTTTTTTTATCACCTGAAGGATTTTTTCACTTTTATTCTTGCTCTCTTACATTCATTCTTTCTATATTCACTCCAGAACGATGGTTTATAATAAAATATTTTTAGGCTCAAAAGTCACTGTTCCATGCAGACATCATATACATCTACCTGAATAACGCAGTTAAAGAATTAACATCAAATTTAAACTCTCTCATGATCTGTAATGTCACTGTTTTTCTTGCCTATTTTTTCATATACTTTTCATTTATGTACATATGCATTGTAATACTTTCAGAATAGCTGTTTTGATTTTACTAACAGCACTCTCTATTTCTATTGATGTCTTAGGGTAACCATTTAAATCACCAACTTGAGTGAAAGAAAAGAATACCTTTATTTCCTTTCCTGGAAAGTTTAAAGAGATATTTAACATGCTTTGTAAGGTTTGAATTTGAAACTCAATACATAACTCATTTAAGCAACTCTGATAGTTTTGATTCCAAAGGAAAGCTATAAAAGATACAAGAGTCTAGACAAAAGCCAAATAAATGTACGGTTAAACATCACACTGTTCTACAGGACAGTGTAACTCAGACAATATACAATTATGACTATAGCAAATGTCTAACCTTTACTGCAGCATGCTACAACTAATTTTGTTAGAAAACTGGCCATAAATTACATTATTACAGTAATTACATATCTCCTTACATTAATATTTTCATAACCTACCTTTTAGATAAAACTGTATGACAATATTAAATATATTTGGCATAAAGACTTCAAAAATACAGACAGATAATTCACTTGAGAGTTATATTCCAGGACGTACAGAACTCTCCATGTTCTTTCTTTAATTCAGAGGCCTTCAGACAAGTGTACTGCTCTTAATTTTAAATGATAAAATGATTGTACAGAACTTATAAATCACAGATGTTTCACACCTGAATGAAAAAAACTGCAAGTACAGCACTTTAAAACTGCTGTGTCATCATTAATCCTTAATTACATCCCTCTTCCTACAGCCTTATGAAACTATTTCAGAGATTTCCAATATTCTCTTATTTCCCAGTTCTCCTGTAAAATATTCTAAATATTAATATAATACTTCATCAAAAGCAACAGGGGGAAATATTAAATAAACTTTATACTTTCTTACTCTCCAAGTAAGGAATAAGGGGGCAGACAGGTTGAAGGGGGAGGAGGGAAGCCCTAAAAATGGAAAATAATTTTGAATGGAAAAAACCAATCTGTAATAGCTAAAAATTTTATTTTGAAAGTAAAACAACAGGCCTGTACCCTAGCTACTATAAATAAAGGGTGCCTATTTGAATTCAATATGGCTATATTGATTTGTACTAGAAGAGCATCCTTCCCTTAAAAATTGCATTCGAGACTTCATAATAGAGAATCCAATTTCATATGTTACTATTTTATTTGAGTTTCCTTAAGTGCCAGTGGTAAAAAAAAAAAAAAGCAGGAAAAAAAGCCACAGCAGCTTAAACAGTAAAGAAGGAATTAAGCAGAAATAATAACATTTTCCTACTGCAAAGTTTCCTTTTAGTTTCCTGGTTAGAGCGGGCATCTATATTCATATATAAAGGACAGTGCAACAACTTTACATGAAAGAAAAGCTTTGCAGAAGGATAACGTATCTCCCTGCCCCCTTCTTTTAAAGATGTCTTGTCTTACTCATTCCAAATTAACATATGGTCAATGTACATAGGTTTATATCAATTGAGAATTGAAGCGTTCAAAATGTTCATCAGAGAACCCAGATTCTTGTTACTATGAGATGTAATTTAATATTTGCACTATAGCTGCACGAAAGACAATGCGCATATTGAGTTTCACCATTAGTTACTGCAGACCAGTCACAGCCTTTCTGCGTATAAACTATCAAAGCACCACTGAACTTAAACTGAAACGTTAAACGCAGCAACTTGGATGTCTTTAATCAACATCTGCTGAACAGTTTAGATTTTCTATAGTAGTGAAGGTAACACAGCAGTGCTTTCAAATAAACGTCTGAATAGGAAGCAGGAATAAAGTGAAGTAGTTCTGTGCTTGAGGGAGTTTGCTTTTGGTAAATGTTCATTCCTTTTTTAATCTTTCACTGAATTTCCTTTACCATGCATCTCCTCCTAAAAACCAGCAGGTTTGCAAGTATAACTTAGCCTCATTCTAATAATATCAACTACTAAAAAGGCAAAGGAAAAAGTATTATGTAGTAGATCTATGATGCAGAAATACTTCTTTCCTCAACCCAGATTTTTATTAGGTCATCAATGCATGGGATTTATTAATCAATGTAACCATCCTTACTCAATTGGCTTCCTTCATTTTTTTATTTATTGAAAAAGCCTTGATGAAAGGATCCATGAAAAAACATTCAATGTCCCTTCAGAGATTATACAAAAATTCACTGTATATCCTGAAGATGCATTTGGAGGTTATCTGTTATTGTAGTGTCAGTGGCACTAACATCATACTACACTAAAACTGATAACGCACTTGTAATATTTTTTCTCTGATGTATATTTCTTTGCTTTTGAAGTCAGATACTTAAAATCTTATTTTAAAGAATCACACAGGATAGTGAGAAGTTTCATCAGCTTTCAGGTGCAGTTGTTTCGTCCATAGAGTTAGGTCTTCGTAGCTTCATATTCGCTTCTGTCACATTCTCTTCTGTTACTACAAAATACACGTGCCTCTCTCCATGGTGGGAACTGACAGACACTAGACAAAACCTTCAGAAGAGAGGTGAGTTAGGAGTTTTCAGTTAAGTTCTTTAGAGATGATAGCTGTATCAAAAGATATTACACAGATTGACTATGTCTGTAGTTCTGCAAGCATTAGAATTATTACAGAACTTAATTTTTGTCAGGCTTTCTCAAGAACATGTGCTTAATTTAAATGTAAAATTCTTTTAGAAAACTTGAGCGTTGCTTAACAATGACACTAAAATAGTCTGACAACACTTCATTTTAAGTGTCTCTCATTCAGAAAATAATAGATACTTCTAATGGTTTGGACTTTTTAATTGACTGAATGCTAACAAACAGCTAAACTGTCAGACACAGGGGAGAGCTTACTCCAGAACTAAGCATATACAGAGGTTCTTTTCTACTGCTCTACTCAGAGAATTTTTATCTTAGCATTAGTATAAAAACTTAATTAGGTAGTCCATGAGTGTTAATCACGTATTCTGTAAATAGTATATTAAAACTTAAGCAAAACCAAACAAATGTTCCTGTTCTGTTCCTGTGCCTTTTTGTTTGAGGTTTTTCAGCAGGTTTCGCAGCAGAGTATTTAAGGCACAGTGAAAACCAGCGACTGCAGCACTGACCATCTTCCCCCCACCCCACAAAACAAAATAAATACTTATACTTTACTATGCCCTATAGCACGTAGACAACATGTTTGTCAGAATAACTACTCCTGCCAGCATTACAATATCCCCAAAGCAGGAGAAAAGCTCCTGCCTTCCCGAGGGGAGGAAATTCACAAGGATTTATAGGGACTCATGGAATATATTGCAATTCATACATTTTAAGGCAGAGGCTGACCTATATCACATTTCATAGAATGACAGTAAACAAAAATTAGTAACAATTAGACTGCTAACGGTGAAATCTGCTGAACATGTAAAATGTCATGCAAGAAATCATGTTTTGTAAATCTAACCTAATTTATAAGATTAACTCCCATGGATAGTTCACAAGAATGATCTCTATTGCAACTAAATTAGCAAACTCCTATTTTCTATTACCTTCCTATGTATTCTAGATTCTATACTTTGAAGTTGTTCACATTTGTTCAGCTGCTTACTGTCACATCCACCTCCTGACGTGCAAAAAATCTGAAACTCTCAAAAGCCATGGATTTATTTTTTAAAAGTAAGCATTCAAATCAAGCTGTTTATGGCTCCTGTTACAGGCACAACAAAAACCCAGACTTAATCACAAATTAAGATTTGGGATAGGTTACAGAAGGTGTTTTACTCAAATTTAAATTGTGCTCTTACATACTCTCAATCCTGTTTATCAACAAGCAGCTGCTTGAAGACAAATGGTTTACAAATTCATGTGGACCATTAGCAGCTTCTCAACCTTACTCAGGATCAGCAGTAAGTACTGCAGAGAGCAATGTATAGGAGTTCCCATGGCGTACAGTCACTTTGGCATGGCATTAAACACAGAGTTATAACGGACTCTGTGAGGACGAGCGAAGATTTCTGCTGTCAAATCCAGGCATCTCTTAGGCAATAAATACCTTGGACCTGATTTTTTTCCCAGATAAACAAGGGTTTACATCAGCATAATTACTTCTAGCAAATTTACTGCAGATTTATTTCTAAGTGAATGGCAAATAGGCCCAATATTTCTTTCATAGATAAAAGATCACACAATGTTATGCTATTTTTCTTTTTACTTTCCAAGAACTGCTTCACTCCATTCTCTTTATTTCACTTTGATCTTAGCATTGTGCCTAGCTAGGCGTTAAAAATTAAAGTCAGGTGTGCTAGAAGGAAGTGAATTAGATTCAGATTCCGTTCTAAAGTTGGATTTATACTACTCGTATTCAAACATACCACTGCTGATTCTACCACCAAGAAATACATACTACTTGGCAACAAGAAAATTATCAAAGCAATCTGACCAAATTGGCACCACTAGCTCTGGCTACATCTGGTAACAATAATATGAAGGGAGAAGTATGAAGATAACAATTCTCATTTATTGTTACCATTAAAATTATCTGCATGGATACCCTCAAGTCTTTGAACTTCATGCTTTCATAAAGCCAGTAAGAGCTCCACTCAAAGGTGAGGGGTGATGCTTTTCCAAAAGTGATAAAATACCCAATTTACTGAGGTATTAGAGTCTCTAGCCACAGACTGCTCAGTCAGACAGACAGCAATGGAATACCAGCAGGAAAGCATGACTGCCAACATCAAGGCAATGCATAAATTGAGGTGTTTGATTTTATGCCAACAACAGAGTAGAAACCTAATATACTACAAAATTGGTAAAAATCAACTGCTAATGCATAAGTCTACTTTTTATATTTATTAGGAAATGTCTCTTTTTATTTCCAGATATAACAAACTTGGATATACATTAGGTCAAGTTGCGGATCAACTGTAACTGCCTATCCTGGCAAAGAGATGAACACGGACAGTGGGATCTACTTTCTTATTTCCGGATAAGGTCAGGGTGGTTTATCACATTAACAAGTTATTCATTCACTACGTTGTTAAATATTTCATGCATGAGGCCATGACAAAGATGTTGATCTCTCAGTTAAAATAAGCTCAAAGCATACATAAAATGTATGTGAATCACTCAAGTTTTAAAATTGTTCTCTCATAGGTTTTACAGCATATAATTAACAAGCCGATGAACTTAGCTTTACTAGGAAGCACTTCCTAAAACTATGATCCACAATTTTCTAGCAATTTTTAGTTAAAATATGCTGGAAAGGAATAAGGATCATTAATAAAAATCTGATAACAACACATTTGAAACATTGTACTATAACCATGACACAGAACCATATGGACCATTTATTTAGATTCAAAATTTATCAGTATACTTTCCATATAGGTGCTGTCAGTAAACTCTGTACTGTGCCTGAGACTGAGTTTTTTTACACCACATTCAAGTACGAGTGGTGCAGTGGTTCAAATGAAAATGAATAAATAACATCCAACTATTTCGTTTGCTCAGTTTTGTAAATAACATGTTCACTTTCCTCAAGCAGTAATTACAGTTTTGAAATACTTCTAGCTTTAACAAAAATCTCCCATCAATGGTTGCTCCCTCTATGCACGTAGCAGTAAAAAGTACGTATAACTTCCCCTAACATACTAGCCTGACAAGACGCACAGTTCTCACATTGAGAGTATTATGTTGAAGGTGACAGCTTCTTGTATCCCAAAGGAAAAAGAGGAGTTAAACATCTATACTAATATTGGTGTCAGAATAAACTGTTGCTTCAGTTAATGTATTATTTGTCGACTTATTCCCAGCTTGCCATCTTATATATTGTGAAGCTAGAGCTATACTTTTAAGACACATATATTTATTCTACCGCAGAGTATGTCTAAAATGGTGATCTAATCCAGTGGATATAAATTTTGGATACTGACAGAGAGCACTTCCTATATTCAGTTACAACACACAGAGAGAAATGGCTGCTGATTTAGAGAGGCAGCTGCAGCATGTTCCTGTGAATCCCCCTTTCCAATGTCTGTGTCGGTCAGAGAAGGTGAGAAGTCACACAAACTCCTTCCTCCCTACCCCAAATCAGTCACCTGGAGCATGCAAGCTTGACAAAGCTTTCAAGAAAAAGATTAGGATGTAAATAACAAATATGTAAATATAAGTCTTCTGGACTTGTGCAAAACTTTGTTCCATGAACTCCCTTCTGGAGGATCTGGTTTTGTGTCATTTACACAAGTTTTCAAAGATTCAGTGGTAAACAGCTGGCAGGTGTAAAACCAGCTGAATCTGTCAGGTCGAGATAGGAAATAGTCAGGTTGTCACTCAAACATGCAGCTCCAGGAGCAGTGAATCACATGAACGCACACTCTAAATTAGCAGCTGAAAATTCATAAGAAACATGTCTTGGTTGTAAATATATCTCACTAGAGAAAAGGCACATCAGCCCAGCATTTAAAATGTTGTCATTTGGGTTGGTTTTTTTAAAGATACAGTATTTTATAGTGATTTTTCAATTTTCATTTGGATATAACATTAATAATTATCCAAATAAATAAAGACATTTTAGGTGAAAAATGCCAGATAAAACTTCTCCCAAAATAATCCAATTATTAGTTCAGTTTAAGAAATTATTCCAAAAAATATTAGGAAAACATCTCCATTTGTGTACAAATGACTGTTAAGTAATCGTTTTGCTTTTAAATGCATTTGCCCTGTCAATGTTCTAAGAGAAAAGTCAATAGCATTTAAGAATTTAATTCAGCTCAGTCCTTTAATTGGAGACTTTAGTATCTTTCAGGATCTTTGGGGTTTCTAACTTTCATTTAGCAGGCAGTTGTGAAAAACTGATTATTTCATGGTTTGAGGGGGCAGTTGGAAGTTGGTGGCTTTTTTTGGAGCACAGGGTGAAACCTGAAGCCAAAACCAAAACAGACTTCAGTGAAAGCAGGATTCACCCTCAGAATACAATACAGCATGTGAACACATGGGATAACAATGGGATTCCTCTCTAATGTAAAATTATTGCCAATTCCGTTTTTGACACTCTCCCTTATCATTTTTAATTCCAATCAGCAGGTTTCTGTTACATTTCTTGGAAGGCTGTTTCACAGACAAATATATTTCCTCTCTTAAGCAGTTCTGATTCTCCCTCATTCTTTTTCAAATATATAAGTAGCCATCCATTTTCCTAAATAATTCATGTTCTTCTGCATCTCCCAAATAAGTCAACTTTTACTTTCTTTTTGCCCAGTCACACTGTACATAATTTAGCTCATTCACACTTCAAAAGAATTTTCCTCCAACACTATAGAAAAGAAAATAGTCTCTTCACACAGATTAAAATTCCCAGCATGAGAGTTGGCTGCTTTCTCAGCATGAATAAAATTTAGGATCTTATGTAAAGATTTAAAGATAACTTTGTTAATTAGTATTGACATTTCAGAGTTGAATGGCACCTTCCTTCCTCACCAATAGCACTGGTGTCACTCTAGCAGTATTAAACCCTTACGTAAGTATCTCATTAAGCTCAGTCCTACTTTGCAAATGGCATACTGTTTTTAAGAGCATTTCTGTATGCTGTGTATATCCTGAGTCTTGAGCTATTCAATTCTTTTCATTTGAGCTGTGTGTGAAGAAGCCTCTCAAAACTAGCTAGCATAACTTCTTCTGGAATAACCTACATTATTTACATTTAAAGATTTGATCTGTAAAATTCTAAATACATGTGATGTACACATAGACATTTACTATTTCACAAAAAGTTACCTTTTTTTAGCTTTCATTCATATATTGTACCACATAATATTTTAGATTTTACAGCTGACGGCCTCCTTTCTGTATACATAACTACATTTATAAAGTATTAGCCAATAATGTATGTAGTAATAGTATCATACTACTGTGCTAAAAACTACACAAATGTATGACAGCATCTCTTCAAAGCACTTACTTCTTATTTCAGCCCATTTCTTCAAATAACTGGTACTTTTTTCACTTTCACTAACAATCTCTCACCCAAGAGATTCCCAAAGGAATTAAACAATATATTCCAAATGCTCAGTTTTCATACAAAGGCTGACAAATTATTATTCTTAACTTTTAGGATTTTAAAATACAATAAGAATTTTGAAACATGGAAACAAACAGGTTCCTTCATTACCTCTTCAGATATGTATATTCCTGGAATATGAACCAGGAATCATGATTAACAGGAACCAAAATACACTTGGCTCCTTTTCTTGAATAAATGCATACATGTTGCTTCTTTTAATATATTCTGCCAAACTAAGACATGCTTGCAGTTTCAGCTACTTATACTGAAACCCAGTGACGCTTAAGAATTTTTCCAAATACCTGGTACCAAACATCTCCAGATATTTCATGAATTTGTCAGCTGCCATTGGTAAAGAAGAGACCTGCTTAGACATGATTACTATAAGCAGCTCTCCAAACAACTTTAATACCAAGACTAGGTGCTGTCAATATTTCTTCATTTACTTGAGGGTCCATACACCCAATATTAAAAAATCACCACGTTTACAGAACCGATGTTAGATAAACAGTAATTTTCTCTTATATAGATAAGTGCTTACTTTCAATTAGGTCAGTAAGCAGAAGTATGTAATCTAGTTATTCTCCTTTTGAAGAGACTTAAACAAAAGCAGCAGTAACAAGCAGGTCATCGGGAAGGGGGTAGAGGGGAAAAAACAAAATGCTGGCTTCACTAACTGAGCCTATATCAAGCCACATATTTCACTGACCATTTATAATCTGTAAATACTTAGAAGTGCAATGTGTTACAAAGAATGGAATATTAAGGAAGCTAATGGAAAATGAAATGATCACTGCCTCTGATCTTAATAACATTGATCACAGTCTCGTTGTAGAGGCCAAGAGCATCCAAACAGCTGCACTGGTTAGGCTTGAGTATTTTCTAATACTCAGTACAGTGAACTCTGTATCCTTAAAGTGGGCATATATTATTAAAAGACATATTTGGTAATGTGATACACAAGCCAATAGTCATTATAGAAGCTTTGAAACATCAAAACTTTCATGTTACACCAGAATGACTTCCTAACTTTTTTTAACACTGGCAATCTGCAGTCAGAACATTGGTCTGTTTTAAAGAACCACTCATTAGTTCAGAATCTGGTGCCTTACTCCAAAAATACAACAGAATTCTGATTTGGCAATTGCAAAACTCCAGTTCACATAACAGTCTATTTACAGTGTTCTGATAGAGTTTGATGAAGCTAATAATAAAGTCCTTCATCATGTCATCATGATCCCTTTATGGGATTATGAAACTGTGTTCACAACTGATTAAATCATACATAAAAAAGAAAAAATCAAAGGCGTTTTCTATGAGCAATGTGTTGCACTTTCTACATGTTAGGAACAAACAAAAAAAATTGGTCTCTTAGATCTTCCTGGACCATTCCAGATTCAGAAATTTCCGTTTCAATGGCATTCTCAACCAAAATTCCTGCATCAAGGAATAACACTGATGCAAATTTCTTAGCACAAGAGTAGGACTCATTTGTTTATGCTAGTATACTCCTAATCTGTCTGTATATAAGTTTCCTTTTTTAGAAGACAGCTAACATTAATATATACAACTAATTGTACAACATATTTTAATTTAACACAAACTGGACAATATCACCTAGTGTGCACAGTCCAGCCACTCCAAGTACAGATTCCAATTATTACATGAGAACAAAGACTTTATGATATTTCCTACAAATGCTAATTAGCTGGAAGGTTAGAGCCCTCAGTCATATAGCACTTCATCAATCAAAAAGCTTAAACTATTAAAGATGTAAACTGCAACATTCTACATGAAAAGTCATGTTGCAAGTAGAATATTATATTAGACCCCTTTACATGGTGTTCTTTTATAATAGTCCCCACAAAAGAATTTCCACAAGCTGTTGTCCTAATGTGATCCAGGTCTACAACCTCTTTGCTGTTCTTGTCTCAACAGCTACTGTTTTCAACACCAAGACTTATACTTCAGTGTATGTAATTGCTTTTAAAATATCAACAGATTCCTACAGTACAAAACACATCAGGTATAGCCACTGCATGAAAAATATGAAGCAAAAAGGGACACAAAAGAATCATCACCCAGTTCAGCACTTCTGCCCTTCAGTCTAAAACTCGGCCATACTCATAGAACTTGCATGTTCTGGTAATACATAAAGATTTCTGAGGTCTGCCCCTCTGCATGCTAAACTGACAGATATGAGGTGTAAGACTAGCTTTGCCAGGTTAAACAAGGCTATTAAAACAGCATACCCAACTTTACTGGCACTAAAATGGAATAGTGGTGCCAAAGATTCTAAAAGAAAGAAATATTAAGTAATATTGCACCTCTGACGTTGACACAAGTTTATTATTACTCCATGCCAATCTACTGTGATCCAAATCCTCTTAACACACACTGTTCCAGTGCTGGGCCTCTCTTAAGCCTGCAAATTACACTGAATAGTGTATTGGGGTTTCAATTTGGTCAAAAAATAACACCAAAATCACTGCATGGAAGAACAATGCATCATTAGGTCATTATCTATCCCATTACATTTTTCTACAACATGTTGCCTTATGTGTGCTCCTATTCCACCCTGTGGGACACTCCACAGCTCTTTTGTTGCCCATGTTTTTGTTTCTTCCACACCTTTGGTATAGAGTGTTCAACAGAACCTGTCTTGTCCTTCAAGTATAACGGCTATCCAGAAAGGAGAAGAAACATTTCCAACTTTGAAAGGGAGCTTTGCTGGTTGGGTCTGGTCCCCTTCATTTTTTTCAACATGGCAGATAATAGTAATGTACAAAAGAGAAATCTAGAATTAGAAATTGCATCGTTCCAAGTTATATATTCCTTCCTACTCAGTTTCAGGTTATTACTGGCAGAAATATTTTTAAGCTCTACATAGAAATTCTCCCTTCTTCAGTTGCTTGAATACAATCACAAAAACAAATGTTCTTTTAGGCTGAGTGAAGCACTTCAAGCTAAGTGAAGAGAGACGTAGCCATCTATCTTGCATCAACAAATGAAGCACTAAAATAAGTGGTTATTCACACACTTCACATCAAACGTAAATAAAAATACAGACATAAAATTTGGCCCCACATAGAAAAAAGGAAATGGAGACAACTATTATAATCTTATAGTCGGAAGTATCTAATACCTAAAGAGAACTTAGGAAGAAGAACTAGAAGCAATTCCTTCACGTTCAGATAGGTTTTCATGAGAGTAAGATGGCAACCTGGGCAATTGTCTCACAACAAGGAATGTAAAGGCAGGACAATCCACTAGAGGGCCCAGTAATTGTTTCACCTTAGAAGGCCCAGTAATTGTTTCACCTCCTAAGTGGCAGATGAAATAGTCCATGTTGCTTTCCACCCAGCAAATTCTCCACATATATGTGCACGATGAGGATAAATTAATTTCTCAATGCTCAACACACAAATGTCTGGTTGTCATCACTTGAAGCAAAAACAACAGTGGAAGAAGTGGCCAAAAGCTCAAAAGGTGAATTTGATCAAAACTGGAGGAAAGCAAGAGGCACATGCAATCCAGCAAGGAGTAAAGGATAAAAGCATAATTAGATTCAAGTAAAGGATAAAATTCCTGCAACTGATACATATATTAAATAATTTTCCATCAAAATGAATTTTTACATACTGTTGCTATTGGAAAGGTCTGGTGTCAAAACTTGAAAGAAAAGAGGTACAACAGACAATCTTTTTCTTAAAGCACATCCACTACTAGGCTGCATGAAAATACTGAAAAATGACTGTTCAAAAATATTACAATAAGAATACTACAGCACCAGGAATTACTACTATGAATAGTCCAACATATTTCTGAAATAACACGTGAATGAATGAACAATCTGCCTATGGTCAAAAAGAAGCTGTGTTCCTTTTGACCTAATATAAAGACTATGAGGTATGTATGCCCTGGCACACATAACTTCATGAAGTGAGGATAAAATTATCTACAACAGAAAGACACTACTGCTAGGAAAACTTATTAAAAAAAAAAAAAACTAGACAGATACTGAACATGTTCCTTTCTACATGCAAATATCATGGTCTAGCGATAAGATTGCATCTACTGCCAAGGACACTGGGATGCTCAAGGAGGCTAACCATGAGAAGTTAAGATCTAATAAGCACCACAAAAAATGAAGTTGAATGCTTGTGTTAACTAGACAATTAGATTGTTATTTTTTTCCCCAGTGAATTTAGAAGTCTGGATTTCCATTGGTGACATACAGAATTTTCTACATCTGAATTGTACACTGGACATATAAAATGTACATAGTGAAAACATCCTTTACAGTAGCATACTCTAGATTTATTTAAATCACAGGGGTGAGAAGAGCAGGACAATATTTTAAACAATTTTTTCCCTAGTCAAGTTACTTGTGACTGAATTGATCTCCAAGCATATTACAAGTGAGGCACAAGTAAAACAATTATCCAAAGCTGAAAATGTGAATTCAGTATAATTTTAAAAATGTCTATATTAAGATCCTGCGGTTATTTAACATGCTTCAGTGAAGCAAATCTTTTAATTCATATAAATCATCTATTGTTCGCTTTTGTTTTTTCAAAGTACTCATCATAATTCATTCTACTCTAAGAACATCCAGTATTTAGCCCATAGCAGAAAAACTGAACATCAGGAGTGATAAAGAAATTTACTAGCATAAAAACCTAAAAAAAAAGAATTCAGGTGCTACTTCTATTTTTAAAGAATCAGTTTAGTACTAACTTTGCTTTTGCACCTAGTAGTTAGCCAGATTTATTCATCGCATTGTATACTAGAGTTCACAGGGCTATAATGTATTTACTCTGTGACTTCATGATGAGTGTGCAGTTTGAGAGTTATTATTTTCATTAAGAAGCAGGTGCAAAAGAGGCAAGACCACATGCAAGATCTAAAAAAATAGCTGTGATGCATTAAAACCAGAAAAACACACTATGTTGCATATTTCTGAGCATATAGCCACGAGAGATAGTGCTGACAGCTCTCTGGGAAGCTATATTCATCACACAATTTTGATCACTGAATCCACATTCCTTGCTCCTCCTGATCCATTTCCTCAAGATCTAAAGACAAGACCAGCTGTAAATTGTTGATTTGTTGTGCTTATTTTTAGAATACAAACCATAAGAAAAGATGCATTCCTTTCTTCAAAATTCTCAAGTGATGCCAAAGCTAATTAGCATTCAGTGCAGGATAAAAGGCTTGAAGTTTGCTATCTTTATGTCATGAACATTGCTATCAAGGCAAATACTCAGAAATAAGTTTCAAATGAGTAACTATATATATATTCCTGTTTGGATGGGCCTTATTTTCCGGGACTGAAAAAGTAGTCTTCTCCGTTTCTGGAAAATAAAGACTTGGCTTTTTAAAGACTGCATTTAACCGATTAAAGGCAGAAGCACAGCTAGACCATGTCAACCCTGTATGAAACCTGGAGGAAAACCACAGTAACATGAACTACCTACATAATAATAGAGAGTAAGGCGTGGACATTCTCCGACAGGCTGTATAACGAGGGAAAAAGTAATATTAATTTGGTGCCAGGAACTTTTTCTCTATTTATCTGTGTGCTCGCAAGTGCGTTTATATACGACAAAGAGTGGCACACACAGAACATACCTGCAAGCATAAATATTTTTGTGAGCATGAGAAAAGGGATATGGTAAATAAACACTCTACTACTGTATGCAGAACCCTTGCAGAGCTACCTTTCAAGGAAATTCCCTCCCCAATCCCCTAAGTGGAAACTAGAATGATTAAATCCAACTTCCCAAAGAGAGTAAATTCAGTTAACCAAGTCTGTGGAAAATTACAAATTAGACTAATAAACATATTTGGAGAGAGCCTCCCTTCTTAATGTCTTTAGTTCACAGGAAAAGCAGATAATTTAGTTACTTTAGGTTCCTTCCCCACTCCCCTCTTCCCTCCCGAAAAATAGTCTTCAAAGAAAAAAAGCAGTATACTAATCTTTTAGCAGTCCCACTCATTTTATTTACATTATTTAGAAAGATTAGTAATCAGTGTTAGTAAGGATAACAGAATCCCTAATGTTGAGGAATAAGAAGTTTAGTCAGTATTTTTAGAACTTTCATTTAACTCCAATAGTTTTGTGGAAACTGCAGTACCTAATATTTTTGTGATACAGTATAAGCAACAATACTATAGAATTGATGTCACAGAAAACAGTAACACATTTCTTATATTAGAGAAATACTTGTCTATTACAGCCTTACTTCTTGCATTTTTTAATGCATTAAAAGTTATATAATGTAAGAAATAAGTAAGAAATATATAAGAAATAAATGTATTTTCTTTAAATGTACCTCAAAAGTTTTATAACATATCCTTTCATAAGTGATCTTACCTTTTTTTGAAGAACATTAATTTTTCGTTCTTTTACTTCCAACATGTCTTTCATATCTCGAATCTCTCCAGCCAGGGTTCCTTTCTCTTCTGTGAGGTCCTGAAGTTGTTTTGTTTTTTTATTCAGAAAAGTTTCTTTTTCTTCCAATCGTAACCGCAAGGCATCAACCTACAGCAAGTAAATCGAATATATTTAGGTTTCAGTAAAGAGCATTAGCTATTTTTTTTCTAATCCTCTTTTTTTCATCACATAATAAATGTTTTATCTTTTCTGTGTAGATTTTCCATCTTTATCTCGGATTAAGACTTTTTTTTACATCTTAAAAGGCAATAAAAAAAAAAAAAAAAGAAAGCACTTTTAGCACCAAACCATGAATAGAAAAAGTAGAATGGTGAAAACATGAAATAACATTAAACCAGTCCTACCTTGACAGATGCATGAAGGAAAAAAAACAATCATCTTGACTTATTAAATGTGTAACTCATTGAAAATAGTGTTATATATCCTGCATTTAATTTGCCCGTTAAAGCCATGGAGTGGGCAACCAGATACTACAGTCACTACGCAGGTTTGGCCACAGACCAGTAATCTAGAAACAGAATTACTTAACAAAGACACGGCAAATAGGGAAATGATAAGGTTCTTCACTTTTCTCCAATGTATATCACATAAGTCTCTTAACAAATGGGCCTTTACTGTACTTTTCTGTAGTAAGCACAAAGCCCTGTCAACCAAAATAAGGGATATTCCAAGTATTTTCCTAAGCACAAATGTATTAATAAAGAACCTCACCAAATTGCTCTGCATTACATAATTGCTTTTTTCCTTTAGAAACCCTAAAAAAAAATTAAAAAAGGAAAGAAAAAAAATCAAAAGCATTCTAACAGCCCTGAAGGCGTGTGTAGCCTTGATTTTCTCATTTCTTGGTGTATAAATGCTCAAGCATGCAATTTTATTATGCTCTTAAAGCAATTTAAACAGTTCTCAAATTATGGCCAGGCAAATACTTGCTGGTGGTCTGGAAAAAATCCATAGATCACTTGATACTGGTTACTATTTGTATACAGTTGTTTCTGTAAGGAGCTCTACTGCTAATTGCAATTAAAAGCTTGGGTACTTATGAAAGCATTTGGAAATAAGGAGGAAAAATAGCTGCCTCTCCTCCGTTACTAGGAGGGGTGGAGGGGTGGATTAAGCAGCAGCCACCTTCAAGGACAGCAGCATAAATATTATCAAAAAGAGAAAAAACATTTGGATGAAGTAAAGAGCAAAGTGGAAGAAAAAGGAAAATCTAAATGACAGGGTACCTGTTCACAGAAATTGAGGAGGAGGGAACTGGCACTTTGGGGAGTGTAATCAAGAAATAGGAAATTATGCACAACATGAACAGAGAGACGTGGGCACAGCAATAGGCATATAGTCATGGATTCAGCTGGAAACACCACAAAAAATGTGAAAACAGGAAGAAAGAAAGAGCAAGATAGGGAACCAAATATTTTCAAGTAGATACAACAATCCTACTTCACAGATCCAAATACTTGCACAGTTACAAATTAATCACTGAGCAGCTGACAGACAATCCAGTAAAACATACTGGGTCAGGATATTTTTAGGTAAAAAACCATCAGATTGTATCATATATTAAGCTTTAAAAGACCAAAAGAGACACCTTTGTTTTCTTTTTTTTTTTTTTGTGAGCCTCATAATGTTGGATCCTATTTTGTAATTAAAATAATACAAGAAAATATAGTATACCCATGAAATTTTGTCAGCACTTTTAAACATCCTAAGAGATCAACAAAACCACCCCATTGTTAGTGTTAAGCATTATGAATCCAATTCCGCTTTTCTTGTGCAGTCTCAAGCTCGTAAATTCAGGCCTGGGGTACAAAAATCAAGGAGTTAATTTCAGTGAAATATTTCAGTTTTCCAGAGGCTGGTTAACGCATTAATACTTCGATACATCGATAACGCATCGAGTGCAGAAGAGGAGATACTAAAAATACTGCTATAGACCTACATCTACATTCTACATTTGCCGTTCCTCTCCACCCAGAGAGTGAAAGACACTCTGTTGCACAGAAAGCACACCAAAGTGGCAGTGTGGGCATGAAGAACATTTGGAAGGTTTGCAAGCCATTAGAATGAGGTTGTAATTTCATGCAAAGTAGAGAATTAAGATAAAGAGAGTGCAATCATTCATGATTATAGTGGGAGGTTTCCTTGAGCAGAGGCTATGTTTTTTATACCGTTTTCTTCTGCAGGTCTGTAACCATGAAGTGTTCACATTAAGTGGACTCACACAGGCTTGTTTTGGCTGTAAGGCACATCACTGAGAAGACAAAGTTTGAGCTGAAAATATATGATGTGGCAATCTAGAATAATTCTCCACCTACACGAGAGCTGCAGCAAGTTAGGCAAGTGAGACATTAGATTCAGTAACCCAAATTTCAAACATGCAAATGTCAGAAAATAAAGAACAAGGATTTAAAGGTTACATTATCTAGAAATTCATAAATTTTATCCATAATAAAAAATTACATGTAACTTAAAGTGTATGAATGTTAGTTTAGCATATTTAACCTCTGCAGTTGGAATAGTCAGAATGGGTCATATGTATTAAGCTCTTTTTTCCCTAATCAGACTGTAAAAAACAATCAACAAATCGAAATTTTTTTTATATATATATTGTGCATTTTGCAATGCCAAATTTATTCAAAGCAAAAGTCTTTGCAATGCCATTTTAAAACTTGGTTTGGGACCAATTTAGATGATCTATTGGATCTCAAAATGCATGTACTTCCTGCTCTTAAAATGGCTCATTGCTTTTCTATACACTGGAAAAAAGATTTATATTCTACTAGATTTATTTTATTTTTAAGACTTTTTTACAATATTACAGTAATAGGAGCTTCAGTTTGTAAGCAGTGTGCCATATGAGATTTAAAGATAACATTTTAAGTTAGAAAACAAGAAATAGTAGTAGCAGCAAAATTTTAGACCTCTTTTACTAAACATGAAAGACCTCATCTGAAATTCATTACCACATCTTCTTTATCCTTAAGCACTTATTTGCTGCATGTCTGAAGGCAATCCCTTATGTCAAATCACAAAAGTCTCTGTTGGGCTTTTAAACGGCAGCTGAGAAGCTCATCATAACGCTGCAGCGGGAGCTCCAAAACAGGTTCTTTTCAGTCAGGTGCTTGCAAGTCTCATTTTCCACCTGCCTCTAGGCAGAACCTTAAAGCTTGAAGCCAAAGGGACTAGTAGGTGATCTGAGGTGCTGATAAACAAAGCACTGACACTGTTCCCTAGGGACTGGGGTAACACAGCTGCCTACAAGTGCTGATACAGTTCTGCTCTGCTTGGCTGAACCAGGCAGTTTCTGAGTCAGGAGTCTTTTCTTCTCTAGCCATTCAGTCCCCATCCTAAGGGCCAAGCAGACAATTTTCCCTCTTCACAAATTTCTTTCCACACACCCTGTCATCAAGGCTCACTTGATTCAGCTTGGAAATAGGAATTTTAGGCATTAAAACCTGGGAGCACAAGGAGGGTTGACAAGATGAATAGATGGCACTGAAGTCCAAATCTGTGAGTGACAACCCGTGTGGGAAATGGAAGCAGAGCCCTGTCCGCTCCAGTTTCTCAGACCCCAATTCTGCCCTCACACAGCTGTTAAAGACCATCACATGACTGAACCTTTCTGCATGTCCTTTCACCACTAGACAGCTCATAACACAACTAATACTTTATTTCTACTAAAGACACAAATTCAACCTGAAGGTTCAAAAGAGGGTGAGTAGTGGTATTCTTCAGGCCAAAAAGAAACACACACTAGGAATTCTGCAGCAGAACCACAATCTCCATCCTTCCCTTCACTGGTAGCATTCAGGCCAGCCACACAAAGACCTTTAAGTTAGCACAAAGGTTATGACCTTGACTCTGCCACAGAGTACCAGCACTTGTTATTTCAGAGCTGTCTGGACTGACTCTAGATGCAGTAACAGATTGTTTTCTTGTTAATGCCATAAAGAGATTACTCCTCAAGCCTTCATGTAAATAGTGGACACCTAAGATCAATTCTTTCAGCTCCATGATAAAATTTTAATACTTATTAATGAACACTCATGTGGTTGAGGTGAATTTCATTTTTCCATAAGAAATTACACATGGACTTAAGATCTGAATATATTTAGATGTAAGCAGTATAACTTCTGCCCAGAGCCCCAGCTACCGCTAGAGATTGTTCTTTCTATCTCAGTTTTCATTAAGAATTTATTTCTAGCCTTGGTAGCTTCAAAAAAAAAAAAAGCTTAAAAGCATGACTGAGGTGCAGCTTCAATTGCACTGAGAAAAATTTTGAAAATTATTTGAAACAGCCAAATAATCTCAAAGCAACCCCACTTCACACAAGGACAGTGCAAGCCTTGGGAAGGAAAGAGTACAGCATGTCCAGCCACAGCCTTAGGTGGCAGACTCTCTGTTCCAATCCCAGTGTCTTCAATCCCCCAAAAGAAAAAAAAAATCATCTGCCAAATATGTATCTCTATTTTTTTCATCTCTTCAGTTATTCTTTCTGCCTCCAGTAATGATGAACCGAGACTTTTACAGTTCTCATAATGTGAAATAAAACTACCTCAGCCTGAACTGCATGCAACCTTTTACTATATGGTATCTGTTTGGTGCTAAACACATATGACATAATTTTCTAAGCCAAATACAAACCTCCAGGTGGTGTAAAACCAAAAAGCTGTTAAATCAGCTCCTGATCTTGTGGAAGACAAGAAGCAAAATACACTACTTCATTTATAGCCAGATTGAATTTGGCAATACTAGACATTATCTTTTCCCTGAAAATGGCAATGTGAAATCACATCTTCCAAAAATAATGAAACAACGAAGTACTGTAAAAGGAGCGTGCCAGTACACTGTGAGAAACGTCTGCCATTTTGTTATTCCTCCTGTTACATCTATGGCATTTACATATAATCCAAAAGGAAATTAAATATGGGTCATTTTACAGAATCAGATATATATTTTTATATTCAAAAGGATAAGGATTTCTGGTGCACAAAACCCCTCTCTTTGGCTTTTCACTCAACACTATGTAATTTTAAGAGACCTTGACTTATTTTTCCCAAGCTCTGGCAGTACATTTACTAGTAAAACTTGGCAATCTGAGGAAGACCATCATTTTTCAGAAAAATAAAGCAAAACCAGATCTGATAGCTAACACATAAAGCAATTCAAAGACCTCCATCCAAGTAAATTGCTTTTTAATTTTGTCTAGCTTCTTTTTCCTCGGCAACTACTTATTTTAACTATTTAATACAATAAACTCTGTCACTTGCTCTAAAAAAAAAACCAAACAACCTGCAAAAAAATCAGAACTGGGTTAAGCTTTAGAAAGAAAAGAAAAACTCATGTAAGTGGCAAAAATTGCCAATTTCGAAATTGAATTTTATTAATCTTCATGTCATCACCCAGCACTCATGACCAGCTCCAGTAGTACAGGTATATTTCTTGAAGCTCCTTACTGTTAACTGTTTAGCTCATATACCGTATTATATCTATAATTTATGAGAGTTTTTTTAGTGTTATGGAGCTCCATGAGGAAATAAAACAGGAAGAGGGACTACTGTTTCATTGTTAAGAATTATTTATTTCATCAGCATAAATAAAGACATTTAAAGCAAAGGTTTGGCTGCTTTTATTTTTCTGTAATTCTGAATTTACTAGTCAAGCACAAAGTGTCCTGTAGTACCCAGGCTGATAGGAGAAGGCAAACTGTAACCCACTGTCAATCTGCCTCCTAATCCCACCTCTGATCCAGCAAAGAGAGCAGTGAATGTTGGCCACTGCATCCAGGAACCAGTCTTCTGCCCTTTGGTACTATTATTCTCTCCCTTGCTGATGACCACTAAAGTCTCCACAGGGCTGGTGACACTTCTCTGTGCTACTGTTTGCTTTCTTAGTGTATTATGCAGCCATCTTTTGAGAACCACTTAATCAAAAATCAAACTTCTGTTAAAGATTTTAGTGCCTGTATTTATAAATCTGCATGTATCTGAAGAAATGTAATATACTAAGTTTTGATTTATAAAAACCAGTTTAAACCATGAAAAAAAAAAAAAAA
>VXBJ01004720.1:1424442-1579081 GCA_013400055.1 Nycticryphes semicollaris
AAAAAAAAAAAAAGAGCCGTCACTTCAATTTTCTATGTGGAAGTACTGAGTTGTGAGGCCTCACATGGGCCTTTTTGCAAATATGAGAACTGAGTACAAGTATAGAAAGAATATCATGTGTCTTTAAAATGTCCCAACTCTCCACTTCAGGGCTAGTGAAAAAAAAAACATACTCTAAAACACAACAATAAAGTGAAAACTATGCCCTTGTCATATTTGTCCCTCATTTTTCAGTCTGATGTGATAAACAAGATTTTTTTTCAAAGCAATGGCTGTACCTGATAATCCACAGTATAATACATTCATTTCCTTCAAAAACATCCAACCCATGTAAAATGCAAGGCAGAAAAGGCAGACCGTGGGCACATTTTGAAGCTGCAGACACTTGAATTTTGTACAATTAGTATGTTTTACATCATTGTTCCAAATTGAAACTTTAGTGAGCTAGCTTGCTTTTTCACTTCTTAGTGGAAAACTCCACTTTCAAGCATTACTTCAACAACACTCCCACCCCTACTACTCTGGGTATTACAGTTGTTCTAGTTGACATTTTAATACAGCAAATTATGTTATTATAGAGCTGATAGTCAACAGGCTTTATATTCTTTAAAAGGTAATCATTAAAGGATACTGTCTTCTTTCTACTACCAAAGTATTTAAGAACAGACAAAAGCAGAGGGGTTTAAAGCAACTGAGTACATATATATACTCGTGGGGAACAGACAGAGAGCAACATTAGAAGATGGTTTATAAACACAGGACATTGTTGCAGGAAAGCAAACTTGTACCATCTCATACCATTTCCCCTCACAGAATCACTGTCAACAAGCTCTTTCAATCCTTCCATATGAAGATGGGAGAACCACCTGGCAGTGTAATGCATCAAACACACTTGCTTTCCCTTACTTATTCTTTGAAAGACGGCACTTCTGTTTCATAAAGCTCCCAGCCTCCCCCCTGACAGCTTATCCAGCCATCATCTCTTCTCATCAATCGTGATTTATCTGTAATTATTTTTTCCACCAGTCCAGAATATGCTGCTCTTTAAAAGAAAAAATTGGTAATAATGACTAGAAAAGGTTTTAACTGAACCAGAGATTATAGCCAAGATATAAATGGATCCCTCAGGCAGTTTGAAACTCATCTTTGTGAAACATTACATGCCACAAGGAATTCTCATGGTGTATATCTTATCAATGTAGCCAACTGCCTCATAGCTGTTTTATTCAAATTTATATCTTTGCCTACTCCTACCACGAAAAGTAGGTGGTTTGAAAGCAACTAGACCAAAGTTCAGATTTAAATATTCATACCAGTTCCAGCAAATTTTGGAAAACACATGGGAATTGTAACTCATGTGCTAATACTTATAAAACTTCCAACACTAACCTTACTTCATTGAACTTACCTCACTGATTTTTATGCTCACTATAAAACTATAGCTGTCATAATATTTTTGAATTACTGCAGAAGGAAGTCAGTCATTCCAGAGTCAATGTTATTTAGCAACATAATGATAGTTATAAATTCAAAACACTTAAAACCAATTTACAAAACTATCAATCTTGGAAGTTTTTAACTTTTGAAATTTCTGTCTCCAATAACATTCAAATTTTATTATACTGTAACATATTAATAGAAAGTGAATTAAAAGGCCACAATGTTCTTTTTTAAAGTCATACCAATGCATTTAACTGCTTCATGAAAAATATGTGTAGAATTCCATAACACTACAAGAATCATCAGTAAATATCTGTTAGCTTTATACATTACAAAACCAGAATTTTTACATAAACTGTTTTTCTCAGTTTAGTTTTTTTCAATAATAGGAGTCAGTTGACATAGCAGCAGAGGTGTGAGTTTCAAAAAGCACATTTAGGTTTGGAATCTGTTCCGAACAACTAAAAAAAAGGAAGCGCCTGTAGCTAAGCCTCCTTCCAACAGAGCTAGAGAACCTGTGTGATGCTTGCAGGGGTGAGCTGCACCCTTGACCTCTCTCAATTTCACATGCTTTCAGTGAGACACATCTCTTTAAGAGAATTTTATGATTCACCCTGTTCTGAGACTGGAACACCTCTTTATGTCACCCAGTTCTTTATCAGACATTCCTACATCAGTAGGTCCAGCTGGAATCAGCTTGGCTACAAGAGCTTATCTTCCAGGACCTATGGCCAGCTCATAAATAGAGTGACATAAAACAGCCTCAGCAATATTTTTCTTTTATTCAGAAGAACATAGTGAACAGAGAAGAAGGTTAAAACAATAAGCTAAACATATATTGTTTACTTTAAATATAACACTGCATTTTCTTCAAGAAATACACCATTTGCCTTTTGTATCTCTCCTGCCCATGTTCTTCCAGAGACCAAGTTATAGCCTTTTCTCTGCAAACTGCTACATTGTTTTCAAGAGTGAATAAGCTTCTAAGTACTTGTAATCTCTCTGATTGAAAATTCACCTCTAAAATTGTCAATATATAAAAGCTGAGAGTGAAGTCCACTCTTCCAACAAGCCAGGCTCCATAATCTCCTCCACAAAAGTAAACATTGGCTGGTTGATATCAAACTTAAGTAGCAGCAAGTGTTACAGCTCTGCTTAGCTCCATCACTTGTTCCTCAATCCAAACCTCTTGTTCTCTAGCCCCTTCTACAACTCAGAACTTTCTGACAAGCACTGGCTTCTGAGGCACGGAGACAAGACAACCCCCTCACTTACTCCCCTTGCATATATGAGGCAAGAAGATATTTGCCTGGTGCAGTGTTTTATTACCTTAGATGTACAAAAAGATGATGTAGAGCATTTGGCATTCCAATAGTAATGTTCTGAAGACGAAAGTTGTCACATAAGTTAGGAGGTCCATTTTGGCTTATTTTGAGACTTGCCCATAAAGGAACTTCTTCTCAAGGGAAAAACCTGGAAAAGGTTAAGTTTGCCAACATCCAGCAAATTCTTCATATTTATACATTTCAATGAGAGCTGGTAGTAGGCCACCAAACTTTTATATAACAAAGTTTAAAAAAAAAAAGAAAGGATAAAAGGATAAAAAAGGTGCTTTTATAAAAAGGCACTTTGCAGGAAGATTCTGCACTTAAACATGCACTACTTCAGGAGACCTCTACCCTCTGTGCAATTACAGACAGCTAAGTTTGCAGCTAAGTTTGGGTGACATAGAAATAATTCAGTTGGTAGCACTACACAAATTAATGATTATTATAAATTCCAAGTGTTTGCCTGGAGTAAAGACAATATGTTGACTATACCATTTACTAATGTAAAAATAGCCAGCACTGACCACACAAAGTTCTCTGTCTTTATCTTAACAAATTAGGCTGGCATATCAGAACTATGTAGACCTCAAACCAGAGGCTCCTGGGACAATAAGACCTAGGGTAAGAAACAGAAGTCAAGCTTCTGGTCTGGTCTTTTATGTAATAATATTTATTTCTTTATTTGAGGAAAAGCCTAATGCTACATACAGACTCAATGCATATGCACACCTGGTGAAGCAGACTTTTACAAATTCCCCTTTCACAGTGGGTAAAGGTCATGGGACACCTGTACTGCTTAGGGCCTTCCAGCTCTGCTGCAAGTTGCTAGTCTTACTATATAGCATCCTATAAACTTACAAAATTACAGCAACCGGAAACGATCTGTTCAGAATTCCAGAATGTCTTTGCATCTAGAGGGAAACTACTATACTACTGGTTATAACGGCTATGGCAAAACCTTTCCTAAATAACAAATCATTCTGATCTTTAGCTGTCAAGCCTTAATTTCAATAAACAACAATGCTGAGGTCTCTAGTGGAAATATTTTTTATGAGATTAAGATGCTGCACCAGTTCACTGCTATATCGTCTTTCCACATCTCTTCCCAGTCCTCTGTGATTAAATAGGCCAGTTTAAGGATTAGCAATACTCAAGGGTAGATTCAAAAGTAACAACTCTAACCTATGAATTAGACAGTTGATAAAACCAGATTGGAGGTACTGGGTCTGAACCATGTGGCATAAAGCATCTGTGTAGAGAAACCCTACTTAAAGTCTGTGAAACAAACCCTGGCTGGCTCAATTCTACCATAAGTATTAAATCTGACAATATATATAGGCTAGCATATAAATTGACATTCAAAACAAATTAAAAGTGACATCCTATTTTAAATACTTTGTTCTACCAGGCCAAGGAAACAAATTTCATGGAATCCAGAAGCCAGGTCTGCTAAAACAAGAAACAACAGAAAACTAAGGGACTAGATAATTAAATTACATTTTTTCTACAAAGTTATGTAATAGATTACCTTGGATGAGAATTTTATTTCCATACTCAGAGTTTAACCATACCTTCTAAAATGTTTGATGAAAGTACTAGTTAGTGAATAACATTAATAGAAATTTATTTTGTTTCATAACATGGACTGAAATTGCCATAAATGGATCCTAAAAGGACTTCTCTGGCATGTTGTAAGGTACATTCTTGGTAAAAGTTTATCTCTCCATCTACTAAACATTAATAAGATTTTTTAAAATTATAGAAATCTCCCAGCAAGAACATTCTAAGCTACTCAAGATATAATAAATAGCTATAAATAGTTCTTTAAATAGCCAAGTTTGCACACTGCTCTAGGAGCTAGTTTTAATGGGAAGTCTGTTTCAAGCAAAGGCAATAAGCACTCCATCAAGGTCTTATGCTTCCTGCAAGTTCTAGGGTGATTTAGGGGACAACTTAACATATGTCTCAGATCAAGAGTAGGAAAAAAAAAAGAAAAAAGTATTGATCTGTGTTTGTATGCATAATTTTTTGATTAATTCTGACTGATATGACTCAAAAAGAAATGCCTTGGTAGCAAGTTCATAGTGATGTCAGTGCTGTAAACGATCTAAACAGGTGTTTCAGTCTCAGATGATGATTCTTTTTAGCAGTGTGTTATAACCTTAGTTTTCCAGTTATGGCATCTTGAAGATTAAAACCTCTTTCCAGAGGAATGAAAATGCTTAATACATGCAACTCATATAAAATATACTTCTTTAACTGAAGGAGGAGCAAGACTTGATATTTGGGTGTAAGTAATACTTGGAATTTGCATTCAGAAGAAAATTTAAGTCCAAGATCACAAAGCAAAAAATTTCAAAGGTTAACAATGAAAACTCTTTTTGATAGTACGTGAAAGAGATTTAAAAGCTAATAATATAAATGTATACTTATAGGAGCTAGAAAGGTTTTAAGAACTCCTGAATTACACAATTAAAAACTGTTGACATAGCCTTAATATGCTATCTGTACAAATTGCTGCTTCTTATGTGAATTGTGTTGACTAGTCTACACCAAAGATAAACCAGAAAAAGAACAGGATATCATTTAATAGCTCACTTAACAAAAAAAAAAAAAAAGCTGTATGGTGAGAATATCTAAAGGAATGACGAAGGAACTGACATTATAAGATGAAAAGGCTAGGACTGTAATAGCAAACTATTGTTCAAAATTAAGGACTCTGATACAAAACTCAAACATATATGTAGTACATAGCTAACCTGATTAATCACAATTACCTGGTTTTTGCAAACAGTCAACTTGAAAAAAAATCAGAAAAGTGACCCTAATAGAACTCAGCTGCAGCAGTGCCTCTGGATGGATCATCAAGTGACACAGGAACTCGCCAACTGATCTACGCATGTAAGAGTACAGATAAACACAGTTCTATTTTCTCATCAGTGTTTTACCCAGAAACAAGTTAAAACAAATACGTACTAATTCCCACAGCATCTTAGACATTGCAAATATACTTTTTTCTGCTGGAAACACACTCCCAAACTATTTGAATCATAGAACCATTTAAGTTGGAAAGGACCTTTAAGATCACGGAGTCCAACCATTAACCTAATACCAAGTCCACCTCTAAACCATGTCCCTCAGTACCACATCTATTCATCTTTTAAATATCTCCAGGGATGGTGATTTCACTGTTTTCTTTTGCAGTGTTTTCCAATGCTTGAAAACCCTTTCAGTGTAAAAATTTTTCCCAATATCCAATCTAAACCTCACCTGGAGCAACTTGAGGCCATTTACTCTTGTCCTATTGTTTGTCACTTGGAAGAAGAGACCAACAAAGTCAGTACAGCCTCCTTTCAGGCAGTTGTAGAGAGCAATAAGGTCTCCCCTCAGCCTCCTTTTCTCCAGGCTAAACAACCTCAGTTCCCTCAGCTGCTTCTCATAAGACTTGTGCTCTATCCCCTTAACCAGCTTGGTTGCCCTTCTTTGGACTCATTCTAGCACCGCACTGTCTGTCTTGTAGTGAGGGGCCCAAAACTGAGCACAGTATTCAAAGGGTGACCTCACCAGTACCGAGTACAAGGGAACATTCCCTTTCCAGAGATTATGCTGGCTTGTCATAGGAATACCAGGCAAGAAAAAACTACTTAGACCATGAGAGTACATCAAGAAAAGATTGAAAGGGAAGTTTCAGGTTCCCAATTGGTAGCTCCTTCTTTATGTCATCTTTGAAGTAACATTCTTTAGCCATTTTTCTCTAAAATAACTTCAATCGTCACAGAAATGGTAGATCTTCACCTCATATTTTAAGTACTTGAAAAGTCTAAGATAATTAATGAGACAACAATAATGCAAAGAAATGCATAAGATTTGAACTAGGGACATAAAAGCAACAATTTTGTTCTTTGCCTAAATACAGTGCTTATAATAGAGACAACATGGTAAATTAAAAATAAGAAGTTATGCAAGAATGAAATCAGACAGAAGTTTCAGTTGCCAGCTTCCTAACATGTGAACAGAGGTTAGCTTGCCAAATACTTTTACAGAATCCAGTCTGCCAGATCATGTAGCAGCAAGTCAGAGACATGTCAAGATCTGATCTCGCATTTATTTATTATTCAGCTGGAAGCTATAAGTTTACTTGTTTACCACAATTATATTCCATCTGGGAGACACTCAGTTTCTCAAGACAGAATATCATCTGCGCAAGAAAGATAAAGAAAAACTGATATATGCTGCTCTCCTAACAGTCTTGACACTGTAAAGTTAAATATGAAAACAAACTGTATCATAGAAGTGGTCTTACACTGTCAAATACACAAGAGATACTCTCAGTAAAAGAATCAGCAGTGAAAAAATCCTCTAAACCTACTTTCAGAGAAAAAGCCCTGCAACCTGCAAGAACCAACAGCAACAGCCAAGACACAGGGATTGAATAAACAAAGGAGTCCTCAACTGAACGCCAATTCTTCACAGTGCAAGAAATCTAGAACCCACAGATCTCTTAACTGTAATTTCCAGGATATCATCATATTCTTTCCTTCTCCAAAATGTGCAAGACATTACTAGATATCATGTACTGATTATTACACTTCAAAAAGAGAAACTTCATAGCAAATCCATGCTTGGTCCTGTGTTGCAATAGAATCTGCATGGAAAAATCATTAAACCACAATCACCTACACTGGAACAGCTTGAAAGAAATCTTTCCCTCTTTTCCCTCTTTCCGCTATCCTTCCCCAGCTCTCTTCAAGGAATCTCCAATCTAAAAAGCTGATAATCAGAAAAAAACTTACCTAGTATAGACCTAATATACCAGAGTGTCACAAAGCAACAAATCCCAGACTTGTAAAACAGGTCCCTCTAAATCCTGCAGAGGCATCATAAATGTTTTAGTATACCTGATTCAATGTACTATTTGCTATAAGGTAATATATGTTGCTGAAATAGAACTGTGATATATCATAAGGATGCATAAACAATCAATGGAGTGGTGGAGGAACTACTTGGTCACAAGAAAATCCACATAAGGCAAAAATTTCTTCCTGACATCTCATTTCTCTAGAAGTCCCGCAAAACATCTTCAAGTGAAATGCCTAGAAAAAAAAATTCGCAACTCTGTTGGATATTAAAATGGCTGTTAAAAACAGTTCAAAACACAAAGCTAGAAAGTAACATTTACAAAACTTCTCAGCTATTTCTGTGTGATTAAAATAGTCATCCCTAAAAGAGCCCAAAGCCAGTTAAGAATATGGCAATTACATCTGTAGAATACCCAACATACTAAATAAGACTATATGACTACACCTAGAGGACCAAATAAAAAAAAACCAAAACCCCACACATTTTCCAAAACGGCCTAGTTCTCTCACAGCAATCATCAAAAGTATATACAACTGAGTTTAACTGCATAATCCTTGGCTTGGGAGAACTCTCATCCATAAACTGGATTAAAGCCTTCCCTAAAATAATACTCAGCAAATGAAAACCACTAGAATTATAAAAGGATCAAAAAATAGCCCCTGAAAAATTAAGAAGTACTTTATTTCACTTTACTCAGCTAAAATTTAAGTGTGATGCAGTAAAATGCTAATTAATTGACCTTTTAGCTACTACTACTTTTTTTTGTTATGGTGCTTAATATTGTAGGACAAGTCTTACCACGAATTTGATTAATGTTTGTCAAATATATAACCTGTATGCTGGATATTTTTCAACAGAATTTATAGAAGAGAAAAGTGTCATAGCATTCAACATAACTAAACAGAAGGTCAAAAATAGAACTTAAATACAGTAATATGAAAATATGGTGAATATATGCTTCTTAGAATGTTTAAGAATTATTTATCTGTTCAGACTTCCTCCCAAAAGCATGTCAACAATCTCCCACCTATAGGAAAGGACTAGATTCAATACTAACATTACAGGAGAACTACTGCCAAAACTAAAAAAAAAAAAACTCTAATTAGAGTCAATAAATTATTGAATTGTATTCAATTGTGGTCATTACATCAGATTGTGAAACAACATTGAATTAACCTAGACATACAGATTACATACCTGGACACACATACTACACATACAAGCTCTGTGTGTTTTATTTATCTTTTCTTTTTCCCTTTTGAAAGCAAAATTTTGTCACCAGCAGGGAGAAAAAATGTAGGGGGAGAAAAAGCATAGTCAGTACAATCAAGTATATAATTACTCAGAATCCAACCAACATTTTCTACCATTTTCTGCAGAAGGAATTAGTGTCTTCAGACAATACCTCAAGTAGGCATCATCAGCAAGATGGTTATACTACGTCCAGCTCAGTTTTCCTGTCCATAACAACATAGTAATTGCTATACCTGTTCTAGACGTATAATGCAGTTCCATGACTTTGTTAAAATCTTTGAAAAGAGCCTTGCATAAAAAGCCAGAGGTGTATCATGCCACAAAAGCAAAACAAACAAAACAAAATAAAAACAACAACAAGAAGAACAACAAAAAACATAGATGGGTAATGGAGTATTGAATCAGGACAGCTTGAGCCATTTCTAGAACAACCATGGTTCCTTCAGGATTTTCCAAGAAAAGATCCAGAGTCCCATAATGACAGATCTCCCATCGAAGTTTGTGAACTATTCTCAAGACTTCTGATAGAGACATTAAAGAACTGCTATTATACTTTAAAATAGCAGGTGGTAAGGGAAAATGTGCTATGCTGTGCAGCATCTTAAGACCAGATATCCTCCAGATCAATTTCTGTTAGCATTATTATAACCAGTATGCAAAAATCTGACCATTATCTCTAGACAGTGAAATGTACTCCTATTCACAGGCTACCTGAGAAGTATCCCATATTTTAAAGCTTGAAGCAAAAGTTCAGCTGAGCCACAAAAATGCATAAATTAACATTTCAAATAATTTTTCATCAGGCCTTTCAAAAGGAAACATTTCTCTACTTGGTGAATTTGTGAAAAGTTTAAAGAAAGATTTTATGACCATTATTGGTAATGTAAAGGTAGACACATTCCATTTTTCAAAGGGCAAAGGAGAAAGAAACATTCTACAGATTTTTTCCACACAACAAAGACAGATTTTTGGAAAAACAGACTGACTTGTAAATAATACTAAATGATCAAATAAGATATATAAGATTCTGAGCACAGACTGACACATCTGTCTTGTAAGAAATAACTTTTTTTTTAAGTATTTTAGAATCTGATCACATTACTAAAGGTAAACAATCTGAAGTCGTTTAAAACCTCATTCATCCCTGAGTTGGAAATTACTATTCCTCATCAAATATATCATAACTAAAAAAAAAAGGAATGTCACCACTTCACAGCAGTGATAAGCAAAATAAGTCGGCTGAAATCACCCCTCTAAATGAAACTACAATACAATGATATGTTGGTGCCAAGCCTTTTTAGCATAAGAAAGCTTTTCCATTTTCCTCATCACAGAGGCCTCTAACCTTCCTCTGCACCTCTCCTACCATGAATTAATTTTTCTGAAACCTGGATGACCAGAACCATAAACTACATTTCAGATGAGATTTCACAGAGTACATTAAAATATTCCCCATCTGTAACAGAAATCTCTCTCCTGATACATTCTAGGATCAGATTTTCCACAGCCACATTTTTATTGGAGACTAAGAGCAATCTTCATTATTACTACCTTTACCTCAACCTTTATATTACAGAATTTATAGTTTTAGTCCTCAGGGGCATAACAGTGCATTTCATACTACCACATCTCATCTATTTTCTCACTCCAGAATTCAAGATCATCCAAACCTCCTCAGCATCACCAGTGGCTCCAATCTGTGAATCTCTGTGAAATCTTATGATCGTGATACTAAAGTCTGGCAAGCTATGCAATGTAAATCTAAAATAAGCTTCATCGCAATATCAGGTCTTGAGATGCTTCAACAATAATTTCCTCCAGTCTTGTCTTCCTCCTTCCATATTATCTACAATCTCTCTCTATTAGCCAACATTTCACTATGGATCTCAAACCTCTCCCTCTTTAATCACTTTCAACATAACACGGCATGAAAAGCCTTACTAAGATTCAACTAGATTTGACATAATGTATTTTCTTGGTCTACAAAATTAACTCCCTTATCAAATAAACGTAACACCTTAGTCTAATTTAACAGATTTCTTAATTGGGTGCACATCAGCTCTCTAAAAATGGCTAAATGAAAAGGGTTTTCATATGCCAGAGAAATAATCTTTTACGGCAAATTCCAAGGCAGATACTCAGAGTAATGTTTTAACTTTAGATACAAATGAAGTTTTACTATTTATTTCAAGCTTGCTATCCCATCTGGGCATGGAAGTAGTAAAATTCTATTCTAAATCCTATGCTAGCAATGAAGTTGCAATTCTTGAGTAACCATTTTGTTCCATACAAAATATCAGCAGAAATCTTGGGTTTTTAATAGAATATGTTCAAAAGACTTTTGTTGAAAGTTTCTGTACTTGGAAGGATGTCCTCTGAAATATCTCTAGGATTCAACCTTCTAGGATTTTAACCGTTCCAACTGGCGTTATCCTTAAATATGAAGATATAAACAAGTGTGTGAAGCATTTTGCTAATATGCCAAAGAAAATATGTAAGAAACATTCATTTTTTAAAATGTTTTCTGTTTAATCATTCTTAGTATCCTTCTTAGTGCATACAGTATACATATGTACTGTATATTCTTTTCAGTCTAGACATATTCAGTGCATAGATATAGATATATTCATGTATAAACAAATATTACTGCTAAAAAATCAGAGTATGAATAATTTAACACAGAAGTAGAGGCTACGGGAAAGCAGATTTACTAGTCATGGAAATGAAACCCGAGTACAAAAATTCATTCCCCAATCTCTGACAGTTGACATTAACATGGAGCCTTATAAATCTGCTCTTTAAGAAAATTCTAAAAATAAATAAATAAATAAAGCATGTATCGTTCCTCATCTGTTTTTCTTTTCCTGGAAAGCATTCTGAGAGTAATCTTTTTTCCAGACAGATTATTCTGCACATGGGTGAAATTCTGCTCCTTTTTCCAATCTCCTCAAAAGATTGGGGAAATAAAGATACATTTCAAGAAACAGGACGATGCCAGCACACAAAAGGAATCTTAATGTAATTGTTAGCATACGTTAACTCATAGGATCCTACACTAAGCAAATTTAGTTATATTTATCAGCACATAAAAGGAGCATAACATCATCTTCAAATGAAGGAAAAAAAACAAAACCAACCCTTGAAACTCTCCACCTTTCCAACCCAGCAAGTTAAAAAGGACATGTTAAAGAACTGCTAATATTTCTCTCTGTAGCTGTCAAGCTGTCTTAAACAATTCCTAGTGCCTTTCCCTATACAATCCCACACAGTGACATGCATTTCACACAGTGTAACTAAATGGCAAAATGCATAAGCACCTTGGAGCTTAAAATGATGCTTCAGAGAATTTAATTTCCAAATACACCTTTAGTGAAGACACTTTTTTAAAATAAGTGAAGAACTAGTAGTTTGAGAATAAAATCAACAATCTAATTAATTTATTAAATATAGTTCTACCTTACGATTTTGATACAAAAGCATATCTTTGGATACACCAGTGTATTAGCCTCTTTGTTTTCCAACTCACTTTAGGAACTAAAAAAAAAGTGTGCATTTAGTCCTATTGTTCCTGAAAATTAAATATAGAATGGGAAAGTCAGCTTTTGTTCTTTCTGCATATATTATATCCTCATTAATACCTCTGCAGCTTGCCTGTAAACTTGTTCAGATGCAATTAAATGCCTCTGTAACTGAAACTTTCTAAACCCTTCTATTATTCATGTAAGAAGAAATATAACCCTCTACCTTCATTCATCTCAGTACTGGATTGCAAGACCTAACAGAGGAGTAACGAAATTTAAAACTTCATTTGCTGAATGATGTATACAGATGTGATGCATTCTGCATCAAAACCACTCAAAAGGGTACAACAGATTGACTTCAGGTAATCTCATCCTTTAATATAATCTCCTGCTTGCCATAACAATAAGGGTTTTTCTTCAGCACGATTGATGGTTATAATTAATGACACTAAATGATGCAAGTTTTATATACATGAATATTTTTCATGTCATTAGATAACATTAAGCATCCAAGGTATACAAATAAGCACTTAATTAGCCTCATGGTCACATGTTACATAAATCATTAACCCACTGAAAACTAGAAACCTTTGAAACAAAGACAGAATCCTGAGTTTGCAAGCAGTATTGTCCTACAAAACGGAAATTCAGATAGCAAATAGACATCAGATAACAAAACTCAATATGCAAAACACAGCTTTTAAATAACAGTAGCAACCTTTCCCTGGTCAAGTTTTCAACACTGGGTCACAATCTTCAACATCAGTCCAAAACTTTCTCCTTTTATTTAGAAAGAAATTTATTTTTACATAACTTCAAGATTTTTTTTTGACCATGTCACTTGCTGAGGGAGTGAGACAATTGTACGTCACACAAAAAGTTCTAGTATTTCTCTTTTAGCTCTTAACAGCAGATGCCTGATTATGCCACTATAACAAATATCTTTGAACTGTTTAACTTACTAACACAGTTAAAAGGAAAAATACCAAAATCCTAAATATGTAATTCATAAAGCAGCATATTTTCCTTAATTAATTTTCTCAAAGTTTACAATATCTGTACTAATTCTCTGTAACTAGATATGTTCTGGATCCATTCACAGAGAATCTGTGTAGAATAAACATTTGAAACATCTTAAAGACTAACTAAAACCATCTTTCTACTACACTGCAAGGCAAATGATTTTTGGATGTTTTGCATTTTTATGCTAAATAGCGCAGCTGCAATTCATAAAAAGCAATCAAGCTAATTTAAGTCAATCATGTCCAGGAGGTTCTCATCACTTGTATAAAAATGCTCTCACACTCACTTTAAGGCTTTACCGCAGCAAGTAGCTTCTCCCCCTTCCCCTCCCCACCATGCCCCAATTTTGGTACCCTAAAGTTCCATCTGCATCTTACACAACAAAGAAAAGGAAATATAATTCTTATAGAATAGAAGTCTTCACAGTTTACACTGCAAATCAAACTTGTATGTCTTACTTGAATAAAAACTTTGGTTGACAGTACCACTTTAGCACAAATAGGATTTATCACAATACAGCAACAGTTACCTGTAGTCTACGTTGAGGCATCAAAGGCAAAGTACACCTCTGGCACTCCAAATGCACAACTGTTACCCTCTAATGCATAATCTGGATGACATTACTGAGATCATAACATATGTTTTGAATTCATTACTTTTATTTATCAATATGGCACATCACAGCTGCCATCCTGAGATCCCTCTCCGTTGCTGCATTTGACTCTCTAAATGATGACTGTTTATAGTTCAAAATTTTGCATTAACAATTGCCACTACATTTCTGACCTATAAAACTACTAAAGCCATGCAAGAACTCTTTCCTAGGTGGGAAAAATCCAACATAATGAATTTCAATTCTGTTATGACTCTTTTCCATGTGGCCAAAACCCATGAGCATGTGACTGATGACACTTTTCAGCCAGCTCAAAAATAATGAAATAAATAAAGTCAGGCCCTGGACTTCAAGTATGCCATGCCTTTAGTTCTGTTCCCAGTGAGATGCTGATGGGCTTCTACAGCAGGAAGCACCCACTGGGAGAGGAAGCACCTATAGATCAACCCTCCTTGAGGATTTCCCCAAAGTCACAGACATGGGCGTGCAGCAACTGGGCTGTGTGGGCTGAATATGAAATGCACTGCACGAGAGAAAGCTGTCCTGTGATTCTGGTTCACGAGTGAAGTCTTGAGAATTCATTATGTAACTGTTCTTTAACTATCCTTTCTATAAAGGAATGAATCTTCATCTTCAATGAGGTTGAAGACGATCTTTCAAGATTCCCACTTGACTAAAAACCATTAGAACCTCTACAGACACACTATTTTGAAAGAGAGTAAAACCAACAAGACAAAATGCTATATTCTGTTAATAATCTCAGAAATTCTAAAGAATGAAAAAGCCCTGCCAATGACAGCATATGTTTAGAGCGTGCTGAGAACATACGTAAAGCTCCACATATTTTGAAAAGTACAGGCAATCTGCTGAAATTCAGAAATCATACACCTATACACAGGGAAAATGGGGCTAATCTTGTCCTTTACCATGGCATCCTGCTATATTCAAAGTCGTATTTAGCCATTAATATCCATATGCTTTGTTAACTAGCTGTAAGTGCTTTCCTTTGTATGGACACATTTAATTTTAACCCAATTTCTAATATTTTTAGAAAATAATTGATACAATAATAGAATGATAGAATAACTATAATGTGCAAAATAACTCTAAGTGCAAAATATACTATGCCATTGTGAAAACAAATAAAGGTGAGTCTCTTGCCTTCATATCTTTATTATAGTAAGGCAAAGCGTATTTTAAGAATAAGTTAGCTAAAATGAAAGAGAAGCTGAAGACAAGTAGTACATTGGCATAAATTAGAATAGACATTTACACAAGATTTTAGAACTAGGTGGTATAGTTAGCAAGAAAAGCCTCCAAAACTATAGTGCTTGATAAACAGGACACAGTCACAATCTTGTGTAGCAACACAAATACTTAAGACCTTACAGTATCAGTAGTAAATATTTACGTGCAACCCTGGTAGAGCCTGAGGAAGGCTCACAGGTCATTCAGTCATTATTTCCCCTTCATAAATCCATGCTGGCTACACCTAATAACTTACTCATATATTTGGAAATGGCTTCCAGGATTATTCCTTCCTTACTATGACCTTCCAAGGGACTGATACGAGGCTTACCAGCCTGTAGTTCCCTGAATCTTCTTTCTTCCCTTTCTTAAAGATAAAAGTGATATCTGCTTTCTTCCAGTCCTTAGAAACCTCCCTCAACCACCATAATCATTCTAAGATAATTGACACAATGCCTTCAGCAATGTTAGGTGCATTCCAGCAAAGCTAAGGGACTTGTGTGTGTGTAGTTTGTTTAATTATTCTCTGACCTGATCCTCCTCCACTGAGGGTAAGTGCCCTGGACTTTTCCAGTGGTTTCAGAGACCTGGGATTGCTGAAGGCCGGTCTTACCAGTAAAGACCAAGGTGAAGAAGGCATTTAATACCTTGGTCTTTCTCCATGAACTTTAGGACCAGGTCCCCACTACCATTTGTCAGTGAGCCCAGATTATCACTAGTCTTTTGCTGTTGATGTGCCTGTAAAAACCTTTCTTGTTGCTTGTCACATCTCTGGCGATATTCAATTCCAGATGGGATTTCGCTTTCTTAATCTTGTACCTGCATGCTCAGATGGGTGTCCCTATTCCTCCCAGTACTGGATGTCTTCCTTTTTATTTAGCTTCATAATTAGAAGAGAAGGAATGAGAGTTTACTTCAGTTATACAAAAGTGATCATTTATGAAACTGCACAGTACCAAAACATTCTCATGTATTTTAACAATTCCTGAAAGCATCTGTTGTCCAGGAAAAACATACATCATTTAAGCTTGCCCTCTCACTTGGTATGTGACAGACTGCTTCAAAGTTTATGACAGATGACACAAAGTAAACCAGCCTGCTGCCAGAGCGCTAGTCCACGGAATGACGCTGCAAGAGAAAACCAGAACAGAGGCAACTGGCACTTCAGTGCAGATAGGCCTGAACTTTCGCATGGCTGATAAACCAAGACAGATGCAGGGCTGGGCAACAACCACGAGTCACCAATGCATACGAGTCTAGGTCAAGTCTGGCAAAGATTTCCTGCGTGATTTAAACTTAGTTTATTTGGTCCAATGGCGCTTTTCCTAGAAACAGGGTGCAGGTTGACCACACATATGTCTGTCTGTATTTGTGGCCTGACACTTGGCAGGATAAACTTCATCATGTTTATGGTTATGCTTAGGAAAACTACTCTCAATTGTTTCCAGTCTGTTGCAAACATAAACCTACAAGCTGTATGAAATATGTACTATTGTATTTACCACAGCTTCATGAAATCATGCATAAAATCCTAAAATGGGATAAAATAAAGACAACCTACCTTCCTTCCTTCCCCGCCCACCCCCCTTTACCGAATTTCTGGCAACATTTCAAAATAAACAAGGAAGCAAACCAATTTTTATACTGAAAAGTCAGCCAGGACCTTATTTACAGGAAAGATAGAACTGAAAGACAGAAAGAAAAAAATGGTTTTCTCTTATAACAACTAAGTATAAAAATGAAACAAATGCACAAATGAAATATCTTAGTAATTATCTGTCTATTAATGAAGAAAATTAGATTTCTTCTAGTCAAGAGTAAAACAAAAAATTCCACTTGTCTAAAAAAAGAAATTAATTAATAGTAAAGGAAAAGATTACTTTATTGCAAGTCAGATAATGTGGATCTGACTTCATATTGCAGAGAATTAAGGTTTCAATCATTTACTTTCATACTCTCTAATCTCAGAAGCATTAATGCTCCTGACATAAAGCAGAGAAATTTAGCTATAAGTATTCAAAGACAGAAAAGAATGTGGAACCATACCAAGATGCAAAATACATCTTCTGTTTGAAATTCAGTGTAGCCCAGAGTACATTAAAAACTGCAGTGTGTTACGCTTTGGAGTTCTGAAACACGTAAAGGATCAGTGAAGCGTAGTTTGGAGCTTGAATATTTCTGAGCACATTCTTCTCTACGGTTTCCTTCTTTGCCCTGTAAGAACTCTGCTTATTTTTACATGATTTTGCTATGTGTCTAAATTTAGACGAAAATTGAACCTCCAACACAAATCTTTCCAGTAGTAATCCATCTTCCATGCAAGCCACTGACCAGAGAATCACTTCTATTATAGACTGGACAGGGCAAGCAGGCATCATGAACGCTTTTTTGCAGAAATGCAAAGAAAAAGGATCTTAACTTCTATTACTACTGGTAGTAATTTCTACCAGAAAACATCCTATTATTTTTTTGTCCTAAATTTTGATGCAACATTAGGTGTCCTCAGTGAAGAATATTTCAGCTGACCCGTTCCTCCAAATTTACTACTGGAAAACCCTATAAATGTTTTTTTTTCGCTAATCTTGCTACAAAAATGTTTTAAATTCAACCACAAACAGTACACATACTTGGAAAACAGCAAAATATTATTTATGCAAAATACTAAGACTATATAGAAATGGGGATTTTCATTTCAATTAGGTGTTACAAGAAGACAGCTATAGTATTTATGAATACTATAATATATTCCAGAATCCAATTTAGTGTTGCTCTGACAGTGTTCAGAACAATGAGTAAACGATACAGTCTAAAAGTAATTAAAATAATGGAAAGTATTTTAGGTATTTTCTTGTAGCTTCAACAGTTTAAACAGTTTAAAAGGGAAAATAACCATGCAGTGAATATGATCCAGAACTGTTTTTATTTACAAGCTTCTCGGTCCTTCCTACTCTATACCGATCTTGCGCCTGATCTCACAATGTAGGGCAGCTGGAAGAAAGTAGTCTCTTTAAAGATAAGAAACAGCTGTTATGCTTGTTAAACCTGAGGAAGAATTTGAAAGACAAAAGCAAAAGGACATGAGAAAGAAAAGAGTCTTCATAAATGCCATATTTGCAGAATTGTTTCAGCCTATTTCTAGTCAACTTTGGTAACAGTATCTGACACACTTTCCTTGCATCAAACAGTTCCACTGAAAAACAGAAGCAGAAGGAACCTAGCAAAGGCAATGATAATCCACAAGCTCTATATGAGCATCTACAAATTCAACCTACTTTAAATGAAAATTATTACTGAACAAAAAAAAAAACCACCCACCACATATTTAAGAATGTCAGAATTAAGATTTGCCTCTGCAAACCTAATTTGATCCCTTACATTAAAATATACAGCCAAGAAATTCCTTTCTAAGACTAATCATAGCAGAACTCTACTGCCTCAGACAATGTTTAAGCAGCTCTATAGACCAGCACTGACATTCCTATCACAGACCTCTTAAATAGGGGCATCTTCTGCAATCATTCTCCATACTTCCATGCTCCCTTTTCATTTATTTCCCTCTGATTTTGTAGAACACCTGATTTTCTTCATGAAGCTTTAGATTATTATTAATACTTGACAAAAAAACCTCCTCTGCATTCCTTCTCTCGTAACTGTTATTCCTTAAAATGCATCAGCCATGTTTGTTTACATTTTTAAAATTATTTCTCCCCCCACTTTTCTAAATCTGCATTTATTTGAGCATGGTACTGCTTACACAGTTTCTTCTGTAAAATAAAAATGCTATCACACTGAAAGTATTCACAGTTTCTGTTAAGCAAGAATCTTTCGAAAACAGAGACAGATCTGCAGTAGAGTACACAGTGGAAATTCATCTGGATGCACATGGAGTCTTTAAAAAATTACAGCTGGTGAAATGGACTCAGGTAAGAAAAGTATAATCATGTAAGAGCAAGAAACCTATAATATATGGTGTTTGTAACATCAGTAAACCCTGGCATTCCCACACTTCCTTCACAACAATATGGAAATTGACATTGAGTACCATAGGAGTAAATTAATCTTCTGTGTGAGAAAGAGTGCACAATCAACACAGAAGTACAGAGGAAATAATTCAAAGCCTTTCTTCTTTTTATTTCACAGAACAGGTAGTAACAAAAGGCAACAGAGATTCAAGTTACTTAATGTCATATAATGCTATTTCTTTAACAAATATTACTGCATTACAAATTTTATTGCATAATAATAATGTAACTAATGCTAGCAGGGAGAAGGTATACGATCCTGCACAAGAAACACAAATGCAAAGGATTTTGTTGAAAAGCTAAGATTTAACTTACAATGCCATACATTAAAATAATCACAAGAAAAGAATCAAAGAATCCAACAAATGGAGAACTGCACCACATTCAACTAACTCCACAGTTGGCTAACATTGTTAACCACTTACATGACCCAAGATCTAAAAAGAACTTGTTTCAAAGAAGATGGATGATTTCGAAACTTTGTTACAAGCACTTTTTAATGCTTGTAATCTAGTCCAGCAAATTCTAATTACCGTCCTGCCTTTGAGAACATTTTGTATTTTGTAAATTCACAGCTTTCTCATCAACTATGCATCTTTAAAAATTTTTGCTCTGAGGACATAGATATCCTTACTTAACACATTAGTTGTTTCGCCCAGCTTCTTTTCAAGTGTCAGACCACTATTTTCATGGCTCACTGTGCACAACGGCGAGTCTTCCCTGCAACAACCAGAAACTATGACGATTGTTCCCACATGTCTGTGCCAGCCAACGGTACACAAAAATTTTTATTTACTGAAGCCTTAAGGCTGCACGACTTAACTGCCATGACTTACCGTAATAGAGCTGTGGAGTACCAAATCTACTTCGTAAAGACAGCTTTTCCATACACGTATTATCCTTCTTTTGTCTGAATGAAACAGTACATTTATGTCTACATTCCTATAGCATCCAATTTATAAAATGGAAATGCTTTCACTTTAACAGAGAAGAAAAATGGAAGCCACAAAACTGGAATTCCATTAAGTTTACCACACCAGTTAGTTAAATATATACCAAATAATAATAGACTCAAATTGTTCAGGAGAAAATGCAGCTGCTGCTTCTTTTGCAGGAGATAATTATTGTAAATACTTTTTACCTATAACAATGAAAAAACTCAAAGCCTACACCCTTAATGATTTTAAGTATGTAAAACACTACAGAAATTTAAAGTATTATGTAATTATATTATGTTATCACTTGGGACATGAAATGTATAACTTGTTTGCCTTAGCAGATCTTATTTAGAGGTCTCCATAAATATATGTGGTCACCTGTGAAACTGCTGATATTGAATAAGCTTAAATTCTTACTTTCATTTTTCACTGTGATACAAAGACCTAGAGATTTCTTTCCTTCTAAAAGTTAAGCAAGGTGAAAATAAAGGAAAAAAAAAAAAAAAACACACAAACTACACCACCACATAAAATCATAGAATCCTTAGAGTTGGAAAGGGTACTTAAAGATCATTGAGTTCCAACCCCCTTCCATGAGCAGGAACACCTCCTACTAGACCAGTTTGCTCAAAGCCCCAAGCATCCTTGAACATTTCCAGGGATGGGGCATCCACAGCAACCCGTTCCAGTGTCTCACCACTCTCAAAGTAAAGAATTACTTCCTAATATCTAATTTAAATCTACCCTCTTCCAGTTTAAAACTGCTACTCTTCGTTCTATTGCTACACACCCTGATAAAGAGTCCCTTCCCAGCTTTGCTGTAGGGTACCTTTAGATACTGTGAGGTCTTCCCGGTGCCTTTTCTTCTCTGGACTGAACAACCTCAACTCAGGTTCATGAGGTTCACATGTTCTCAACCCTGTCCAGGTCTCTTTTTGTATGGTATCCCTTCCCTCTAGCGTGTCAACTGCACCACACAGCATGGTGTCATTCATCGGTAAACTTGTTGAGGGTGCACTCAATCCCACTGTCCCTAATGCCAACAACGGTGTTAAACAGCACCAGTTCCAGTACTGACCACTGAAGAATACCACCTATCACCAGGTGAATACATCGCAGACAAGTAGATAGCTATAAGGAAAACATTATTCAGAATCCTGCCAAGAAAAGAATCAAGAAGCCATCTGAGCATCTTCAAAGATTTCTAGACAACCACAGAAACATTTTTATTTCAAACGGGCCATATCTCCTACTTTATTAAACTCTGCTTCCCAACACAGATAACAGAGTTGTTTGCTCACAATTTCTCTTAACCCCAACATTCAAGCCTGTGGTAAATTGAAAGACACGTTCTCAGTGTGCCATAGCTCTATCATTTCGCTGAACAAGGATGCTCCCAAACTGAATCACCCATTTAAAAAAGGCACAATTTGCAGTCTCTGGCCTTAGTCCCAGCACAAAGGCTGAACTGTCCCACATTATAACCCTGCATTGCATTCTTAACGCCTATATTAAAAAAATATTACTAATAATAATAATATTAAAAAGCAAACAACAAAACACAACTCTTTTACTGGTACTATGTAAGAAGTAAAAAAGCCTATCCTGTCCTTACCTTTGTATAGCAAACTTTCCCTAGCTGTATGTCCCCTACACAAGGATCAGTCTCATTGACAATATGGTATTTTCTATATTCACCCCAAGATAGTAGACACAAAACACTAACCGCCATTGCCCTTTCCCTCTTTCACTTTTATAAACACAAGAGCCACTCATCTTTCGTCTTAGGGCCATTCACGGCTTATTCACCAAACCATGGTCCCATGCCTCCTTTCATTTACACACTTAATTCATGTCTTAATTTAAGTGGCTCTAACACTTTCTCCCCCGCTGTCTCAAGCATAACACCCAAAAATATGCAAACCTACTTCAGTAACATTTCATCATTATAGCAATATGTGCAAAACATCACTAACATTTACAGACTGCAGGGTTATGTCTACTATTTATTATGTTAATTACAACATCTACAGCTTCTTCGTGATCTCCTTGGTTTTGAATCTACCAGGTGAAATTTCAATACTGTTTTGAGCTTGGTTCTTCTTTGCATTTCTTTGCACACAGTGCCAACACACTAAGATCATAACTGAGCCCTTTTAGAATTAATCACAATATAAGCCATAGTTGAAGCATACAAAGAACAATTTCTGAAGCAATCCTATCAAAGTTCTTCTCAAAACATCTCCAATTAGAGCAAAGGTTTTAAATTAGCAGATAACAGTGCTAATATTTTCCTAATCATTTCCACCCATTAGAATCAAGCCTAACTAAAGTTTAATTTATCTTATCACATTAAATCCATTAAAGCTGTCTAATTGAATATTGACAATATTCAATCAGACGACTTTATATTCTATGCCATTTGATGTGCATTTGAACAGTCAGGTCTTGAAACCCTCCAATAGACAGACGCACAAAAAAACCCAAACCATTTTGCTTTACAGTTTACTTCTGTTTAAATATAGTATTTTGCTAATCCAAGTGTTCTTTCAGTTTAACTCTGAATTTACTGCCTTGCCACTATGCTCCTCTCTCCTGTTCTAAGTGATCACAGGGTCCCACAAAATGTGAAAACTGTATGAAAAGTGAAATGCCTGGCAAATTCCACCTGATATAAAGCTTGATTTGAACTATGCAATACACTGTCAAGAAAGCTATGAAGAGCTGTGGAGCAACAAAGAGAGAAAATGGCACACAAGCCCCCAGACTATGGGTGATCTTTCCTTTGCATGCACTGCAGGTCTACCAGAACAATACCTGGCAGTACAGCAAAGAGACCACACTGAAATATCTGGCCCAGCCTGATTTGGAACACAAAAAAAAAAAAAAAAAAAATCACAAAACATTAGAAAAATACAATTTTAAAGTTAAACTCTTAGAAAAAAAAATGTGAGAGTGAAATAACTGTAGTTATTCCATTATTATTGTAAAATTAAAAACAGATTTACATTTCAAACAATATCAAATATCAACATTGTTATAGAAAGAAAAATAAAACGTTTGTAGTTTTGCTCCAAGTATTTTGTGCTGTCTGCTTTTATTTGCTCTTTAAGCAAACTAAGAACTGCCAAGAACTCACTCATTTCACAACCTTTCTCTATAAACAGATTTTTTAAAAGAAAAAACAGATTGCAATAAATACCTACTATAATCATGTTTCCTCTTCTTTTTTATTAGGTTTTCTATATTAATACATCTATGCTGAACACTTCAGTATTCACTTACAGAACAGACTTCACCTATTTTTCTAATTCATTTTCTCCATTGACAGGACTGTGGTCACAATATACAAAATTTCTTTGTAGACATTTTCTTATTCCACAGTTCGTTAACCTTCAAACGGCCCACCTGCCAGTTTGCAGGTGTGGTATCTAAAGGAATGATACACTTACTAATAAAGTGCTAAGTATATTTGTGTCAGAATTGCTTATGAAATTTATATTCTCCACTGAGCCGCCCAGCTGAAATGAATTTATTTGCATCAATTTATGTACATATTTTCCTGATAGTAAGAGCAGTAGGTAAGTGCCATATGCACTGCAAATATACTCTCAAACTGTACAGTCTAGCACTTTTTAAAGTATACAAATGGTACTGTCTCATTTTTTAAATCATCAAAAAGGATCATTCATGCTGTTTAACCTCTTTCCCTCTGCAGTGTCAGTACAAGGATTCATTTAAAAATTAACAGCTATGGCTTTTTCACAGCAGCAAGGAAAATCTCTGTAAGTCTAATACTTTTGCTTTTAACAATCCTCTATGGAGCACAGTGACATTTTCAGTACTCTATAGCTGGAGTAGCCAGACTTTGGCACATTCTTATCTGACCTCAAGGTTTTCACATCATTAATAAATAGATAATCAAAACAAAGGCTATATACATCAGGTTAGGAAAAGTTTGCATAGCTTGGCACTGCTATCACATATACCCTTCAAAATGGAACAAAATTAAATGCACGTAGCAGAGGTGGTGACCCATCATAAGGACTGGTTCCAAACATTTTTCCTACTGGCAATAAACCATTTTCAGACCTCCCAACTCTGGCCACCATGATAGTTATTGCCTTACAGGATTATATTATTTTGTTTCAGCTCTCAATAAAAACTTCAAATGATAGATTTTTTAAGTCAAATAAACCTATAAAAAACCCCAAACCACGGACATCACTGAGACAACAGAAACACCATGTAAAAGCACATCATGTTTAGATCTAGACTTAACTTACTTTCTGTTGTTTCTAAATTTTTTCACATCATGTGACAAAGTACCATTGTATCTGACATCTGATCCAATTACCACTGCCTAAAGGAAATTAACTACACTCATCAAAAAAATACACATGTCCTCTTATATCTGGTGATTTTCTATACCACATGTAAAGCAACCATCTAAATAAACAAATACGCTAGTCATCCCTCTCAATAGTAGGCAACGTTCTGCAGAGATTAAGAATCATTACAACTCTGCTTACACTTCATTTCTGACCACTGAAACCAACTATGTAAGAATGAGCTCAAACTTAAACTATACTTTTAACATAGTATTATTGTCTGAGCTAATTTTGCTAAGACATCATGAAAATCCCAGACCTGAAGTGACACAAAAAATACTCTATTCTACTAAATAGCAAACACTGATAGAATTTGCCAAAGTGAAACTAATGAACTTCCAGGGATACTTGAACTACAACAAACTACAATTAATACCAACAGATTACTTCTAAGCCTCATGTCCTATTAGACTTGGCTTGCTAGAATCATGGAGGAAGGTGGAGGAGCATCAAGTAGAATAAGGGGACACAAGTAGAACCAGTATTGTACCCCAAGAGTCAATACTGCCTCCCAGTCTTCAACATCTTAATCTGGATGATGGGGTGATGCTGCTGTTTAGAAGGACCTCAAGAAGCTCGAGAAATGGGCTGACAGGAATCTCATGCAGTTCAGGGAAGGGAAATGTAAAATTCTGTGCATGGTGAGGCACAAGTCCATGCACTTGCATATGCAGGGGGCCCACTCAGCTGGAAAGCAGCTTTGCAGAAAAGGACCTTATGGTCCTGGTGGACACCAGCAATGTGCCCCTGCAGCAAAAAGGCAAAGAGTATCCTGGGCTGCATTAGGAAGGGTGTTGCCAGCAGGTTGTGGGAGGTGATCCTTCCCCTCTGTTATCACTAGTCAGGCCACGCCTCAGGTACACTGAGGAGCCCAGAACTGGACACAGTAAGAAAGACAGGGACATACTGGAGAGAGTCCAGTGAACAGCCACAAAGCAATTAAGGGACTAATTAAGGGTTTTATTAAAGAATTGCAGCATCCGTCATATGACAAAAGCTTGAGAGAGCTAAGACTGTTTAGACTAGAAAAGAGAAGGGGACATCTTATCACTCTCTATAAATATCTGAAGGGAAGCTGCAGAGAAGATGGAGTCAAGCTTTTCAGTAGTGCTGAGTGACAGGACAAGAGGCAATGGACACAAACTGACATGCAGGGGGTCAGGAGATTCCCTCTGAATACCAGAGGGAGGGCAACTGAGCACTGGCAATATGTTGCCCAGAGAGGTTGTGGAGTCTCCATCCTTGGAGATATTCAAAAGTTAACTGAACATGGTCCTGGACAAGCTTTTCTAGGTAACCCTGCTGGAGCATGGGTTGATGACCTCCAGAGCTCCCTTCCAACCTCATCCATTATGGGATTATATGAATCACATCCTGTTCCATGATATGCAGCTGTCATCTTCAAAACCTGAAGATAACCTGCAGAGTACCATTATTAAGCTAAATAATAATAAAAGGTTTGTTGTGAAGTAACCAAGAATCAGTTCAAGTTTTCTTTTATTACAGGATAATTTTATTTAGGCAGGTAGTTGACACTGCAACTAAAATACATTACTCAGCTCAGGATGAGAACTGGCCTTTGATCGTTACTTTCACAGCCAGAAAAAAAGCCCTTCAAGGCAGGCTATAAGCATCTTTTAGGAGAGCATAAAATTCTACAGGATAATTAACAAAAACTGTCTATTCTACAAATAGATAATACTGACATGCGGGATGAAAGGAGTGTAGCTTAATGTAGGCCAAAATGTTATTAATTTTATTCAGCAGGGAACGACCAACAATGGCTTGTACAGTACAAAATTCCTTCCATAATGATTTCCACCTGCTGGAGGGCTGCCATTCGTTCTGCATCTCCCTGCAGCTGTTTTCCCATCTGCTGCTGGAAGCCCATTGGCCTCTCTTTAGATAAGACCTGAGGCCTGGACCTAAAAGGTTCAAGTTGCTCCAAGCAAACAAAATCTTTTCCCAACTTCCAGTCGCCAATAACGAAAACTGCTATGTCTAGAATCATTTCTGGATTACTACCACAGCACAGTCTAGGCCTTGGCTTAGTCAGCTTAAAATCAGGTCTCAGAGAGAACCCAGCTGGCAAAGCAGTATTTTTATTGCTCATCCTTCACACTGGCAGGCCACTTGCTTCATCACGACATAAATGACAGTTGCTCATTTTCAGGTCTTTGGCAAGAAGGATCCTGAGTTTAGTGCACAGAAAGCCCCTCTATGCTATCACAGCTCTTGTTGCAGGGATTGCATTTTCTCCAGGAAATGTATAAGCTTCATTAGAGGACCTTTAGGCTTGTTGTTATGTTATTTAGTTTAACACAGCTTAACAGATATACCAGAAACAAGACATCAATGGCCTCTGCTGATACTTGTAATTAGCCCACATTTAGTCTCTCACACATAACCAAATGTAATATTTTCAGCAAAGATTCACATGAGATATATCCCTCTGTTCCCCTAGAGTTCTCCAAACTACAGATTAAACGGAAATGTAAAAGGTCCCTTTAAAAGACAGGATATTTCTGTGTACTGAGGACAGACATTGTTGAGATATATGAAAATATTTGCTAAGTGACTACCAAAAACTCTCTTCATAAAACTAAGAGTATGTATAAAGGGAGTTCAGAAAGATTTAACTCTAAGGCTTCACTTGGACTTTTACTGTCTTGCTGCATCATGTTTAGTTGGTACAGGATGGAACTGTAGAATGCAACCTGAAGGCACGAATTTGTTAATTGAAATGTACAATGAAGCATGCAATGAAACAAACAAAAAATAGCTTTCATAATTCTTATTGCCACATACTGGCCCACTGTCAGTCAAAATAAGGGCAAATAAGTCACTGAAAGAAATAAGAGGAAAAAAGGAGGCATTTCCATCCTCAATAAGAACCAGGGCAAGTAGCACAGTCAGTCTGTTTTTAACCATCTCATAACTGAATAACACTGGGAACAAGATCAGCTCTAAAATCCTTCAAACTTACAGCATACAATAGGTGGTCTATAGCCTAAGTAATTAATTTTTACTGAGGTGTCTTCTTGTCACTTATGTTACAAATTTCTTCTTTCTGGTTTTGTCTAAATATCTATAAGAAAAAAGGACTTTGACCTAAAGGAGTAGATGTAGCAATCTACAAATTCAACCGCTGTCCAGCTTTTGTGTTCCTCAGAACTCCAGCACGTTTCTGCAAACGCCCACAGCTTCACACACTCTCTATCCAATAAACTGCACACCCAGTCTGGAAGTTATAATATGATCGTTTGTAGAGAAGAGACATCCTGGCAATCATCTTTAACTAGAAAAACTCCCTAGCATACAGCAGGGTGGTAAGGAATGTGCCAAAACCCTGAGGGTCTTAAATAATGTGTAACAACAGAACATCATTAGAACGTGCATTTCAGCCTTGAACGATCTTATTTTGTAATCTGTGAAATTGCCTGGACACAGAGATCTGTCACTTGTTTTCATGATTGTTAGAGAAAGCCAGTAACATTCTCACATAATTACACAACCATTTATGACAAATCCTGTCTTTGGTTATATGAGCATATTTCTTATGAGCTGAAAGCTGCTATAAGACTCTATTCCAGGAAGCAAGACTGGATACCTCAGAGGTTTTAAGGAGCTCTGGATTCACAGTCTATTCAAAAGAGGTGAAAAGTATGTTCAGACTAACCACATATCTTTTGCGAGCCTCAACGTTATTAAACTCCGGAAACCACTCTTCATTTCTAACCCCTGAATATCTAATCTTCTAGATGGAAAGTTGTATGGCCTGTGATGTGCCTACAAAACCTTGAAGCTTTGAAATAAAAACCAGAAGTACTACTCTGCCCTGATATGTCCTGGCTTGAGAAACTAATGTGTGTGCCTTATTTCTACTTAGCAAAGTAAAGATCTTTCTCAGCAGATTTGAGATGCACTACTTCTCCAACAAAAAGTGCAGCAAAGTAAAAAAAATTAAGTGCACCTTAAAACGTAATTAGTTTTGCCCAGATTATGCATATTGTGAAAGTATTTTGAGTTTACTTAAATTGCTGACATAATTTAAAGTTTTACACACGTCATTTAAAATTTCTGTCTCATAGGTAAATGGTGAATACAAGTGCAAACCCTGCAATGCTATCTTTTCAAAGGTAAATACAAGAAATTTTGAGGCAAGTGAAGTTATTTCCCCTTTTTAAATCTGCTGTCAGATTTAAATTATTCAGTAAACTACTTCAAATAGTGGCTCCATCAACACATGTGTATAACTAGAATTTGTTTTCTTTATGTTGCTTCTAATACATCTCGAGATGTATCATATCCTGAAATGAAGTCTGGAATTAACCCAGTACTCAGAGGCCTTCGTCTTCATATGATCTCCCACAAAAAATTAAAATTGAAAAATAGTTACATTTACACGACCCTTCTGCCAAAAGCTGCCTGTACATGAACAGACAATTGCAGCAAATTTTAACTAAAATTACTTCCCATAAGAGGTGGACATAAATCAACAACTTTCCTCAATTTCCTTTACAAAGCTATCTTAAAAAGAGAAAAGAAACCCGAAAAAAACTGTTGTCTTATAAAATCATTGCATACACAGAAAGCAGAAAATGGAAATTATCTAGATTTCTGTGGGGAATATAAAATCATTTGCAGTATTTCAGAGTTTCAGGAATTTATGAGGTAATTACTGAAAGCCGACAACAATGCATATTAAATAAAAAACACCATTTCTGATAATTCAGTTACAAACAAATTCAGACTTAATTGATTTAGCAAGTCTATGCAGAGACAGCCTTAACTGTATAGGATCAAGATATACTGTGAGGACATTTATGAGTTGTTTTGCTTCATTTTTCAGTCTTGTATCTGCAACGACCTACCTAGCTTACAGATTTAGTTTTTTCATTGAAAGCTGGAAGAATCTCATATTATTTGTATGAAGTATCACAATAACTTATATCACAACTAACATGATATTAAGCCAAACAAAAGGAATTAATTCTCTGCTATTACATAGCATTCCTTCTCTCAAGCTGCATCTCTGATCTTTTTAACATTAATTTTTCATTTGGTTTCCCTGAGAGAGCCAATACAACCAATTGTCACCTGCACACCAACAGGCAATTACAGCTAATTTTAAACTCAATTGCTTCACATAAAATCTTCAAGCTCAACTGCCTTATGTAGAAATCAGGAAAAAGAGGAACTGAATATCTGTCAGAAACTAACTGGTTCTTCACCAGGACTGCACAGTCTCAGCAGCCCTTCATCAAGGGCACTGGAGATTCCATTCTATTTACCATTGCCCACTGGCCAGCTGTAAGGCTGTAATGCCTTGAATGCATACTGGTCTGATAAAGAATTAGAAAATCAAACTAGTAGAAAATCAAAGGAATTCATCACCATCCTCAGCAGCATGACAGGTAATACAAACCTTGCAAAACAGTTTTGCACAGTCAAAGATTTAAAATACATAATCTTTACTACTCGCAAGCTAGACTAAGATTTGCCAAAATTGCTGGAGTTTTTACCCTTGTTCTATAATGATTATTTTGTATCACATAGATATGCTGTCTGGGCCATTAAACATAAACTGGAAATTCCAAAATTTCATCTGTATCTTCTTAATGTACAGAAGATATGACAAGCAGCACAGAGGGATAATCAGAATCTTAGAAATATTTATTTTCTGCTTCTATAAGAGGATGAGTTTAAGCTGTTTTTTCTCCTAGAGCTTTGTTGGACAGAAATTTGAAAAACTGCGTGAGACTCATGTATGCCTTAAATAATATACTTCTCTGAATAGAAATTTATTTGCAGTGTATGACTGAATTTCCCAGCTATTTCTATTTCTTGAAAGGGGTACACACATGAAAAATAAAATGAAGAGGTTGTAATAGGAAAAAATCTGATGAGTATTGTGTGTTCCAAGTCTGTTTTGTTTTTGTTTTTTTTTAATCCCATGAAATGAATTAGTAGACATCATTTTTAACACAGGATTTACACATTCCATCAAATGTGAACAACCATCTCAACCATGTATTCAATTATCCATATTTTTATGATCTGGCTTTGTAGATACACACATAACTAATGTATTGCTCTGCTGTAAAGACTGAAATTATTCATATTTTAAAATAAATGCTGATTGCACTCAAAACAATAACCACAGATTAATATAATGCACCCTTCAACAGATCCCTTCTAAATACATCAGTAACTTCAATCTTCATAACGGTGAAAAAAAGAAGCATCAAGCCAGAGTAATGAAAAGGAAAATTCAGTCAATTAACAGATGAAAAAACAAGAAAAAAAATCACATCAAGTCATTAAGGCCTAGTTCCTCCCATTGAAACCAACGAGAGTTAAGCACAAACATTTTCTTAAGATGCAATCATAGATGCTTCTAAAAACCTCTAGAACGAGAGCTGATGTACTATAAAAATATATATACCAAGTATATTGGCATTTAAAGGGTTTTAAATTATTTCAGTCTTCTTGATCAAAATGCCTTCTACACAGACTTGCAAAAAACACATCAGCACCTTGACACATGCTATTAACTAAATATTTCTATTGCATTTGATGATTGGAAGATACAATACCTCTGTCTGAAGTATGGCAGCTCTCTGTTCTTTGGCAGTAAGTGACTCTTTAAGCACTTCAATGTGTTGCTTGCAATCTGAATTCTGATTGCTAAGGGTTTCAAGCTTAGTTTGTAAGGCAAGAAGTTCTGATTCTTTCTTTGAGAGTTCTTGTTTCAGTTGGTCAATCTGTAATGGGAAAAAAAAAAAAAGAGGTTAGATAATTTCCAATTCATAGTTGCACTTGAAATCTGAAAGCTGTGAAGGACCATGATATGACAACTCAGATGCCTGTAAATTCTAAAACACAATTAAGATTTGGACACTTTTTTTTACACACACAACTTTAATTGAGTTTCTTGTAATTTAACATGCCCTGTATTAAGAATGATTGCCCTGCTGTTGCAGAAGTTAAAAGGAAACTCTTAAAGATTATACATGTTGATTTGGCCTATAAATTCACCATGGACCTCACTTACGTTCAAAGGAATTTATTCTCTGTGAGGCAAGTCTGGCAGGACAGCAAAAATGCATAGGAAAAAAAGCATTCATAAAAGTATAAATTCAATCCAATATCCTATTCCTTCCAACAGCATAATTTTTGTGACTTATCATTCTCCAGAGCGAATCAAGGTTTTTTAGGAGCCTGATAAGGAAAAGCAGGCATCTTCATAAAGAGAGGAAAACAGAGAAGTGCAATTTTAACCTTACTTTTCTTGCAAATGTGTTGCTGACCACCATCCCCACCTCCTCTTTTCTTCCCTGGCAGTTCATATGGAATTCTCAAGTACTAGGAAAGCCAAGCCAAAGAGATTAACTTAAGAGAAGTCTGGGGGAAATGTTGTAAAAAAATTCCACAGAGTGAAAGGTCTGTGAGATTGTAAAAGCATATCCTAGATGAAACAGCAGAAACCCAGTCACTAACAAGGAGCTTCTGAATTTAAGGGACTTGAAGGTTCATCAGTAAACGTTGTGGAATTGTGATTATTCTTCCTGTTCCACAATGATAAACATGAGGGGTAGCCACAGAGCGTAAAAGTGTGGTGGATTTAAAATATATGAATCTGAACAAAGCACTGGACAATACACCAAATGATGCTAAAGGATGGTGAACTAGGTCACATGTATCTGCTCTTCTTGAAGTCCTGTGAAATAATACCGGTCACCAGCTGACTTCAGATACATCATCTCATGAGGATTATTTAAATAAAACACCTCAGTGCATCTGCGTAACAGAGAGAAATCACACTTTCTCTATATTTGGAAAGTTTTCTTGATGACTATAAGGCCTAGAAATTTTTCCCTAAAATTCAAGCTTCAGTTCTGCAAGAACCAGAGAAATGCTAGTAGAGCTCCTTCCATCCTCTCCCAGCACTTGCATCCCAACAGATGTTTGGGATGCAAGAAATCTAGAGGGCAAGTTGGAAGGTGATTCAAAAATCCCCAGGAAAAAAAGAATATGTATCCACAGGCTGATCCTACTCAGCCACGTCCTAAAGATCAACACAATAAAATATTTCACATATTCAATATTGTGTGGTACAATCACTGAAAACATTTACTGCTGATCAAAATATTTCTATATTTGATTTATATTGCAAGTGTATCATTAAAAATTATATTAATTTTTTTTTTCTTCCAACTATAGTCCATATGTATATCTTAATATATTTATTCTTTATTTCTCTTTATAAATCTCAATGTCTGCCTAGCTGGTAAAGGTACTTGGCTAGCCACCTCTGAGCTACTGTATAAAATCAAGAATCTACACTGGCACTAAAAGTAATCACTTTCAGAGTCTGAAAATATCAAAATAAGAATTGCAGCATACAAAAAACAGATGTCAAGAAAATGTAAAGAGTGCAGTTAAGAAACTGCAAGAGAAAACTTTCTCTTGAAAGCAAATAACCTTCCTCCATCCCTTGCCAGAACATGTAAGCAAGTGTAGCAACTGAGACAAAAATGTATACAAAATGAACAATGGGAAAATCTGCCTACATGTTATAAAGACAAAATGTAAATCTGCAGCCAATATGAATTACATCACATGCTTTATATGAGACCCATGTGAACATCACAGATGCTTAATCTCTCCTAGAAACTCTTCCCACTTTTTTCCATGACACAACCCACATCCTGAGAAATAATCAACAAAATAAAAAGAGCTTCATTTTCATTGCAGGTATGTTCTTTGCATTTTAGAAACAGGATCTGTTTGGTATAAAGTTCTGGCTACAAGACCTACAAATTGCCAGGATCCTGAAAATGTGTTAGAGTTCAAATAAAAATAAATAAATAAAAAAAAAAACTTAAAAAAAAACCCCACAACGTGAAAAACACGAAAACACAACAAAAAAAATAGCTTGAATAATTATGCTTTTCATTGGTATTTTATTAAGTATAATGGTGAAAATGTACTAAAACTTAATTTTAAAACAAATTAAGTATCAAAAATACCAAAAGCATAAAAAGAAACCACACACCTTCTTAAAGGAAATTTTTAGACCTGGGTATATTTGCTTTTTTAAAGTTCTACATTATCTATTAGTGTATAAAAAAAAAAAATTAAACAGGGCACGAGGGTACCTCAGGTAGTATGGAAGACTAACCATCAAGAGATCTCCTGATTACAGTACAAAAAAAGACAAAGGCAAAACCATTTTTGTACTTTATACAGACTATAGTAAAGATAATCTACAAACCTTGGTGTAAGTGCTGTAGCATTTAAAGAACTCCAAGTTTGTCCTCTGATCCCAACCTTCCCACTATGTTTCATTAGTGTAATTGACCTGTCACCACTCTTTCAACATTGCCCAATATGATCTTGCCTCACCTCCTTTCCTGAAACCCTAGTTCCTTTGTCTTCCTTCTCAGATTATGATACTCTGTCACCCCCCATAAGTTCAGTTTGTTTGACACTAGCGTTTCCAGAAAACCATTTTTTTTAATCTTTTTATTTTACACACCAAGATCTTACATTACATTACATAGAGTAACTGGGAAACGAAAATAAAACAATCAGAGTTTTCCCCCTGAATATTCCATATTAAAATTAAGGGGCTTGTTAAGTAAATAATTCCATAAAATGAAAATATGCTGATTTACACATCATAAGGATCTGGTCTTATGTCACAAATAACAACTGCTTTTCAAAGTGAAAGACTTAAGTAAAGGAAAAACAGTGGCAATGCAAATAAAGTGAAGTGGGTGCACAGATTCATAGAGGTCTAAAGTGTTTATCACATTTCCAGACCTATCCAAAAAAAATGCCGCAGTTCTTTTCCTGTATATTTATTCTACAAGATCACCTGATTTACAAGATCATGCTTCCTTCATACAGCGTGAAAAGTTCTTACAGTCAGACATTAGAGTGCTTTGTTGTAGTCTACACAATTCTTAAAGTTCATTTTAACAGTATTTTGATGAAGTTGCACTGAACTGTCGCTACATTTTCATACTTATTCCTGTCAGTAGCATGAGGGCTCTAATGCTGAAAGAACTACTTTAATTCCACAGTGCAAATTCATAACTGAAAAAAAAAAAATGTTCCTTTAAAGATCTGTCTACTAGCAAAAGGATGAACCCTAGTAAGACAAGTCTTGCAAAGCAGAAATTATTTTTCAAAAAGTCTATCATCCTATATGTTTTCTTCATATCCTTAATGAAGATATTTGAAACTTAGCCATTAAAATCTTAAGACTTGTTTCGACAACTTCTGGGTCATGTGAGTGATGACAATTTTTGTCCTCTAAAAAAAAGAGCAAGGAGAGTCCTTATTCTGGGGGGGAAGAAGGGAGAGGGCGAAATATAGGCAAGTTTTCTTTCTCATTTCTACAACTTCTATTTAATTGCAAGTCAACATTAAAGCCTATATCCTTGGAAGGAGTGACTATTACTAAGAACTATTTGAAAAAGGAACACTTCCCAACATTCTTTGCCACTCACGTACAATAAATAATATTCAGTATTGGCCTCCATTTAACCCCATCCCACTTATTTAAATAAATAACAGATTTAAAACAAGTTATAATTCAACAATATATGTGAAGTATTAAGAGTTTTACAGCACCTAAGGTTGTTAACAGTGAGAAGAGTTTTGTTCTGCTCTTCACCATCAATCAAGACTTCTGTTTATCAGAATTTATCAACAATCTCAGGTTCAACAGATCAGATACAATAATATCTGCTTGCTGACAGCTACACAAATACTTTTCTACCTTGAAGTGTTCTCAGATGAATAATAAAAATAGTATCTTCTGCAAATCTCAATTTTAAGTGGAAGAAAAGGACTGGTGAGAGAAAACAGACAAAGTTTCATCAGAATGTCACATTTATCAAAGATCAGAAGATCATGACAAAACAAGGCATGTTTAATAGTCTTCTCGTTTGTCTGCTTTCTGTGCCACAGAAATATACTGAAGCTTTACCTCTCAAAACATTAGAAAATTGTTAACAAAATACTAAGCTTTGTACTGTATCAGCAGATCCATTAGGTGTTTTGTTGTAAATTAGCAATGTTTAAATAGGCAAAATAATTTTTCTGATAATAATGCTACTTGGGAACTTTAGCTATCAGTAACTTAAGACCTCATTTTTTTTTAACAGAATAAATATATACTTTGATTATTATTTTTTTTTTAATAAATCTGGATTAATTCCACATAGGCACTAACACTTTGATTTCTTTTGTAGCACAAAGTCCCAGGAGAAGATAAAAACATGCCCCATTGTCCCAAGACACCAACATTTTCTGTGATGTCGTTTACAAGACACTATAGTTTCCAAACTGAGGGACAATAACAGCTCTTCTAAAAGTGAAAATCTTCACTATCTAATACTACCCAGGGGTGAATTTTCTTAGTTCTATACTCACTGGAATTCAAAGTAAAAGCATCTTGTCAAGAAGATAAGGAAGATTTAATTTACACAAGAAAACTGAACATCAGAGAACTCAGATTCTCCAGAAGGTGCTGATACCTTTTGAGTCTCTGACTGTAGACAAGCTCCATACTTTCTCTGTATCTTAGCTTGCCCCACTCTGAGAGTGGTAATGGTATTTATGTACCTGATATTGCAAAATTTGTACTTAAACATCAATGTTGCTAAGTACTTTTATCATCAGCAGACAATGGTAGGCAGAGAACTACACTTTAAGCCAATTTACTCCTACTTTGTTTGTTTACATGGCCTCTAGAGAGATAATCATACCAGCTCCTCCTCAGGCAGCTTTTATAGAGCTGAAAGTACACATTCAGAAAAAGTGAATCAATCCATCTCAGTTCCCTAGAATTTCACATGCACAATATCCACGTATGCAAAACCCATAAATATTAAACAGAAGAATAACCCAAACAAAAAACTCAGACGGAACGACTTTTATTTTATAATAATTACAACTACTGAAGTTGTTTGCCTAGATTTTATTCTGGCATTATGGCTGGTCAAATTTTTAAAATCATTGCAAGAGATGAGACAGCTGGCTTTCCTCTTCAGCCCCCAGCCAGGACAACAATTCGGACATCAAGTTTACTTCTCATAAACAAGCAATACTGTTTTGTGAGCGTGATACCAGGAAATGGGTTACACACCTATTATCTGCTTGTGGTCAACTCATAATTATCTATGTTCAATAATTTGAAATTAAAGGTACTCAGCAGCAAAAAAGTCATCAAATTACAAATCTTTAAAATACCTAGAAGATTACACTTGATTTACAATTTACATACATGGAACAGCATTACTTACTGTTAAACTAAAGTCAAAACCAGAAAAAAATGAACAATTGAAGTTGCGCAAAATGGTACAAGTCAAAATTATGAACTAATTCAAAAAGCCAACACTAAAACACCATACACAAGGAAAGGAAAAGGGAACATGGTATAGACTCAGGATAGCCCCTACAGAAAGGGTGAAATAGCCTTTTCCTTACCTCTAAGTCAAAACACAAACACATTTTTATTTATCCAGAATGCTTCACTCCTCCATAGTTACTGAGGTTTACCAAAAGAAGACAAGCTCATGCTGAAAACAGTCGTTAGAAGTTTTGTTTCAATTATCTAAACAGCACTAAACTATTTTATTAACAGACCTTACCTTATTTTTCATGAACTTTGAGTGACTCTTGTAAACTTCTATTTGTTTGATTTCTTCTTCTCGGTCCTCTGTATTCAGAACTCCATTTGTCTTTAACATCTGTATTTCATCTTCCAGATCTCTTATATTGCGCTCAAGTGATGCTATTTTTGTATCCTAAGTTATAAAAAAAGGTATTATTGAAAATGCTACAAAGCGTATACAAAAGCATAACAGAAGTACATCTGTACTTGCAGAAATATCAAATAATAAAGTACAAATAGAGATTGCACATAGTGCCATAAACTGAGAGAAATTCTATTTATTGTGGCTTAATGAAATGCAGAAATTAGACCTCTTTCACCACCAGAAAAAAAAGCATGCAATTCTAAGTTCTGTTGGGCAGTCTGTAGGGAATACATTCTGGTCAAAATTCCGTACCTTGTTTGCTTTGCTAACCATCTAGGCCTGTCTGCTCTTCCAAGCTCTTCAACACAAAATTTAGCCTATGAAGACAGTTCATCACCACTGCAGGATGACAACCTACTTCCTTATGTGACTCAACCTGAAGCTGAGTTTCCCTATTTCCATAGAGTTCTAACTGCTGTCAAGAGGAAGTGGTACCTCCTTGTATACTATTCCTCCACTAATTCAGCTACATCACTAAGAAGGTATCCAAAACTTTTTATTGAGTCCCAAAATAAAACCACAACCACTAAAAAATTTCTGCATCACAGCCAACGGCTGCCATGTGTGCCTGCACAGCACTGAAAACATGCAGTGATTTTTTTGTAGTTGCCAGTCATTTGGAAATTGACTGTATCTCTTCAATGAGAGCTAGAAAGACTGGAAAAGTGATTAAGCAAACTTCTCACATAAATATAAAAGATTGAAAATTCCTCATTAGGCAGTTTGCTTTAGGCTCTGTTTGCAGACATTTATCAAGTAAATGAAAACATTGTGATTCACATGGTCAGTCAATCAGCTGAAGAACATGAAGGAGCAACCACCCATCAAAAGGAAGAAATGTGGGTAAAGTTCTCGTACCACTGAGGTACAACGTTTGGGGGGAAAAAATGCAAATTGAATTGATACTTTCACTAGGACAAGCTAAGCTCGAATGGCTCTGCTTAATTACAACTTTGTTTCTGTTTCTTTTTTCAAAATTGTTTTCATTTTCCCGATTTCTAGGAGTACACTAGTGCTATCTCTAGTCTGCCTAAAAGCAAGGAAAACCAGAATTGGCGTAGTATCTTCTTTCATAACACAGCCAGGCAAATTTAGCAATTGAAGACACAGGATAGTTCAGACAAAGCTCAAAAAAAGCATCTGAATTTTTGGTACTAAACCAAAAATGTTAACTCAGATCCCTTTTTGAGATCTAGTAACCACTGTTACAAATCTATATGGAATCAAAGCTATATAAGGATTAACCATGCATTTGTATGTCATAATGTCACTCCTCTAACGTTTTAGCTTTTATCTTTATAGACAATACTAAGTCTCAGACTAAGAAAAATTTTCTTTTATTATTTTCTTATTTCTTACATTAGTTAAATTCATAGACCTTTTTGAATGGGAAAGATTTTAAGTATTTAGTTTGCAGCACAAAAAGCTGTTCACAAACAAGTAAAAACATTCACAGTCTGAAATCCTGGAGGTCTTCCAGTACCTGACAGCAAAAGTATTCATAATATGAAAGTAAAGTTGGTATTGTCCCTACAATTTTCACTCCCAGGGAAATTCTATTTTAAAAATAAAATGTTAACGTGATTTAATTTACAGTAACTGCGGTCCTTCAAGATTTTTTTCTCAGAAGCTGATGTACTTTCAACAACATGCTGGAGTGCATATAGATGCTTTTTGACTAGACTACGTAAGCAGAATATCCTGAATATCCTTTATGTCTTCAACTAAGGAAATAAAGAACACTTGCTCTCAGCCAATCCTGTGTCTGCATGAGACAACACATCTCAACGAATGGTATTGACTGTAGTTAATAACACTACTTTTTTGTAATCTAAATAAAAACTTCTTTGCCCAGATCTTTTCCATTATTAGTGAGTCAAAAACAGTAATTGACACTATAGGAGTTGTATGAAATGATTCTACCCATGTGGTGTGAAGCTGTTCCACCAAAATTACCTTTAGAACTTCACAGCTTCTCTGCAAAATAATGTCACATGAACACACTCAATGACCCACAAAGAGCTTTCCCATGTGCCTCCATTAATCGAAGTATTTAGGATATAGATAGAGTTTGGCTAGAAAAGTAAGCTGTTCATTGGATAACTCATAGCACAGATTGATCCAATTAGAAGGTCTGCATAGAAATAATCTATCCATGCTGTCTTCAAAAAGTCAGAGCAATTGATCTTATGTTCAAGTTGATCTGAACTATGTAGGGAACAAGTTTTTGCCTTAGTCTTCAATGACAAGGTCTCTCAGGCTTCTGTGCTAATGTAGGGGTTCAAGCAAGAGGACTACCAACAGTAAGGACTTAGGCAGGGCTTACTTGTGAGAGTTCAACTCATACAAATCCGAGAGGCTGCACCCAAGAGTGTTGAGAGAACTGCTTGATGTCCATGAAGTCCACACTCTAGCATCTTCAAAAAATCATGGAACCTGGGGGAGATCTCTGACAACTAAAGGCAAATGCTGCGCTCACCACCAAGAAGGGACCAGAAGAAAAAAAACAGGGAACTACAAGCTTGATAGCTTCACTTCATTCCCTGGAAAATTATTAAGTCTTCTTGGACAACATTTTTGATCACACAAAGGAGAAGGTAACTGGGAACTAGTCACGCTAGTCAGTCAGGATTTACCAACAGTAAGTCATGCCTGACCATTCAATTGCCTTCAGTGATAAAATTATTAGATGATTTGTGGATGAAGAAAGAACAGTGGTGTCACTTAACTCAACTTTAACAAGGCTTTGGACACTGTCTCCCATACTTTTGTACACAAGTTAAGGCATTATGGTCTGGAAAGGTAGCCAACTAGCAAGAAAAAAAAACCTACTTCTATAATCAGGCTTAGCGGTAGTGGTTAATAGGTTGTACACTACCTGGAAGCCAGTAGCAAGAGTATCACGGGGACCTGTTCTGTTTAGTATCCAAGGCCTGAAAGAGGTGACAAGACTGCTTGCTCACCAAGCTGAGAGACCAGTCAATACGCTCAAGAGCAGGACTGCTATCGAAAGGGAGACAGACAGACTGGCTGAATGGTCAGACAAGAACCTTAAGAAATATGACAAAAGACTAAAGCAATGTCCTGCACCTGGCAGGGAAGAACTCCTTGCAGCCATACCAAGCAGGGACTAACTCCCTGGGGAGCAGCTCTGCTGAGAAAGACTTGAGGATCTTGGTGTACAGCAAGCTTAGCAGAAGCCAGCACTGTGACTTGGCAGCAAAGCAGCCAACAGCATCCTAGGCTGTATTCACACACACACAGCCAGTTAGCAGATGAAGGGCAGAGATTATTGCCTTCTACCTAGCATTCATTAGACTTTGTCTAGAGTATTATTCAGAGTTTTAAGCCCCACAGTACAAGACAGACTTGATGACCTTGAATTAGTTCAGTAGGGGGCTACCAAGAGCACTGGGGGGCTAGCGTACTTGCCCTCTAAGAAGACGCAGAGGAAACTGTAGAGGAAAGCGTTCAGCCTAGAGAAGAGAAGGCTTCAAGGGGGACCTAAAAGTAGCCTTGCAATACCCACAAGTGTCATTGTTTGAGTACAAACATTGGAAATGTTTGCCCATCTCTGAAGGTTTTACAACATCTGACAGAATAAAGCTCTGGTTGTATCTCTCCATTTGGGCTTTGCAATCATGAGACACAATATACTGCAGGCAAATGTTCGTGAATTCCAATGGGATAGAAAGAATATTCTTTCTCTGCCATTACTCCCACAGTAATTGTAGTACAGTGATCTTAAGCCTGAATGTCTGACGCCACTGAAATATATTCAGCCTTTCACTAGCAAACTGTACTAAGATTTTTAGCACCCTTAATAATTAATGCCTTAATAATAAATCACAAATGCCTTTGCAACATAAGTAATTGTAGAAGCAGATGGATGTCTTCCCCTAAACCAGGACTCACTTCAGTACTTCTTTCTAGGCTTTTCTCTTCTGCAAATAGCCAGCTGCATTCTTGATAACCAAAGTAATGCAAAAAAATTAAACTTACATGTCTTTATAAGATCTAATTCTTTTTCTTTATGTGTAAACAAATTTTCAATCAAACTCTGTAACACTGAAAACATCAGAAAATTCCAATACTATGACTCTAGCAAGCAGCAGAATATGGAAATAAACTCATTCAAACCACTTGAAAATTAGCATCAGAGTAAAAGCACACATGAAAGGTGATGCCCTCATTAGGCATTTTTGTTCAATCACACAATGAAAACCAGAGTAAGTTAATAATAACACTATACTGTTATAAGTACATATATGCTGGTTCAACCATACAAAGAGGATGGCTTTAAAATGAACAGCAGGGTAAACACTTGCTTGCAGGGATACAAAGTGACCAGGAAATTTTTGTGTGAATCACAATACTGATAGCTACACAGTCAGGTCCCTTACATATACTTCAAATGTCCAGAATACATTTTTTTTGCTTAAAAAGTAAAAAATAAAAAAGTAAAGTAAAAAGAAAAAAGGTAAAAAAAAAGAGTAAAAAAAAAAAAATCAGCCATAAAATGGTAGGGGAAGAAGGGGAAGAAAGAGAAAAAATATAGTTAAATTTTTCCTACTGTTAGCATTGTGAAAATGGGAAAATACATCTAGCCTGCTGCTGAATGCAGATTCACTCACTTGCACCACACTGTTATATACCCATTTTCATTGGCAGAAGTTTCCGGATTGTGCAACCATGCAAACACATTCTGGTTCCTGTGTGAAGAGTTTTTCAGTATGTTTTAATCCAGACAAGAGCTCAGTGATGTAAAAGGGTGTAAAATGCATCAATAAGAAATCTTGAGATAAAGGAATTTAAATAAGAAGTTGAAAAGAGCTATCTTCCATGTCAGCAAACATGCTTTCATACATATATGCAAAGTAACATACTTTGAAGGGGAATACCAAAGCCTTTCATGCATCTCACAAGTTTCCAAATTAACTGCATCCCCTTTCAGAAAAGAGGATTCACCCCAAAAAAAAAGAAAAAAAGTGCCAGAATGCAAAGGCAATAAAAAAAAATAAAAATAAAAATTAAAAAAAAAAAAACAAACCCACCCACACATTCATGGAATGTGAAACTTGCTGTGTCTTATCTTTTACCCCACTCTTTGTTTCTTGTCTGGAAAACATCTGATATTGAAAATGCTGATGGTAATCTTAATCAGCAGTCCGTATTTTCCTGTCTTAAAGGGTATTTTCAAAGACAAAGAGTATTCCACCAAAAATAAATTAAAAAAAACCACAAAGGAGCTGACTAGGGATGCAACTTTAAAGTAAATAAATTAAATAGATAGATAGATAGATAGATAGATAGATAGATAGATAGATAGATAGAAAGAATACCACCACAGCCCCCCCACCACCACCCATTCTGGAAGATTTTCAACCAGCTTTTAGATTATACACCTATATTTAATACAATTGTGGAGTTGGGTTTTTTTAATATCAACTTTACAGGTAAAATGCAACTTAACTTACTTAGTAGGTTAGTCTAACATTATTAACATGATAGATTTCCAAGAGCAGAATCCTAAAAATTGTATTAATATTTGTCCATGGAATCAGCATTACCCTTATCACATAGCAAAGGTTGTATGAATGATCATAAAAAACAAGTAATTTTTCTATTAAATTACTAGTCTTTCATATGCCAGAAAATAAATATTTTGAAGATATTAACTGTTTTTTTACAAACATTTTTCCATAAACATTTTATTAAAAATGAAAAAAGTAAAATAAAACGTTGAGACGGAATGAAAAGAAGAGGAAGAATTCTCATTAAATCTTATATACTGGAGAAACTGCATAAAAAGAAAGAAGAGATAAAAGAATTTTAAAAGCTATCAAGGCTTATGGACAGCAATAAATTACTGTAGCTCTCGGATGCTACAATCAAATCAGGTTCCTCTGTCAGATTGCATTTTAGAAATTTCCTAGTCCTACTGTGGAAGATAAAAGCAAAAATAAAAAGTTTCAGTGCACTTTTAGAATTATTTTTGCACTGAATTATATTAATACTTACATGACCTGTTATGACATTTCACATGGGAGTTGTCCTCATCAAAACTCTCCAGCTAAGTCTTTAAGACTGTAGCTCCTTCTATTTGCATTTTACATGTTTGCAAATATAACACGACAGAGATCATTTATAGCACATCACAAAATAACATTTAAGCTTTATGAGAAATATCTAATATAACTTTCTGGAAGTATTTTCCATACTACTTTATCACAAGTTTGAACTCTCTAAGGAAAAGTTCTTTTTTACTCACTGTCTGCATATTGTGATTAAAGCTGTTTAAAAACTGCATTTACTGTCTCTGGAAAAATTGTCACTGTCAGCTTTGTATTAACTTTTTTCTATGAACAAGATCCAGTAATTTAACAAATTTTGAAGACTAAAATCTCTTTCAGAATCATTTATCAAAAGTGTCAGTGATGACACTTCTGTGAAGTGAAGACAGAAGAGATGCCAGACCACCTTTGTTCACAGACTGTTCAAGGAGTCAAAGGTACTGTCCCATTACGTATGAACAATACAGGACTGAAGAATCTGCAGATACACCAGACAGGCATTTTTCAGGCTTGCCCAGAAAACCTGAAAGTTTGTCTGTCTGGACAACTCCTAGAAAGTGAGGAATCTTCTAAGTCAAAGATAATACAGAGAGTTTGGAACTCCCAGTCACAAGGGAGTGGACTTCAAGGATGGATAGAAAGTTAGATAGTTTTGCTTTCGCTAAAAGTTTTGACAGAACAGGCACATTCCCATAAAAAAAAAAAAAAATCTTCTGATTCTGCTGAATCAGCATTTTCCCACAGAAAACTTCAATTGGGAAACTTGCAACTAGCTCTTGTTGTGGCACAGGGTCTGGCAGTATTTCAGAAACTGAAATAGGAACAGATGAAGTATTTCCTTCAAACCTCTAAGATTTATCCACATTAGCAGCATTCTAAAAAAAACTACATGGGTCTGTGTTGAATCACAAAGAAGATTCTTCTGCACTAATATTAAGGAAGCAGCCTATTATTAACTGGTACTAACAAATGTCATCTGAGTTCTACAACAATGCAAGATTTGTGCAGGTTTTTTTGCAGTCAGGCCCTCAAAATCTGTTAAAAGACTTAAGATTATATAGGAGGATTTGTGATATAGGTCAGGACACTCATCCTAATCTATCCTCTCCTTTTGGCAGGAACCAATACTTCTTCCTCATCTCCTTTATTAGAACAGTGTTGCAGATATACTGTGCGAGAGGTTAGGGCTAGGACCTAACAAAAATCTAACTCTTTCAGAAAATAAAATATTAATATGTATCCTGGTCCTGAATCTAACTCTTTCAGAAAATAAAAAATTAGTATGTGTCCTGATGCTGAAGAAAATATTCCACAATGGAAAGGAGAGTAATTCTACAAATGAGTTTCCACCATGAGGGCAAAACATTTGCAAAAAGTACAGCTTTTCAGTCTGTCTTATGTTAAATAAATTAATGAAATGCTCCTCTTCATTATTTCAAATATCTGATAAATTTTAACTATGAGTGACAAAACTGGCTTGTAAGTCATTCAAAATGCAATAAGAAGCGGTATTTTAAACTTCGCATTTAATAAAAATTGCTTTTTAATGCAAATTTGCACGCATGCTATCAACAGGCTGTACACATCCATACTTAAAATATACTTTCTTTTTTTAACTTTCTCAATTTAATGCAGAAAATACTCAGGTTTCTCTTTGAAGACAAGGGAAAGTGAAAGTTCATGCAATCTTAAGAGTACAATAAGAGTATGTTGCACTGCAAACACACATACACACTTTTTTTAGAACCAAACCCATACCTGAAATATTAAAGCTGGGTCAATAAATAAAGATGGCTCTTTCTGCAAGTAAGGGAAACCACAAATATTTTCATTTACTTTCCAGCTTACCGTTATTAAAGACTTCTAATTCTTGTTGCTAGACTACATATATTTCAGGACGGTCAATACCCTACATTTAGGATGAGCTTTATGTCCTATCTGTAGGCAACTCAATTCCTCATTTTCTCTCTCAAGCAGGATCACTGCTTTAAGTCCAAAATTGTCTGCACAAGATCATAGAATCGTATAATAGTTTGGGTTAAAAGCAATATTTAAATATCATCGAATCCAACCCCCTTGCCATGGGAAGGGACATCTTTAACTAGACCAAGTTTCTCAAAGCTCCATCCAACCTGATGTTGAACACTCCTATGGATGAGGCATCCACAATTTCTCTGAGCATCCCCTTCCAGTGTCTCACCATCTTCATCATAAAAATGTCTTCCATATGTCCTACACTTCTTCCAGTTTAAAAGCATTGCTCCTTGTCCTATCACAACAGGTCCTTCTCAATCTTTCTTTTCCAAGCTGAACAATCACAGCTTGCTTAGCCTGTCTTCATAGGAAAGGTGGTCCAGCCCTCTGATGATTTTCAAGGCCATGGAGCCCTGCTCCATATCTTTCTTTTACCAGGGATCTCGGAACAGAATGCAGTACTCTAAGTAGGGGATCACAACAGATGAGCAAGTTTTAACCTTATTGATGTGCTCAGGAGTACCTCTTATTGAAAGAATAAAATAATGAAAAGTTTGTTTTCTTTTTCTCATTTTTATTATGTTAGTGTTAATAAACCTGAATCACTGATATCACTGATATTCAAAGATCAGTGACAAAGTCAGCAAGTAATTTCTTAATCCAAATACAATGCTGCTGCTTCTGCCTAGACATCAAAACTTAATTAATTCAGTTGTGTTACTAATTCAAACACTGTTAACTCATTTTAAATCTTTTAATGTAGTTTCTACTTAGTTTTTCTTCTAGTATATGACAGGGCATAATATCAAGACACACACCCTGAAATTGTCAGGTTTGGCTAAATTAAAAAAAAAAAAATGTCCATAGGTAACACAGAAAACTTTGTCTATACAGAAACAGATCTGTAGAATTACAGTTAAGTAGCCAATTTACAGTCAAATGGCTGGTAAATTAAGACCATTTGGATCACATCAGTTTGATCTTATTTCTCAGACTCCTCTGTTTGTACACAATCTTAGCCTGTAAACATCTGGGGGTATGGGCAGTTTTTCATTCCCTATTTGTACCACAGCTAACAATTATACCTTAATCGTTGGTACTATAAAGAAGGAGTTGGACCTGCTCTGCCTTGTCTATTCTATTTTGCCCACTCTGCTGTTTCCGTAGAGGGGATGCACTAAAACATCACAGAGAAGAATGTGGGGGAGATAAATAAAACAAAAATAAATATAATAAAATGAAAAAAATCTCTTGAAAGCAAGGTCTACAGTGAGATTAAGAAAGTTTAAGAAAAAACAAAAAAAAAAAACAGAAGCTTGAGGAAATATGAGGAACATGTGGGAAAACGAAGTGTCCTGCCCTTCTCCTGTCCTGTCACTTTAGCTTTCCAGAAGAAAAAAGGAATATGAGAATGATGGGAATGTTAGGAAAGAACAGCCTGTACAACGCATCTGAAAACACAATAGATATTTGAAAAGTAATAAAGTAACAGAAACAGGAGTCAAGAAGACAACTTTTTTGTTTGCCTTTTTTTTTTTTTTTTTCCAAATAAGTATACAGAAGCTACAGACTGGTCAAGGAGATCAGTTATGAAGGAGAGTTAAGTAGAAAATACAATTGCTATAAAAAATTGCAACTACTTGCAAAGTTTTCAGAAAAAACTCAAGAGCGTGACAGGGCAGGAAAGACAGGGCAGAAGAAAAGCTGTTTAGGACCAAAAAAAAATTACATATGAGATGATAGGTAGGAGAAATGGGTATACTTCATTGGATGAAAGGAAGGACTGACTGGGAAAAGGGGCAGAAAGCATTCAGCAGTGGCAAGGGACAGAAGAAAACCACAGAAAAGAATAGAGGGATCTACGAAGCAGGGAAATCTGCCTCCTGGCAGAGCATGGGGGAGCCACAGACATGACTCAAAGAAAAGCTAATGTGGCGAGAGAGTGGGAGGGGTTGAGCAAAGTAAAGAGAAATTTATACTGCTTGGAGCCTCTGCATGGGGGAGTGTATGGCCTCAGACTGCCATATTAGAGGGTAATCTTCTCCCTTCTTCTGCCCTCAACACTGTAGGGAAATTATTGCTTCAATGCTTGATCATTCAAAACAAATGTTCCACATTTTTTTTCAAAACAAATGCTGTCTGGATTAAGACAATTTAAATTTACTTGAAAACATTCCAAAGCTGGAAATTGTAATGAAAACTGCTGTTTAATCATATGGATTTCAACATCTTACATTTGTCCCTTTTTCTTTTCAATATTAGACCTTTTTGAGAGAGGACAACCCCAAGGGAGCGTGTGTTCCTAAGAAAAGAAAAAACTGCATCTGAGCCAAAAGGCAGCTCCACATCGGAATGCTCCCAGCATCACAGTTACAGCATCACCTGTGACAAATGAAAACCTTCATTACAAATATCAGATTTTCAAAAAGTGGAAGATCACACCACTCCCAACTCTTCTGCGAGACAAACAGCAAAGACTTTACTGTCTCCAGGGGCACACACAGTCAGAGTGGCTGCAACTACAGGCACGTGTGTGTGTGTCATGTCAGCCCCCAGCCCTCGTTCTTTTCAAGGAGTTTTGGTAGAGGAACAGGAATTGCAAATTATTCTGCAATGTAACACTTACATTGGTAATAACCCACTTGGAAGACCATAAATTATTCTAACACACTAACTGTCTATCCCAAAACTTTTAGATTTATAATTCTTAATATTAGAATAGAATTAGAATTTCTTAATAGAAAGAATTAAGTTTCTCAACCAGTATCCTACTTTCCCATATACTTAGGGTAAAAAGTTACTGCAAAAGCACACATTTTAAATTTCTTAGACTTCTGAGAACAAACAGGGACGGTCCAAGGCAAATACATATCAGACGATGAAATACTGAAATCGAAGAACCTTCTTTGTTACTCTTATAATGCAAGCTAATTATTATCTATTAAAAGGCAGATACTGTAGTTATTAAGTCCTGCTGTTGTTGTAACTATGCATTTACCACAATGTTCAGACATGCTGAACTGATTTGCTCATAACAGAAGTCACTGGCAAAATGAGGCCTTTAATTTGCACTTCCTTTCAAGACTGAAATAAAAGACCATCATTAATGTATTTCAGGCAGCACTGACAACTCACAAATTATCTCAAGTCTCATGCTATTTTTCTTAAACATGTATATTTCAAACTCATAGAATTTGTGAAAATACCATTTTTCACATTCTAAATTATTATTTTCAGCTTTTGTTTTTATGGGGGAAAAAAGCCACAGCACTTTTGTAATATTATATATGAAAAAGAATAAACTATATTCAGTACTAAGACAGGAGTTGCATCACATTTTGTCATATCACTCTACTGATGTTATAAATAAATTCCTTAGGTTAGCTGTAAAATGATGGCCAAATAACCCCCAACTGAAAGACTGTTTTTAAAGAAAAAGGAAAACATTTTACATTGGCCTTGTACAGTTTGTCTCTGTTCCATCTACTTTGTCTCACCTAAAACTTGTTTTTGCCCCTGATTCTTTTCAAAAGCAATATTCAGTTATTGCTGCACTTGACTTTTTTTAATCAGGTCTTATTAAGAAAACAGTACAGGAGAAAGAAACACTACTTATGCCTAACTTTACAGCAAGTTGATAAACAAAAAAAAAAAAGCAAAGGAAGCATTTAAAAATTTAATAGTAAAAGTTATAAATGATTGTGGGTTAACCCTGCTAGGCAGGTAAGTGTCACACAGCTGCTCATTCACCGTCTCTCAGTGGGATGGGGGAGAGAAACAGAAGGGCAGAAGTGAGAAAACTCACCGGTCAAGATAAAGACAATCTTATAGGTAGAGCAAAGCTGTGCACACAAGCAAAGCAAGTTACAGAATTTATTCATTACTTCCCATCAGCAAATAGATGCTATTTCCGGAAAAGCAGAGCATCATCATGTATACAATTAGATGGGAAGACAAATGCCATAACTCTGAATGTCCTCCTCTGGCTTTACTGCTGACCGTGACATTCTATGGTACAGAATATACCCCTTTGGTCAACTCAGGTCAGCTCTCTCAGCTGCATTCCCTCCCAGCCTCTTGTCCCACCCCTGAACTACTAGCTGGGGGCAGAGTGAAAAACTGAGAAAGCTTTAACTCTGTGTGAGCTTATTCAGCACCAGCTAAAACATCAGGGTGTTATCCACACTGGTTTGGTCCCAAATTCAAACATAGAACCATACAGGCTTCTATGAGGAAAATTAAGTCCATCCCAGACAGATACAGCACATGAATTCAAGCTACAAAAATAAGGTATGGAAAAACATGCAAAGACCATACCTTCATTTCAATAACTGTTTGAAGAGCCTTCGTCTTTGCTGGCTCAGGCTGAAGTTGGGTTCTTCTATGTAATTCCTGTGGAGGGACACGATAGAAATAAGCCTGACGACTCATCTTTCCATTCTTTTAATCACTCATACGAATTTATTAGAACAAAATAAAAGTCTGATGATTAGAAGCATGTAACTACAAATGCTACAGGTGCTTCGCTCTCTGTAACCCCTCTAGCATCACTGCAGTACCTATCTTATATTACAGTCAACTCTGACGACACATGCGCTATTTCTCAAATCCCAATCAATAATTAATGTCAACAGTGACAAAGCCAGCAAGTAATTTCTTAGTCCAAATACAATGCTGCTGCTTCTGCCTAAACATCAAAACTGAATTAATGCAGTTGTGTTAACTCATTTAAAGTCTTCTACTGTAGTTTCTTCTTAGTTTTTCTTCTAATACCTGAAATAAGCAATTTAAAGACATTATATTTAAATTTGACATTTTAAGGATAATAATTATATAGTGGGTTGACGCAGCACCCTCTACAGTAGCAATTACATTTCAGTTTTCACATTTTCATACTATTTTTAAGGCATCTTAATCCGCAGGTAAAAGAAAAATGGAGTGCATTAGTTGAGGCATACAGTTAGCAGAATTTATGTCTACTGGTCTTTATAAAAAAAACAGGATAAAGATGGCAGGACCTGGTCTCTTATAACACACAGAAGTTCTATCTTAGTATGAAATATCTCAAAAAAACCCTCTTGTATCTACAAAGAATAATGCAAAGATGTAAGGAAACATCATCATTTAAGAATTTGATGATGCTTATAATCCTCCCTCAAACTATCTGAGCAGTTTATTAGAAAGCAAAACTGAAATAGGACAGATATATTTCTGTTTCTAATCCTTGATTGCTCTCCACCTCTGAAGGACAGGACTGCCAAGGTACATGTCTTTCTCTCCCTGTTCTTTCTATACAAATACACGCTCCACATACACACTCAAAATAATTTTATAGTCATGAAAAAAACATATATACCTGCTACACTGAGAAGCTTAATTAATTCACTACAAAGACATTAGCTGATTCCAGAGCTATTTTATCTTCCCAATTATGCCTCCCACCACATTCTTGTAAATTTGGGAGGGGGCAAATCATCAAGAACCCATAACACTGTGGGTCCTAATTATCTTTATTCCTATCTCTCAAATCCTCTTTTCTAGAGTGAAACAAAACAATGTAAAACTTGATTAACAATCAAAACCAACTATAGAATGTGCACATTTATTATCCTGCTCCTCCCTCTCAGACTCTACTAGCACATTTCTGGGTTTCATTTACCTAATAACCCATAAGCTTAAAAGTCATAATTTTTTGTATCACAAACTATCAGTTTCTTGTTCCGTTCAGCAACCAGCATATTGCTTATCAATGACTTTGAGAAAAAAAAACACTCTTCAAGAACTATCATATGGGGGACATGTTAAATTAAAATCGACTGATAATAAACAACTGTACAAAATATGTTCCAAAATTTGTTCCCATAGAAGGGATGCACTAAAACACAGTAGTTAAACTGTTAAATTAGATTCTGACCTGAAATAGCCCATTGATACCTTGATAAACCACAGCATTGCCTGCAAGAATTAGATTAGGTGCATGTGTTTGAATGCATACCTAAAGTTAAGTAAGCCTGCATGCTTTTTTATTACATTAATTGCAGATATATGCATGTGTATTTAAATTACCTCTAACATATGACAGTAGTTAATTTCTAATTTTACACTGGGCATTCCTGAAAAAGTGTATCTGAATGGTTCTTTTTCCTTGTTGTTTATTTTTTATTTACAACTAATTCTTCACATTATAAAGAAATCTTTGCAAATCACCTATACAGGGAATCTCTCAATCACCACCAGCTGTAGGTCTCAGATTAAACAAGCACCTTCACTATGCACATGCTTTAAAAAAATAAGACTATGTCATAGATTTGTCATATAGTTCTCCTACAAAAGTCATGGAAAAATAGTTGGCCAGTCATACCACTATCTGATCAGCAAAAATTACAGCTAATTCTAAGACCAGACTTTGTTCCCCAAGGCCACATAAACTGAGTTGGAGTATAAACAGGATTCCACACATTACCCAGGGAGACAAACCAGAGTTTCCACCCCCTTAGCCAAAGATGAATAGACTGCCAAAGATGAGTATTCCTAGATGTCTATCATAGCATGAAGCCTTGCCTCATAATACTTTTCCTGTTTGCTTTATGAATCAATCTGATGCTGGCTGACTTAAAAGCTTTTCTTCTCTATCCCTGATGGTAAAATGAAGCAGACTTCAGGATTCTGGAGAAGATCAGAAAATGACTCCCACTTTATTATTTTGTGTGGGTTTTCTTCCAATCAGATTCAAATGTTTGGAGACTCCCACAAGGCTCAGTTCTGGAATGTATGTTATTCTATGTGTTTTTTCTTTTGGGGTACCCGATTCAGGGATATGCTTTTGGGGTACTGGTTCAGAGATACTACAATGCCATGTGCATAACACCTTAATGCTGATTGGTCTTCTAAGGTCACCTGGAGGTCTTCAACTTTACCTTAAAAGCTAACCAAGAGATATACTGAACATTGTATGAAATCCTTATAGGCTAAGGATACCACTTTTTTATCCATTACGTCATTTTTTGGAATGATGCTGTTTTGTCTTTTTAATTTCTTTTAATAAAAAAACCCAAGGAGACTAAAAGAAAAACTTTAAAAAGAAAAAACCCAAGAGCAAACATTAGAGAAAGTTTATTTTAACCTGAACTGTACTGAATGGAACCCTTGACGCTTATATCCATGATAAAGTACTGGTGCCATCATCTCTGCAACCATCAAGATCTACAATAATAATCCCTCAGAGATGTACTCATTTATGAAACTATACTTTCATTATATCCCCTATATGACATCTGTATCACTGCAATTGGTAGTATTTCTGAGTCACCACTTAGCACATACAAATTAATTACAGTTCTGCACATACAAATTAATTATAATTCTGCATAACCCAAAGCTCACACTTCATTTCATGATGATGCTTAGTTGTCAGGGTGATTAACATGCCCACACAAAACTGACAGGTAATCAGATCTTTTTCTTCACATTATGTTTACTCTGGTATTCTTTACTTTTAGACCAAAATTAGCCTTAAACGAAAGCTGGTCATTGCTTTCTCCTTCCACACAATCCTGGCATATGAGATTAGCACCTTTTGTTGGCCGTGAAAGTAACTTCAGCACAAAATTTTCCCACTAATTTAAATATCAAAAAGTCCCAAGAGGCGGCAGTTTATATCATGTACTTTCTAAAATGATGGTGAAAGATGAGTCTTGTTCTTTTGTTCAAAATAAATAAAAAGACCTTGCAAGATTTTATCATTATTGACTGGTATTCAAAGTGAACACTACATAGCATAATCTGAACCTAATACTAATTAAAACCCAAACAAAACTGCCTTTTTATCACGGCTTTATAATAAAGACACTTCATCACTTGGCTGCAGTAAAAACAGGGTGCTGCCAAACTGATCCTCCTTTTACTTTGTTTCTGATTTATTAAAGTTCCTAAGACATGAGTGACTATGTGTTGGTCTGATTAGATGAGATTGATCAGACTCTTAAGTAAAAGGCTACACGAATATTGCTAATGAAGTTCAAGGTTTTAACTTTTATTGACACAAAACTGCCTAAAATCGCATGACATTAAGTGCTAGAATGAAAATGACTTTTTTGGAAAAATAGGCAATTTAAGATGGTATCATGAAACTCTCAGCAAGTGCCTATATTTCAACTGGTATTCTTCTACTGATTAAAGAACAGAAAGAAAACAGAATCATAAACCAGAATATTTTAAAAAAATTAACACAAAAGTCATGTTTTAAAAATAAAAGGACATGATAGACATCGGAATCAAATAACCATTCGAAGCAGAAAGAGGGGTTAAAGATGGCAGCAACTATATCTCAGGCAATGCAAAAACAGGCATGGGGAACCATTGTGTCAGTAAATCTAGCTTCTTGTATTTCTAGGTAAAATGTACAAATCTGTAAATCACAGCAGGCAATAGTATAGGAGCTGCTAGTTCTCTCAAACACCTCAAAGCAGACTGCTTCCATTCTCCTGGAAAAGAAAGCCTTGGTATTGCTTCTACATGATCAGCTTGGGTTTAAAATTTAAATCAGCAGTGTATTAATATTTTGATCAATTATTTAAGTAAAAGCACAGTCACTTACTTACCTAAAGCCTCTAAACACTGGTGTTTCTACCCCCACCTGAAATGGTCTCATAGTAATTTAGATGAAAGTATATTTAAGAAATCTTCACCAAACTCTTTATCTTTCTGGAAACCGTAAACTGACATCACAAAATTTCCATGTCTGGCTGCAGTGCGTAAGGTAAAAAAAACTATGATCAGGAAGGATTGGAAAAACCACATTGCCTTGTTTGTCTTTTACCATAGGTACTTGAACTCTGTGAGACCCTGTTAGAGAAATTTTGTCAAATGCCAATAAATTTTATAGTTTGAAGAAATGAAAATGTGGATACAAGCATACAAATGAATAATTATGGGAAACTATAAAGAGCTGATAGTGATATGACTTCTGTACTAGCGAAAGAGTTTCTTTGTAAACTAGGTGTATTTAAATTTGGTAAGTTCTCACAGTTAAGCAAAATACTCACATGCAGGCCTAATTCTCTCCCCATTTAGCATTTTCAAACAGGCAAATACGAGTTTTGATGAATACAGAAAAATATAGGAAACGAATGAATTAGGTACCACCATTAAACTAGAAAACAAAGATCAAATAAAGCACTGCAGACAAGTCTAGCAATAATCTTACTGGCCTCGCTATTATTCTTGAACAACGATTCTGACACCATCCTTATCCTACATTAGAAAAGTTGGGTGTGTTGAAAAGGGTAGGAGGGAGGAAGAAAGAGTTTTCACACCAGATTAAAACCACCACATTGAATCATTAGCAAAAATCTTATTATTTTTTTACAATAGTCATACTTCCATTTACTCCCGTATTCATGCATAAAAGATGAGTTTTACCAATATGCATAAAGGCAGACTATGAGGAAAAATAATCTGAACATGAAGAAACTGCTTTCCTTTGACTTATATGTCAAAAACACCTCAAGCAACCACGTATGTTGTCATACTGGAAGAGTGTCCTCTGGCAATAGACCACATATAAAAAGTTTCAAGTGAAAAGGCGATTTGTGTATGGAGCTTGAAATGCATGTGGGACAATTTAGTTTCTAATTGAAAGCACATAGAATGTTTCCTGAAAGGAGCTACTGAACCTCTACTTCCATCAGAATTCTTGAAAAAGTATTTCTTTTCTTTGTCGGAAAAACAAAATGTCTAGAAGATCATTTCTTATTTTGCCCAATACTGTTAATCTTTTCCCCTTACCAAAGTTACTTCTCCAAAGTTAAGGAAAGTGAAATATTATTGTTTCACAAACATCTTAAGAGGAAGAAGCCAAATGATAGATAGTTTTCTCTTTTACACATCCTAATTTTATTTTAAAACCCAGAACAAAACCCTTGAGCACATGCAAGTAAACCCATTTATTTGTTTTCAGGGATAGTCAAAGAGGATCAGAAAATAAAAGTTCCAGTTGCTGCTTCCTAGCTAAAAACCTTTCTGTTTGCAGTGCATGTGAAGCTTCAAAACTGCATGCAAAAGTATGCCAACTTTTTAAAAACTAAATGTTTACAGTAGACGTTTATTAGTAACCCACTTGCACTAAAATGAGCCAATTTACATTAGGATACATGAATTAAACACAGTTGTGAGTTATAAAGCAAAAGTTTTAGGCATTTGTATTGGGGTCTGTGTTGGGTTTGGTTTGGTTTTTTTTTTTTTAGAAGACTTCACCTCTTTTTAAAATCACATTTTCAAATTCTAATAAATTAAAACCCTTATCCTAACAAATCCTTTGTGTAATTTATAGCGTTTAAAAAATCTTTACCCAACAAATCCATGATTTTAAAGATTCGTTTCCACCCTCCAAAACTGTTTACTCCTTCCTTCCTCTTTAGAAATCTGAACACACAAAGTATTTTTTTATTAAGTTTGAAAAAGAAAGAAACATCACATCAGTTTAAGTGTAACACAAAACTAACCATAGAGTAATACTGGAATTCCATCTTAGGGTGTAACTAGGAGTAGACTTCCCTAGCTCCTGCCATTGGAAGAATACAGACAAAGCTTTAAAAGGTGAAGTCACAGCAAAGATTACCAAATATGATTCTAGGATCCAGAACACCCCACAGAGATGTTGCTGTGTGCCAGTTCCACTCTTCATAACTAACTAAATAAATAAAAGTATGTACAGTGATAAGACATTGCAAACAGTGCCAATATACAGTGCCTGTGGTATTTCTATGGGTCAGTTCATATCAATAGAGGAAATGAGAATTTTCCAATAGCTCTTCCCACATTCAAATAACAAGCTGAAATTTAATAGTTCTGTTCTAGAAGAGCAAAAAGACAAAGGGTAATATCCATTATTACCCTTTCCCAACCTTCCAACCTACACACACACAGTGGGGATTTTTTTAATTTCTATTCTGCATCTGTGCTAGTCCTCAGACAGAACACAGGTGAATAAACAATTTAAATGTTACTTCTTAAATGGAAGCAAAATAACACTGCCAAAACCAGAGTCAAATTCAGGGCCAGAAATGCTACATACTGCACACACTTGCTGGACACATCTCCTAAATTTACTGAAGAATGTAGCAGCTGGTGTTAATATATACTGAACTTCAAACATGCTGTTCTTTTGCAGAAATCACTTTTATAACCTTATCATCGTTGATGAAAAATCAGTCCTTGGTCAGAGTATTACTGCCAACAGCCTCAGCCAACCACGGAAAATGTTGGCATTCCCTATGTGATGCACATCCTCATTTTTCAGTAATGCTTTAAATTGATTAGCATAGGACTTTAATTTTGAAAGGCATAGTGTCACAGGTGTATTTACTAACATCTACACTTGTTATTAATGGCTATATTATTTCGTTATTATCTTTCTAGCCTAATTTTACTGTATCCCTTACTGTCTCATTTCACATTGGCTCAGTGAAATTACTAGCTAAAATAATTTATGGTTTTGATTTTCAGTTCCACTTCTCCAGGAAGTGTTCTTATAAATATGGGTGGGTTTCACTTACATGGATTTAAAATTACTGCTAGTTTAGGCTATTTCATATTTAAACATCAGGCCTTAATCAGCAATGCCAACAAACATCAGAGCTAATAAGACTTCAAAGGTGGATGTTCCTAGGCATTTTGGTACAGGCATGTTTTTTAAATGCAAACAAGTTTTGTGGTGATATTTATGGTGTCCCTCAGGGATCTGTATTGGGACCAATGCTATTTAATATCTTGATCAATGGAACACAGTGGGATTGAGTCCATCCTCAGGAAGCGATGCAGTTGATATCGCTTGAAGGAAGGGATGGTGTCCAGGGGGACTTTGACAGGCTGGAGGAGTGGCCTGTGTGAACCTCATGAGGTTCAATGAGGCCAAATGCAACATCCTACATCTGCGTCAGGGCAACCCCCATTATCAACACAGGCTGGGGGATGAATGAATGGATTGATAGCAGCTCTGCTGAGAAGAACTTGGAGAGGTTGTTAGAAGAGAAATTACATATCATTATTTTATAATATAATTATGAAGGTTACAGTTATAAGATGTCATGTAACAGAATGTCAAAATTCTCAACTAACAAAATTGTCTCCCCTTACACATGCAGGCAAATTTCATCCCTACATTCCCAACTAGTTCATGCATACACAAGTAGAAGCGTTGGATTGCTGGATCAAATTCTCACACCAAAGGTTTGCCTAAGCACTATATTCCATATACACAGAAGTTGGGTTTTTTAACACTATATCGTATCAACATTAATATTCTTTGATTAGCTTTTCTGCTAGGTACAATTTGAGTGTGCAATATAGTATTATTGTGAAATATGTAAGTATAAATACTTATGTGGATGCTAGTAGGGAAAAAGGATCATTGATTAACAGAAGTTCTATATAGCTGTTAGGTCATGCAAACACATGACAGAAAGGGACATGAGTGCACTGACCACATTCCAAAAAGAGGCAGACAATTATTCACACAATTTGGGCGTTGGAGGTTTTTTTGGGGGGTGGGGTTTTTGGTTTTTTAAGCAAAAGTTTGTAAGCAACACTGAAACAAATATATCAGGTTTTGCTAAACTATCTTTAAAAACCTTCAGAAGTCCAAAGCCATCAAAATATTTTAAAGTGTTAAATGAAATGTTTGGGGAAAATATTTGAAGTAGCTTTTATTTACCATTGCCTTTGATGTTTTTCAAAACAATTAGCATGCAACTCCTACTTTTAAAGAAGGAATCATGTTTATAACAAAGGTAAATTTTATGCTCACCCAAAAAATTCACTATACCACATACCCCACCCCCTGCAAAAAAAACAAACGAAACAACATTTTTGGATCTGCATGAAACTAAACTGAATGTAGCAATTCAATGCAGATCTCCCTGTAAGCTGAGATATGCCAAGTCAGTCTTTCTCAGCAGGGAAGAGGTAGGGGGTAATGCCTAAACATTTGAGAATGTGTAACACTCATTTCACTCTGAAAGTGGTCAAGGATTGCCTCAACCCACATGCAGGACCTTGCACTTGGCCTTGTTGAACTTCATAATGTTCACATAGTCCCATCTCATGCTTGTCCAGGTCCCTTCTGGGTGGCATCCCTTCTCTCCAGCTTGCCTACCACTCCACACAGCTTGGTGTTGCTGGTAAATTTGCTGAGGGTGCACTCAAACCCAGCATCCATGACACCATGTTGATTGCATATGAAAATATTGGAGTGAAGCAAATAACATCAGTCAGCTACATTGTGATGTGTTGTTTGCTGCCTCTATTGTGCACTACCATAACTACAGAATAGAACCATTTAAGTCACACAGCACACAACCTGTACAAGTAGTTATCATCCAGTTGAATATTTATCATTATATGAAGTCTGTCAAATCTGTTAAACTGAAGTTCATACATCAGCTCATGATAATTAAAAACATTAAAAAAAAAAAAAGAAAAAGAAAATCCAATCAGCTCCAATTCTTTTTCCATTGCCTGCGAAACGAAGTGTTGCTTGGTAACTTGAATCCACCTCTAAGTTTCCTCTTTCAGTCTTCCTTTTAATCAGAAACAAACCCCACCCCTGAAATGGAAATATGATCAAAATAAAGAACCCCAAAACTTCTCACTGCATAAAAGGTGTTACAGATCCTTATGTGCACTGAAATTATGGCAGAGTAAAAAATATGATATTGCCTTTTCAGTCTTTTAGTTTTATCCCTTTCCCTTTACCTCAGAGCAACACAACACAAGCAGCATGACACAAGTTCCTTACACATCTTTTGTGTAACTATGTGCTGAACATGAATATCTGTAGCCCAGGGGCTAAGGCAGAGATCACAAACTATTTGCTGTGTATCAGTACTTACAACATATGCTGAATGCATACGTATCATAAAGATCTAAAATCTTAGTTCTCTCTGAAGAGGTGAACCAAAAGAATCTCCACTGAAATTACTGGTATTATCTGCTGTGATTAAACTCAGAGCCTAAAGGAGACTTTTGAGGACTTTGAAAATCCATATGATGTAAACAGAGTAAGACTGGAAACCAGACAAACAGACAAATTTTAAACATTTTATGTCATCTCTGCATCAAAATAATGGCAGAGTCAGCTCAAGGCTTTTCAGAGCAACAATTTTTTCAGGAGATCTTTAGGCAGAAGAAAGGAATTGAAAGAGAGTAACAGGCAAGGGGTTCAATGCCATCTTCTGCTATTCCCCAGGCCACTCTTCTTCAGATGATTTAATTTTCTCTTTTAAGTGGAGCACAAGACAATGTAATCCTCACATCTAGGCCAGAGGTGCTGCCAGATCCTCAATTCACACCCTAGAAGCAGCAGCTTCTCCAGCTTATCATTTCTCCTTTCTCTTGGTCCCATTCACCTTTCTGTTCCTCTCATGCGTTGCAGAGCAAAATGGATCTGGACAAGCAAACGAAACACTCCTTTTATAATTTCAAGAAGGGGTTGGAAGCAGAAGTCATTCTCACAGGAAGGAAAATAACATTCTGAACCCTTCTGTACAGAGCTGGGGAGACTGGAAGGCTTTAGGTTTTAGAGCAGATAATTCACAGTTTCTCAGTATAGACAAGGGCAGGCAAATTACCAAAAGGCAACTGCCTGCTCTGCCCTTGACTTGAACAAGCTAGAGTGAATAGCCTGCCTTCAGTTAGGATGCGTAATTCATCGATAAGGGGGTCCCAAGACTGATGCATCTAAATACATCCATTCCCTTTTTTTCCTTTATACCTTAGTAACATTTTCATATTTAACAATCTTTATCTGCATTCATATTTCACAGAACAGACGCTAATTCCCCCTAGCCCCATTTGAGCCACCTACAGTTTCTTCCACATTGCAATCATAGCCTAACCAGTTTAAGGCAAATACAGTATGTACAGACATGAAGCCATCAACTCTTTTGGGATCTGTCTCAGGCACTTCCTAAAAAGTTCTGTGTATCTTTTGCAGTGCACAGACTGAAATTTTAAATGGAGTTCTGTATTTTAATTAAACCACTGCGTCCATTAAAATTTTACCTCTTCTTACAACCACCTTAAAAAAATAATCATTTGGGAGCACAAATTGCAAAATGGAATGTGTTTTATTACTCTTGCTACTGCAACTTTTTATACCTAAGCATCCAACTTCCTAATATGTAAAGTATTTGGCTACAAATAATTCCAACAATGTAGTTTACTAACGTGCAATTAGCTTTAACAGATTCCGACCAGAAATAAACTGATTGGTCTGAAAGTCGATTTTTCAAGCATAGTACGGCCTTAAATAGAGTAAAACAAAAATGATCCTGCTTGCAAAAGATGATATCATAAAGATGTCAAAAGGACCAGAAGAACAGCACCACCATCTAAATACAAAGAATTCTAAGCCAAAAGACTATTAAAAGAAAGTGACATAATGCCTTGTTGAATAAATTTTTCAAATTTGTGTCTGTAGAAATCAGAAGAATATGATAAGCTTAGCTGTTGAACCTTCTTATGCAAATGCAAACTAGAGATAAAAAGTAATAATTACAGGTACACACCCGTAAAGTCCTGATCATGGTTTCTGCAGCAAATCTAATTCAGTCCTTAAACCACCTTCTGCTAGTTTGTGGCCCTGTACCAAGAAGGATGGCATACACAAACAGCAAGCTATAAATGTGCACATTTATATATATTATAGTATAACCTGCAACAAGACAACAGTCATTTTCTATCAGGTCTTCCAATCCTTCAAAACCTAATTAAAAAAAAATTAAAACCTAGAATTTATGGAAACAGTCGAAAAAGCATGAAGAAATGCAGATAGCTTATCAAATACAACAAACTTTCAGAAAATCAAAAAATCTACTAACTTACTAAATGGTCTTCTGCCCTTTATAGATTTGGGTTTCGTCATCAGTTGACTGCATATGCCTATTCATGAGATCTCAGTCCAACAGATGAACTGAAGAATATATACACAGCAAATGGGTTATAGGCATTAAAAGCCTCAACTTTGAATTTGGACTTCCAGTCTAATTCAGTAAGATCTATCTATAAATCAAGACAAAAATGCTTTCTGATATCATGTCATCATGTAATGTTGACTAGATCCAAGTACTGCATGATTTAGTAATCTGAAATTATTTTCCCCCACAGTTTACTATGCACCAATAGTACATACCTTCCCCCTTGCAAGATTTGCATATATTGATAAGTAGCATTGCTGAGTAGACATTTACATGGACCTTTATACACCTGAGTAAGTTTCACATGATCATAAGCATAGACATCAGTATCAGAATACCTGTTATTATTCCACAAAAAGAGCAGTTTTAATCATCTAAAAGTGATAAACTCCCCACTGTACCCAGGAAATTAGTAGAATTTATTCATCCCACTGCCTCTTCCTTTCTGCCTACTGGACAGTTATGCCAGCCTGCAAACTGCTACCATTTTCCTGACAAACTTGAAGCCCATCATTTCGCGTCCATTTTATAAGTAAAGATATTGACATTTCCCATACATAAGCAGGTACATCCTGTCACTAAGCCACGCCAAGAGCACTTTGATCATGCATTAGATCTAATCCTCATTCTAAGGTATGAGGATAGGTCAGTACACACATTCAATGGAGCTACATCATCTGCCCAATCTAATGATTGCATAGACTCCCAAGTCCCACTCAAGAACTGTTTCTTTATCAGACAGTGAAAGACAACCTATAGATAGTCCATTAGGAACAGCTTATATGCCAGCAGTAATGAGGGCCCTGTTTTTAGAATCCATAGCGCTACCTCCTTCTGAGATCAGGAAAGAACACACGATGCTGTTCTTCAGCTTAACCTCTGAGCAGCACCGTGAACACACTGCACTCCTTCCCAGTGGAGTCTGGCACCACAGGAGGCTAAACTGTGCCACACTAATCACTCTGCAACATCTATTTATTTTGTTCCATTCTGACTCTCACCCATGGCTACAGAGAGCAGCAGGAACCTCCTCTGAAGAACTTTATGACATTGAAAAGGATACCTTAGACAGTTTCCCCTTATCACAACGCGGATTTATTCTGAACTGAGAAAGCAAGCAAGTCATTTTAGGATTACTGGCCAACACAGCTTAGCCACAGAATCATAGTATTAACAGTGATATGTACCATTACATGATAGTTGATTCAGATTATTTACTTATATGAGTTGGACAAACATTTTTTCACTCATTGCTTATGGAAATAATCCTGAGCTGGAGCAATTATTTTTATGCCATTTTGATTGGATTAGCAGAAGTCATTTTGCTGGTAAGTTTCATGATAGGTAAATGCTCGTCATCTCATTAATGAACAGAGATTTGTAGAAGAGAAACTGAACTTTCAACATACTAAAAGAATCAAGTTGTCTCAAGTCAATAAGGTGTTTCTCTAACATGTTTGTCTTAAACTAAACATATGCCATGTAGTACAACTTCTAGCTAAAATTTCCCTTTAAAACACTTTCTACCCCTCACAAATGAGCCAAACACATAAAATACCTGAAATGTGAGAAATTATATACAATACATACGTCTATAAGCAAAATGGCCAATAAAATTGTTGATTTTATTTCTACATTCTAATTAAATGACAGAGACGGCTTTTATACAACTGTGAAATTACCTTCAGTTTGACAAGTAAATTTGCAAGAGCACAAGGTTGGCAGAAGAATCTACAGTTACTACAGAGATTTGCATTTGTATAGTTTGACTTAAAAAGAGCAATTACCTTTAGAAAACACAATCTGTTGCTGAGAATTTCTAGCCATAACAAGAAAAGCAAATCTGAAAAAATCCTGATCTCTATTTAATTATCACATGCTAAATGCATTAACACTTCAGAGTCTACATTGATAAAATGAACAGAATAAAAATGTGTATGTAATCATATACCAAATGAAATATTTATATAATTTTCTATTACCTTAAACAGAAAACAGGAGTAAACCTTAGTCTGTGTGCTGACACAGACTGTAATATGTACGATAATGAAGGAGAATCACCCTTTTTTTTTCTTCTATTTAATAATTAGTTTCAAAATATAATAAATCTCACTGACATATTAATGTATTTTCAAAGATCTTTGAAATAGCTGAGCAAAAGGTGCTAAAAAGTGAAAACTACAATACAGACGGAATAACAATTACACTCAACATTTGCTTTACATTACTTGTTCCCAAGTGTCCACTACATAAACCAATACATTTTACAGGATGAAATAATTTTTTTTCATCATTTAGTCTTAAGCCCAGTTATTAGAACATAAATATTAACATTATCAACTCATTGATTATCATGTTAACAGAAAATTTCTACACTCTGAAGCTGGCATAGGGTATCACCCCTTGCTCGAATATATTTATACTTTATCCATCCTTCAATTAATCCATTTTTCTTCCGATTCTTCTGTTAGGAGTCAAGCATCTATTAATGCTGTCACTTCTCTTAAGGGATTCCATAACTCACATTGTCTGTTCCTTTATTTCTCATACTACCTCCACGCTACAGAGCAAACACAGCAATTTAGTTTAGTCAGCTCTCTCAGATTCATTCCTTAAAATTTTTCTTTATCTTAATGCTGCACAGGATGTTGCATTTCACATTTATTTCATATCCATTACTTAAGTTTTATGGGCTTAGACAAGGTCAGTCCCAACAATCCTTTCAAACGTGATAGTTTACTTTCTACACCTTCCCAAACCTCTCCAGGGGGCATTTGGCCTTCTGTAAATCACTAGGGAGCCTGAATCTTACATTTCTGTCACTGGTTTAAATACATACCACCGATTGAACATGCCAAGTCTTCAGTCTAGGTATAAATGCCATTCATATATGATTCCATATTTTAGCTACTTACTGTGCATTTAGAAGCATTCAGTGAATACAGAATGTACACTAAATGACCAAAAAAAAAAAATCTAGTAACTTATCTAGTTCCTCTATGAATCGATAGATTTTCCTTACTTTAAAAACAGCAGTAGAGTGTTAACAACTATTACCCAGGCTCTGGAGACGTCAGATAACAAAGCTTGTACATAAAGACATTTTGGCACAAGATAACTCAAAACAAAGTTATAAATAGTTTAAGGGTTAAAAACTATAATATGTAGGCTAACTGTACAAAGAAGAGAGAAACTCTGTAGAGGAAGAACTGAAACCTAGACAGTATAAAAAGTTACCTGGTGGAAACTTGCCAACTACATAACTCTGTTGACATATTACAGAAACAATTTATTTCAGAGTTTACGTACTCTATTGCTTCTTGGTTAAATACTATCTAGTTATTTACAGCTCTCTATGGACTCTCCCAACAGAGTCTAGCAGATTTTCTAGGCCCCCATGCCTTACCACATAGCCTCCATTTCCAAAATCACTTCTTCACATATCCTGCCAGTTGATGGACTTATCCCACAAACGTCAAAAATTCTTGGCATCAACTCCTACCTAACAGAAATCTCTTCAGCAACAGGTCCATAGGCAGTATCTTAGCATGCTAAAATGTCCCTTTACATACATTATTCATTTTCTATTTGGATATTGCTGTATGCCATTATTCAGAAAACTGAATTTCAAGGCTGAGCTTCAGCAGTCAGTAGATCTCTACGAACCAATGGTTTTACTCTTTCCTCATTTACACCAGTGTAAGTCAAGTGTGTAATACTAATTGATGATATCACTGCAGCAGTCATTGCAGATGAAATCATACGCAACTCTAAGTGTAGCAAAATGGATAAAGATACAAGGTATATCACATTGGCTTCACTATAGTTAGAGGCAATAAAAAAGAAATGGATATAATGTTTTCATTTAGTAGCAGACATACCAACAATAAAACATCCTTACGTTAGATCTCATATATGCACTCTCTCTCATTGTTCAAGTCCTCCATACCATACCTCTGCAAGCACAGTTTTGGAAGTGTATCATTTCATGAAAAAATTAATGCCAAAGTTTCTTCGCATTTTTAATAAAAACATACTTTAAAATAGCTACTTTTTATATATTTTTATTGTAAGCTTTTAATCTTATTGCAATTTTGGATAATAACATTTTCTTTAGATCAGTTTACAACATGAAGAAATATTTCTAAAGAAAAAACACTAGTATAACATAATCCTATTTTTTCACAAGTTTCTTCTGTTCCTCCTATTGTCCGTGTTTTCTAGGAGCAAAATGGTGGTACGCTGGATGATCTCATCATAGGAGTGATCTAAGAGAAAGAATGGTACAATGGTGTTTTAATTTTTTTTATAAAGCAACTAGGTGAAAGGATTGGGATTCTGTACTTTGCTTCATTTATCATGGAGCATTCTAAGACACAGCCACTATATAGTCATCAGTCAGATCAAATGGGAAGAATGACAAGTCATGGAACTGCATTGTTACCTGCCTCAATTTAGTCTTTCAAGCTGGGATCATCAATTTCTTTTTCTGACCCTTCTGTTATACATTGTATTTCCTACCAGAGGATAAGTATCTGCAAGACAGGAAAAGGAAAAAAGAACCCTAAATTGTTTTGTACTTCATATCATTAGCCAACCCCTTAAAAGAAAAGATGAACACAGAAATCGAAATATAAAGTAAATGTAACTGAAAAATTAGGAAAAAAAAAATGACTCCAGGATACATGCACAAATTGTTAGTTCTGTGATCACAAACATAAATACGAGTGTAACTGACAAATTCATTCACTACAGCAAACTTACCACAGAAAGGCTTGAAGGACTCCTGTGGTGCAGTCATGACCAGTACCCTGTGTTCATCGGAAGAAGTGGGCCACCCTGAAGGCCCCCCTTTAGTTCTTCTGCTACCCTGATGTTCTCCCCATCTGCAGATGTATGCATACAGAACAATCCCTATATACAGAATAAGTACCAATTTATGGGGTTCTTCTTAATTAATTGAGAGTTTCACAAAATGAGAAATTATCAAGTTAACGAGGGGTTTTTTTGCTAAGAAAATAGAAGTGACCATGGTTCAAAATTTCACTTAACATGTTGGTTCAACTTCCTACCTAAAGGAAGGAGTCTTGAATTTCAATATCTTTCTCTCTTGTTTTCTTTACAGCAGATCAGCTTTCAAAATCCGTTCTTGGAAATTCTCTCAATTACCATAGCTTAGCTCATTGTTAACTATTAGTTTGTAATGATTTATTCACAATAAACAATACTTTAAAATTTAGAATTAAAGATAAGGTTTAACACATTGGGGTTTTGTTTACGCATTGCCCCTGAATTTCCTGGTGATTTAAGTGCTTTAAAAAAGAAAAAAAACCCCACATTATTTTTGCCTTAAATTACTCAACACTCTCCAACCTTACCGTTGATGTAGGTTTCCTCATACTTAGTTATGTGTGTTTCCAATAGCTGCACACAAAACGTTCTAGGCACACTGTTCAGTCAAGCATCAGCATGGCTACGCTCAATTGCCAACAGTTAAATATAGATGTTTATTTCCATATTTGGTTGCTAGACACTATTTACTTTTACCCATCTAAATTTTAAGTTTACTTTATCTACAGATACCAGCTGAAGAAAAAGCAAGTTCTGTACTTCTAGGATTAGATTAGCTCTGTAAGGTCATTAAATATGGTGACAGTAGCCAGAACTTTCAAGCTTGAGTGAGACCTTGTCCCATTGTAAGGGCTAAACAACAGAGGATGAGCAACACAGCTCAATACAGCAGCATTAAATGTGAAGAGTAAGGAATTTTCCAGGTAACACAACTTACACAAATGATCTCATGGGCTTCTCTTGCTATTCAAAGTCCTGTAACCCTTCGGAAGCAGAGAAATTCAAATCTGAACCAGATGCTCTGAATATATTCTCATGGCTATAAGGTGGGATATTTATAAAGTAACATTCTTTGAGGTTTAGTTGTAGTTTTTAAATATAGGTACTTCGAACCAAAACATTTACACGAAAACTTCCAACACTGGAAGGTACTGCAGATGACTATCACTTCCTTTCCACACATGTTCAGAAGTGACTCTAATACTGTCACAGCACTAAGATTCAAAGTCTCCTGCTCAAAATTAAGATCTATCTGAACTAAAGGCTAAGTTCTTTGTCCTTCTCTTGGAACCCAGTTTAATAAGGATGTTCAGAGCCTATTTTGCCCACTCCATCCATTCTTGAGCAACAAAAAGACACGGGTACTGATTACCTCTTCTAAGACTGAAAATCCTGTTTCCCTTTTGAAAACACCCCTATATAACTAAGAGTGATGGATAGCATATTGAACCTCTTCTGTTGAAGGCTCTTTGGGGAGAAATAAGCCCAGGTTTACTAAGTGCACACAAGACTACAGTACAAGTCTCTATAGCTAGCAAGGTGACTCCGTTTCAGCCCCTGCTCTAAGGTTGTTTAATTTATCACCACCACTGCCAATAATCCTTTTCTGTATTTGAGAAGAAAACACAAATGCTGTTCACTTTTTGGAAGCTTCCATGTACCTGTCTTCCAGAGAGGCAGCAAATTATGAAGTGGGCTATGATTCAGGCTTGGATAAAGGGCAATCATTTTAATTTCAAACATTATGTTAAAAGTGCCTTCCTACATAAAGAGTACTCTTTCTCACTTCCTTAGGGAATGACACACTCAAAGAAATCCTATTAGATTATTGCTAAACCAACCTTCAAATATTCCTCTGGGAAATATGACATTCCCATGAATGCAGAACTTCTGTATAGCTGTTAGAAAAGAGTGGATTTTCATTCCAGTAATTCTGTAAAATCCTGAGCTGCTATGTAACAGGTGTTTACCATTTTAGTAGAGCTTTGAGGACTAAAAATCTAGTGGTATACTACCTTCTAATTTGCACATTATCTAAGCATAAATGCTGTACGTGAATGAATACAAATAAATGAATACAAATAAAGTTCACTCGGCTTCGAAGGCCCAGGCCCTGAACACATCTTGTGCTTTCTGTATTTTCTAAAATTAATTTCTCAAAGTTTACTCAGTATCCTGCAAGGCAAACTATAAAGAAATTAAAGATCATATCCTATTAAGTTCCAAATATCATGAAATACCAATAGAGCCTTTTCAAAGAAGCTAAACAAAACCTGGAACAAGTCCATCTCTCTTCTAGTTCTCACTGCACTGGTAAAATTACATGAAAACAAAGAGTCTTGAACATTGTAAGTTATGAAATTAAGTTTCTTCAAGACTTAGTTAAGTAAAATCGTAACAAGAACAGCATCATTCCAAGGACTTTCCTTCATCAGAAAGCAGTGCTGCATTTTTAATGCAGGTAATTTCCAACAGAAAACATTTAACAGAAAGCAGTCTGGGCAGTGCTCAGATTACAAGTGAAAAGTATTTTATACTTCAGCTTTTGCATTACCGTAACACTACATTATCTCATCTAATTAGATTTTTCCAAAACCTCTGGAAAATGAACTTTCCACATGCTCTGGATGTTTGTTTATTGACTAAACATGGTTTGCATGACCTAAACAACGTATTGTAGTAACAAGGATTTTCAAAGAGCAATACTACAGCCTAATGGAGAGCCTAATAGCTGTGCAAATCCATCAAGTTATATCCAGCATAATATGTGCCTTAAAAAACACAGTAAAGACCATAAATTTTATAGTTTTAACATTTATATTTAAAAAAAAAAAAATCCAAAACAGTTCCTATGTTAATGAACAGGCCTGTAAAAGTTTTGTGACATTTGTAATTTAATCAAAGTGTCAATTACTGTTACATTTTGAATTTTATTCTGAAAATTTACATATTTATTCTCCGTTATTTATATGGCTATTTCAGAAAAATACGCTTCCCAGAATCACAACTCATGATGTTTTGATTACACAAACCTGACTCAATAGCATTCTCATTTAGGAGCTGTTCACACCATGCAAAGTGTGAGATGCCCCAGCCACTGGATGACTAGGGGTTTCCTCCCTCCCGCCAATAGATTATCTGTGACTTTTAATTACTTCAACTGCAATTCTAAACAATTAGCATCTACAGAATTCTTAGGATCAGAAAATCAGAAACAAACAAGCAAACAATTGCAAAATCTCTGTCTGAAACAACTGGGAGATATGCAGTGGCAGAACCAGCCAAAAACATTAGATCTGAAGTCACATATCACCCCTTTAATACCACTATTTCTTATCCCACTTCATTCAATACACATTCTTCCAGTGTCTAAAGCAAATGACACAGAATTTCTGCCAAAACCCCACTAACTGACTACCTAACCCCAGTATGGAACAACTTAGCACTATCTATTTTTTTTTTTTTATATTAAGAATTTTGTCTTGTGTAAATAAAGCATATATTTGGTAAAGACAAAGACATCAGATGCCTGAAAGAAAAGCAGTTCTCATGCTTTATAATTTCCACCTACTTGGCTGTTCCCTTGTAATATTACTTTAGTAACATGGAGAAAAAAGTTTCTTTAAAATATTTTTTTTTTCAAATCTGCCTGCTTTGAGTGGAAAGAGAGTAGAGAGAGGAAAAGGAGAAAGAAGTATTTAATAAAAAAAAAACAACCAACCCCAAAACCTAACTGAACATTCATTCAGTGGTATGAAGCTGCAACAGGGGAACCTCAGACTGAGCATTAGGAAAAGGTTCTTCACTGAGATCATGGTTGGTCACCAGAACAGACTCCCCAGGGAAATGGTCAGGGCACCAAGTCTGTCAGAGTTCAAGAAGTGTCTGGACAACACTCTTAGTAACATGGCTTAGTCCCTCAGGAACTTGCTAGCAAAGAGAAATACAAAACATCTCAATCTTTTACACTGTAAATAGTAATTTGCAATTCTGTCATCACAGTGAAACAATCCCATTACAGATTACTTTCTTCAGGTACTTGAGTGCATAAATCCATTCTTTTAATACCACTGATTTAATACAGGGGGAGAACATAATGAAAAGTTTTAAATATATTTTCTTTTCCTAGCAAGGTTTTGATAGTGTTCACTTAGGAAAGCACTGGAAGAAATATTTTCTTAAGTATATCTCCACTGATGTAAGGCATCCTATGAGAGCATACACATAATTTCAATATCATATATGTATATATGCATTGTCTACTCTTCGCCATAAATGTCCATTTTTTTAATTTGTTTTTATATTATGCCAAAAAATATAAAATTATATATTATGCCAAGGAAGGAACAATTTAGAGTTCTGAAGACACACAGAAGGCAGAATTAGTGCAAAATATAGTCTTATCTTTAAATAGGTACTCTGTAGAGAAAAACAATCTATGTTCCTACATTTAAAAAAAAAACCCAACCAACCCCAATAATCACTTTCTTTTGTCTGCCATTCATATAAATTTTACTGCATCACTAAAGAAAGATTACTTTTACATTTGTAAACAAACACAGAAAAGCATATGACAGAAGCATAGATACTATGATTTTCTCAGAATTATTAGAAAGAACCTTTATGCATGAAGTAAATCAGAGTTTATATTTACATTGCAGGGAAAAAATGAAATGCTTGTGTAAAAAAAAATCATTAAAAGAACATTTGACCACCTTCAGATTCCATCTTTTTACTATTGCATTTCACATAGTATTCCTACCGTGCAAAAGAACTAATACAAATCACCACCCAAAACACTTCTACAAATCCATTAATACCACAAATATCACACTATATAAAATGCTACATATAGTATATTATTTATATTGATTTTTTTAAAACATCAGATAGTATCTGATAACAATTCCTATTCACTTGCAAAACTACGTAACACTAAGCATGAAGAATACCTTACTATGCAGAAATACTTTTATATCAGAAAATCTTCTGACACAAAAAGGGTATCAATACTTTAGCCATAATTGCATTTACTTCAATAGCAGACATTCTATGTAAAATAAACCTGATTCTTCTTACTTTTCAATTTTTAACTGCTTAACTAAAAGGCAAGCATGTTAATTTGTTACATGGCTGAGACGAAGTTGTAACAATAGTAATAATTTTTGGCTACTATTCTGAAAACAGGTAAATTGCAAAGCATCTCAGGACTATTATACCAATTTGAAAATCATATTACTAATTACCATAAAATCGTACTAGTTACACATACATATATAATAGCATTTCATAGATAAATTCTAATCATATCCCGCTGTAGAGGAGAAACATGAGGCAATCCTAATGCTGCCTCAAACTGCATTACTTACTGCCATTCTTTCTATGCTCTGAGTACAGATGAGACTGGAAGCGATAAGGTCAGGAGAGCATTGGAAAAGAAAAGTTGCAAAGAAATCTGGAGACAGAAACTTTTCCTTTTTTCAGTTGCTTGTCCTTGAGAGTGTTTCCCTGCAAGTGAATCCCAAACAGCATCTAATACTTTTGGAGAGAAAAGTTCTGAATGTTTTCAGAGCCAGAGAATTCACAGCAAAGCCTTATTCAGAGGGACAGCCAAATTTTTAAGTCTCTCAACAGGACTAACAGTTTAGGGAAGAAGGGCTTCACCCTTGAAATAACAAGGCTCTTCTGTTATCTAAGAACTGCCATATAATTTCTTCATTCTTTGAATGTGTCTCAGAATACAGGTTAGCATATAACCTGATTGAATGTGGAATTCTGAAACTATCTTGGGCAAAAGTTTTGAGTATGGCTTCATATCGAGATCACCTCTTGATGAAATACAGTAGAGTACCAAAGCGGGATGAAAGAGTTTCACAGAAAGTCCCAATTGTTTCACCCTGATACTGGCTGATACACTCTTTGATAAAGCAATTCCACTTATGAAGTAAAATAAAAAAGGGATGGGAGATAAAAGACTTCAGTATGTGAGAGCCGGAATCTTAAACTCTGATCTACAAATGGAGAGGAGGGTGCTCATGTGGAAAAAGAACTCTTGCAGTTCTTCCATAAACCTGTGAGTCACTGCAACCTTAAGGTGCAGTAGTCTGTTGAAGGACTAGAAACACTCATGATTGCCCAGTCTACAATAAATAATTTTTACCTGGGGGGAATGCAGTCAAATAAATACAGCTGTCACAATGGAAAATGTAATTATTCACATCACATACAAAACCTTTCCCAGTCTGACATAAAAAGCTTTCTTTGTAAACTCCATGTTCTTACAATTGTCCAAATTTGACTTTTCTATAGCAAATACCTATCCAAAGAGCATGCTACTACACATGAGGAGAAAAGACAGGTGTCAAATACATTTCTCTTGCTGAGACAAGAAATCTGATTTAAGAGATTACTGAACAGCGCCTGTATAGTCTGCTGAAATGTCTGTGGAAATCCAAAGGACACATCAATACAGGACATACCAGCAGAACTGGTGGTTTGGCCACAATAATTGCCACGATGGGAGTGTGGGTATTAGTTAACCTGACAACTGACTTGGAAAACCATCCCATAGAGATCCCTGACCAGCCATAGATCCAGGATCACTTTGATATTCTTGTTTGCCATGAATCCACAGATGGATAACCCTCCCACAACTAGCAAACTAATTACACCAAGTTAGTTCTTTCACTTCTCTTCCTTGGAGAGTTTCTGATAAAACTATCAGAATGTTTTACATAACTGGTAAGGAGTTCACAAATATCACACGATCATGTACATACCAGTTCCAAATCCTGCTTGCTAGCATGTGTAAATAGACAGCCTATGCTTTCCCTTATTTATGGAATTCATCGCTGTCATACTGCCAATGATTCTAGAAGGAAGAGACTGTAGAAAATACTCAAATACATTTACATTAGTTAAAGCTCCACAACATTAAATTGAATCAAACATTCCTGTGAAGCTCAATCACCATAAATTCACACACTGGGAATATCTAGCTTACTAATAATGTATTCATACTTTGTTTCCAAAGGACTAGAAGAAAAGAAAGTTTTACTACAAGTTTTTAACTCTGCATTTTTCCCATCAGACACAAAAAATACCCAGGGTTTCCAGAGATTTAAAGCAATATTTTTAGACCTTGCTGAAATGCAAATCATTCCGAAAAAAATGGTTAATAAATTGGAGAACAAGTTTGCATGTGGCACCAGGCTTCCAACTAGTGTGACAGAGACAAGAAATCCCTCCTGCTGAAGGGGTCACTGGAAACAAATTATCAAAGAAGCCCTGATTTGGAATCCTTCCAGAAGCTCTGTCTTACCATCATGAAGTCCACGATCGTTTTGATAAATTCTATCATCTGAGTCAGTGTTAAAATTACCTTTTTTTTTTGAGATAAGAATAATGTGCAAGAGGGAGTATGTTTATCTGTTCCAAATCTCTTGGTAGGATTTCCTTTTTTCTGGCCAGTCATCCTGTGCCTTAATGATGCAGATGGGATGTAAGCACTGCCAAGACCTCTGTAGATACTCACAATACTGTTGAGAGGCTGAAGGGTAACATTATATTGATAATGCTTTCTGAGTTTTGTTATCGGCAGAAAATCTTTCGCCTGCCAGATGTACTCCTATGTGAAAATATGCCTTTTTCAAGTTGAGAGCTGAAAATTACTCTCTCCAAGTGAGTCAGGAATAATTGAGAACAAACTGATTGTCCTGACTCTGAAACATGCAGGTGTTCAGCCCATCAATGCTCTGAAGCAGACCAACTCTTTTGTTGGGAATAATAATGCATCTGCAATAAAAATCCTTCCTCCTGTGCTACGATGGTACACTTTTAGACAGAATATAGATTCTACTTCCTTTGTGAGAAAGCTCTCCTAAGAGAGCTCTACAAAAGGAAAAAGTTGTTTGTGGCGTGTATCTGTAATTGCACAACAATATCAGAAAAAATATTCAACAAAAGTTTTTTCACCATTATGTTATTTCTTCAAGTTAGCAACACCTCCACAGGCATCTTCTATGTGAGGCAAAAATAGTGAAGAATGAAAACTACATCTTAGGGAATTATCAGTATGGTAACACCCTAGGATACTGTCATTCTTCATCAAAATGCGTGTTTAACAGACAGCAGCAAAGGCAACAACTGAGTATATTGTGTGTTCTCATCTGACACTTGTACAATCTCTTGTAAAAATGTCAATAGTAAAAAGCCAAATTACTCATATTTACAACAAATTAACATGTAGCCTACGTGTCTTAAGATGTAGAACAATAAAATGTTTTCTCACTAAAACCACTGTTCTTTTGGATGGTAACTTCTTCACCGTAAATAAGGTGTGCTAGAGCCACAAGAGTGCCCTGTGTCTCATAGGTGCCTTAAGCTGCAAGATGCAGAAGCTCTATTCAGTGCAGCTTGAACTCAAGATCTTGCTAAAAACTTGCTAACATTTGAAATAAACTTCAAAAAAGCAGTTGTTTCCTAATATGCTATCATAGTTTGCCTCTACACTTGACTAGCTCATAATAATTAAATTGTATTTTACTATAAAAGATTATTAAATTATAATTGGCAGACATTTTCATTAACCTTTTGCTTCAAAAAGATACAACTGCACCCCCTAGTCATCCTTCAAAACTGCTGTAAATGGTTCCTTTTTTACCTTGCTCACCACAGACTGAAAAATGGGGGAAAAAAAAAACCAAACACCTGAGGCAGTCATTATTCATATTGCTCCAGTGTCCTAAGTATACTGACAGGAGAAACAAAGGTCCATATACATCAAGTAAAATTCTGTCCAAAACTCCATATTTTTCTTTGGTATTTTTAAATGTTATTTACTTTCCTGGGTTTTAGATGAGGTCCAGTTTTAACTACATAACAGAATAGAGGCTCCCTGTACTAAATACAAAGTAAAGCACTGACAACATTAAAGAATAAAGAGATGTGCTTAGAAACAGCAAAGTTTTCTTGATGTGTCGCAGCTAGGCCAAAGAAATCTTGGTGTGCAAGGGTACAATCAAAATTCTGATCATTCTGTCTTTTTTCTGCCTTTTCCCCCCCTCTGTGTTCTACCTCCCCCCAGCCCGCAAGGGTCACACGTTCCTCAACATATTCTATCTTTCTTGTTATGGGATCAGATTCCAAAATACTTTTAATGTCTTGCATATATTCTATGCTATTAGTTTCATGTTGTTTAAAATTCTTACATATTTTGAGTAGATTCTACTTTTTAAAACTAAAAAGAACTATAAAGGCCTGTTTGTTTGATCAATATGAGAGTCTTCAGTTGATTATTTTTTTTTTTACTTTTTTTTAGTGGAAACAATGCATCTTTTTTGCTGTTTTGAATAGGTATGAACTATTTCCTCTCCAGGAACACAATAATTTAGGTTATTATCTTTCTGTAGTGGATAATAAAGGAACAATGACTATCTCACACAGATGAGAAATTAAATTTGGAATTGAAGATTTGGATTTAGAATTCCTAGCAGAGTTAATAAGAGTTAATAACAACTAATAAGCTATTTTGAAATCTTTTGTATCTTATTACTTAGTCTTATTATATTTATATAGCCTTCTATATAAGGTACTTCATAATGAAGTAATTATAGGAAAAATTTCATGCATTCCCAAAGGTTATATCTATACATTCCCTTTCACGTCAGAGGATCTAAAATGCATCACAAACTGTGTGTTACAAAGGCACCTATGTGTGTGTTGCCTTTGGCTTCTTCGGCATGGTTATACATTACCATGCCATTAAAAAGGCAAGAAAGCCTTCAGAGTAAGCTAAGTATTACAAGCCTGTCTTGAAATACAGCAGGGTATGGCAGCATGACTTGAGATATGCTCCATCATCCACACACCAGTCACGTTGCGTCAGTGTAGAGGTGTGTTTTCGGCAGTTGAGGTATGAGAGCACATATCATAGTTTTACTCCAATCCATTCAAAAGAGGAAGATGACATTTTAGTTTACTCTTTTCCTTTTGTAAATGAAATTACAAATCTTGACTAATACATTGGGAACTAATTCCTTCAGAGTGAATTTATGATTTCACTTTCTCTGCAGGGAACTGCACTATACTTTTTAGTCTCCTTGCTTTGATTCTTAAATGCAGCTCTTTTAAACTACATTCAGCTTACAGATTACTATAACATTTCTGTGAAATTTTCATTCCATCGACTTTAACTGAAGGTAGTCCTCCTCTTAATTCTGTCATTGTAAAATGAACGATGGAAAATAACGAAGAGGTTGCAATCACCTGTGAAAACCGGAATTAAAACCAATCCTCATTCAAGACTGCCATCTAGTGACCAAAATAACCCTACATCCTTTACATGAAGGATGTAAACAGATCAAGTTACCGAGAGATTTATAGGAATTATTTACTGTGTGTCCTCCCCCTCTCNTTTTTTTTTTTCTTTTTAAGGAGGTATTAGATTTGAAACTGTCGAATGATGAAGTCTCTCATCCCTAACAGGCTACCCTTCCTGAAGATTATAGTATCTCACTTGAAGGCCACTCAACTCATGGAACATTCTTAAGTGAAAAGCAGAACTTGAATGTCTTTGACCTCCAGTATTGAATGAATTTTAGATACCTGAAAGTCTGTATCTTCATAAACTGCACAGTGCACATCCATGAAACTGCAAAAGTCTAACTATTCTAGAGGAAACAAAGTAACTTGTATGTAAATGGAGAAGTGATATTTGGGAATGGTGCTGGGTATTAAGAAAATAAGCAGCATTGGTAATAAATGTAATAAAGTACATAATGGTAATAAAGTACACTGCTAACTTTTCTCACTTCTCATTACACATCTCCATGTGTGGGCATTGGTTTGTGATACAAGGAGAGGAGAGATCAGATCTCTGATTAATATTGTTCCCTATCCTATGTAATTTTATACAACGTTGACTGGGACTATTCCCATAAGCATGTGCACAGTTCTAATGAGATAAGGCCTATCACGTTCCCATTGTAATTCAAAATGCCAACATTAGAACTATTCAGGAGATACTATTCCACATCTTCGTTTTTTAACAAACAATACAATTAGATTCTGAGCGTAGTTTACATAAGCATCTTGAAAGAAAGGTATGATTGCAGAATCAGAAATGAAAAGAAAAAGTGAACCATAATTCTCTAGTTAGCAAGTTATGTGACAGTAGATTATAAACTAATTGCTAACTTAAAAAGGAAAGAACTTTGAAAAAGCAAGTAAACCAGCAAAAATATGCTCTACTCTTGTACTTTCATATGGGTTTGGGGTTTTCTTTTTGTCTTATTCTCCACTCCTTGACAAGAGGATATATAAAAAAGAATACACTAAGTTTCAACATGCTTCCAGTTTTCATAGCCCAGTTCCTCTAGGAAAACATGAAAAGTTTTACACAGCCTTTCTTTTAATGTGAATAATGCTGCAGAAGAATACTATAATCATAACTGTATAATGTCTAATAGAAATTTTAATATGTACTGCTTACATAACATGCCAGTGGTTATTTGTTCATTTTACATGATAAAAATGACTAAAAGCTCTTCTACATTAGCCAGATCTACGAACTTACAAAACTGAATCACGCTTTGGAAGCATGGCAGAAACAATGCATCTTTTACTGGTTGTTGGCACAAACTGAAGTATAGCAGTTCACCGTCCCCGTAAGTGGGATATATTGTCCATGACCAGTCCAGAAGCATCAAGTACCGTACTTTAAAGACAGCCACAACCAAACCATTTGAACTATAGTTTGACTACTTCTACACAGAAAATGCACTACTTCATTACCAAACAATTGCCTCTTTTCAAAAGCAATCCTGCAGAACAGAGTAATTCTTATGGGCTATATACATTTGCAATTAAGGAATTTAACTTGAAGAAGAGAAACTTGAACTCATTTAAGCTTTAATCTTAAAATATCATCGGAAAATTAACTATCAATTGTCACAAAAATTCATGTCCAATAAGGGCATAGGTTAATATCAGCTTCTTTTCCCCAATCCTTTCAGGTATCTAGTAAACAATATACTATTTCTTGTCCAGCAGCTGAAGACCACTACTTCAGTTAATAAGCTTTAATTTAAAATGGATGATAGAATAATTTTTCAGATCAATTTTCCTTCTGTGATTTTAGAAGGCAATATATCTGAATAAAAAAGTTCAGCTTTGAAGTCCACCTTATAAGCATGTTTCTGATCCCTTATGTCTGCGGGCTGAGGGTCAGTAATTATAACTTGCTGTAAATGCACCCAACATGACTGTTACTCTCACACTTGCTTAGTTCTCTTTAATGTTTTTTAAGTAGGAAACAGTATCTGCCATAAAAGACTTTATCATTAACCAAGGACATATTACATCCTGACGTAAACATTGTTCAATGACTATTGCCACAAAGGAAGCTGAAAAAAACCCCTGTAGATTCAGTCACTACCTCAATATGAAATGCAGACAGGAGTCAGCAAACAAGGGACACATTATTTGCATGTGTCCAGTGTAAGCAGAAATTTAATTAAGTTTATTGGTTTGCATGTGAACAATAATTGAGCACATAAGTAAGAGTGGACTTGACTGAAGCCTTAATTCCTTGACCTTATCCTGAAAAAACTTTTTTCTTTTTAAATATGTAAAGAATAGCTTAGAACCTGCATTACTACTATATAATCAAGACTACACTTCTTTTACAAAATAGGTAAGCATGATTTTACTAGACTTTGAAGAACAGTAAATAATAGAAGGGAAATAGAAAGCAATGGTATTTCAGAATACTAGCTCTTACCCTCAAGGGATAGGTTTGTGACGCAACAAACATACGCTCTTGCCCATACCTGGAATTGAATTGATCCACCCTGAATTTTCAAAGTACCAACTGCATTGCAATGGGCAGAACTGGTAATCTGACAAACTCTCCAGGTCTGGCTGGATTGAAGCAGGGTGCTTGCAAGGAGCAGTGCTTGTACTAGAAATCTCACATCTAACAGCAACTCTTTCACCTCAAGCACTCAGTTGGTCTTAAATTAATAAATGAAAACCCTCTTACCCAGGGCTTACTCTTCACACAGCTATCAGCTTTTGCTAAGCTTTTTCATTTCCAGCTGTCTCCTCCTTAAGGTAATTTGACATAATTGCTTACAGCAGTTTCTAGGAAATCGTATTTTAAAGAAAACCTGTTTAACACATTAGCATGTTAAAATACAACCTTCTATTTTAAATTCAAATATTTGACAAAAAGACACTCCATTTTCAACTACGACAGTTCCATTTGCATAGTGGACTGGAATGAATAACGGTGATCACGGAACGTTCATGAAACTCACTCAGATCCTTCCCCCTGCTTCATTACTGATTTCTGGAGATCTGGGCAGTTTGCTGCCTTACCATTTGTTTCATTTTCCTCATCTATAGAAGAGGAGTACTACACGAAGAAAGACACTGAGAGATAACTTGTTAAAAATAAACTGTGAGACACGCAAAAATTACTGGTAACACAGATCAGTGGAAAGATCAATATTTTTGTTATATTTAACATGCTGACGTTCTGGAAGACACTTTCATACCACCACTGATTCTACCATTTCCCCCCCCCCACCCTTTTTTTTAAGATTTCTAAGGCTCAAAGAAGGTAGAAATACTTCTCCCTGAATGGATCAAGTGATGAGGAAACACAGCTTCAGCTTCTGTCAGACAGTACTGTCTAAATGTTATGTTGTGCAGAGCAATTAAGGAGATGCAGAATCACTCACAATCTAGTTCCATTTCAGTAGGAGCAGCAAATGTCCACAGTCTCTCCAAGAAGTTTTGGGGCTAAAGACCGTTCTAAGCAAAGTCTTAGCCATGGATTATCTACTGGGAACAAGATTACTAAATGAATATAATTCTAAAATAAATGTTGAAAATAGCACATAAAATCACCAAATGACTTTCACATGCACTTCTAAGCATAATAAACTGTGCTACGAGCATAAATTCTGTGGGATTTATGATCTGTATCTTGTATCTCCTCAGCCCAGTAAGGTTACTCAACTACTTGGTAATCTATTCAGTGGCTTAACTACTCTCTGGATACACCTTCTTGCACTTAGGAGAGTCTAAAGCAGAAAGGTATACACAAGACTTCAAGGGTAACCAAATCCCCTCTTCCCTACAAAATCAGCCCTGATTCTTTCTGTAAAAATACATCAACTTGTAAGAGCTGAGAATCACATAAATAAGCAGTTGTAATTCATATGAACAAGAACAAGAAGATGGAGAAAATTAATTACATATTAAAGAAATGAAGCTATTGCCACAGAGATGAGTAGCAGCACATTGACAGAGCAGAGACTTTAAAAGACAATGGAGAGAAGACAAAAGGAAGGAAAACCTATGATAGAAACCAAAATTTTTCTGTTTCACTATCAGCTAGTTTCTAAAATGTTTACATGCAGGCTGAAAGTTGTAAATGTGTGAACTGAGCAAAGAGCCCTGCAAAGATGGTATTTCCACATGTGGGGACAATACCAATTCAAGACCAATGCCAGCAATTCAAGACAGCCCCCAGATTACCTTCTAAAGAACGCACTCTCCAGGAACGCTGGCAGGATCAACACTTAGCACCTTTACATATTTAAAGATATAGAAAATCCAGCTTATTCATGAATCTCATTTTCCTCTCTCTTCCTAAAATAATTTCTTTAGGTGCTTCTCTGAGGCATGTCAGTTTGAAACTGACAGTTTTCTCATATTCTAGATTCCAAACTACTGGTGATGTCATGGAGAGTAATGTTGTCTTTAAAGAAGCTGATTTCTAAATGAACCAAGCTTTCATATCCTCCATGTGTACTTATAAAAACTATTGCAACCAAGTACCCTGGCAAGAATATCATGGAGCATAACAAAATCTGAATGGGCTATGTTAGAAGTAGTAACTGTTCTCTAGAGCATAATCAGGTTCTGTCTACTTTCTCATGTCTGGAGTGACTGCCAACATTGCAAAGTCCTTCTGTATACTTCAGGGGTCACCTTAAAAACACATATTACTGTTGATGTTCTGATAGAAAGTAATTGTCTTTACAGCAACCGATTAGATTAATATTTTGAGCTGAGCCAGGAGAAATAAAAGGAAAGAGGCACTAATGAACCTAATAAAGAGGTTCAGTCTAGAATGGTTGTTAATCTATGTAACTAACTTCAGGGAAGAAACGTTTGGTGTCGATAAAGCATTTCCTTAGTAAATTACTACTGGCTCCAGTATAAGACATTTACAGTAAACACCAAAAGTCTGCAAGGCATCTGTTCTACTCACAGTGGAAGAAGGAACTTTGCTCCATTAATAACTTTAAAAACATGCAATAACTAATTCATGATGGCAGTTCAAATCCTATCAGCAGCCTTCATTATTTGACCAAGCTGAGTTCAAAGATAGAGCAAGTTTTAAAAAACCCTTGAAAGTTTAAAAGTACACTGTAAATTATACTAAAGAAGCTGTGTTCTTCTTTTTACTAAATATAAAAAAGCTGTAGCTTCAAACCTTGTGCAACAACATTATTTTAAGAATACATGCAAGATAAGAGTTAAAATGCGTATATAAAATCCTACATGATCTCAGATTCTGTTGCAGTGAAAGTGTATGCTATACAGAGAGGGCATGTGTAATATATGTGTATGTATATATAATAAAATACTTGCTGGAATTTTAACATTTGACTTTACTAGAGATTTAGTGGGACTTTGCCTAAGGCAAGATTTTAATAGCAATAATAAAAAAATACTTAATGGTACTTAGGGTAAATAATGTGTGGCCACTATGTTTAAAAAAAAGTAATACCAAACATCTGTGCTAGATTTCCACATGATAAAATCCCCACATTACCTACAGTTCTCCCAAAGTTACAGAGGAAAAAAAATATCTTTATTTAAAATTCTGAGAGATGTGTGACAACCAATTTAATAACTTTAAGGCAGGAATGTATATTCAGCCATCTTCATGATATTTAATTCTGAACACAAAGAATCCCATGGTATGACATTATGGCTTTAAGACAGATTTTTCAGCCATTAACATACGAGCAGGGAGATTTCCCAGCCCAAGAATGTCCTTTTTCTTCTATACCTGTATTTGCAAAGACCACTTTATTCCATACAGGATACGCTATTTCCTTATCAGAGCAAATGCTGCATCATTTTGTCTCAGAAAATAAGAGTAAAGTTCAGCTACCTTTGAAACACATTAACATAAACACTTGAGTGAGGTTAGTTAGTTACAGGATTCAGTCCGACTTCAGTTATGGAAAACTGAGTGCAAACTGGACAGAAGTTCTCAGAATCTGTGGAAAAGAGCTCAACATTCTCTCCTCAATATGCTGCATCTCCAAAACCGAAGCAGAAACACATGCTCACACATTTTGCTATTCAGTTTTGTCTGTTCGTTTTTTGCTTTCTGAATCAGCAATTGAGGAAACTTTGTTACAACTATTGCAAAGCTGGGAATCTAGCTATCTTTGTGAAAAAATATTGCATAGATTTTAAAATCCTTAAGACATGGAAAGACATCTAATCCCATTTTTTGCATAGCTTATTTCCTAACATTTTAATGAACCTTAGCAACACCAATATTCTTTGCCATTCCTGAAAAAGAGCAGGATTCCAACTTCAGCTGAAGTGTCCTCCTCCTGTACAGTAAGCCTCAAATTTCCCATTCCTAAAATAAAACTGGAGTAAATCTATCATCACCAGTGCACCTCTGTAAAACAAAGATACAGTAGACTGCGTGCTGCAGAAAGGTAGAGTCTTTGAGAGCCAGGTAGTTAACACACCAACATCAATCCAAATCTGCTAAGAGCAGGAACACAAAGGAAAAAAAAAAATACTTAGTTTCATTTTCTGGAGCTATTCCCATGCTCCTCTGGTACACTAGCTATTTTTAAGTTTCTTCCCTGCACCTTGTCTAAGAATTTTACTAAGGCCTGGAGAAATTCTATATCTTCCCAGGCAGCTGTGATGGCTACTCACAGGAAAAAAGGAAACGATCAAGGAAAGAGGAATCAAAGAAAGTGAGATTTTTACATAGTTCTTGGATAGGTGGCAAAATATTTTTAATCCAAACAGTAGGATATTGGCTTTATGGCGATGTGCTTACTTACATGAAATGGGTAGAAAATGAATACAAGAAACATTTCATAAGTGGCAAAGTGGTAGATACTGAAGGACAACAAGAAAAGTTATTTCTCTCTACGTAGTCAAGTAAACTTTGAAAAAATTACTAGCTAGACAAAAGCAGCTCTGGAATAATAAAGAATATATCCCTTACTAGACAATTCTTAATACGATCAGTGCTCAGGGGGGTACCGGTCAAGCAGACAGAATTGACACATGGGAGACACAGGTGTGTGGAAAAGGGTGTCCTTAATTATCAGTGTTTCACAACCAGTTACTTCAGTTTCATTCACAGCATGTTTGTTTAATTCTCTGGCTTGGTCAAAATTCTACCCACCAGTGATTACTAATAACAAAATCAATTTCTTCTGCTTCTCATCCATCAGCTTTGTATTCCACCATGTTGACAGATCTAAAAGACTGTGAATGAACAAGAGAGAAGACAGATTCCAACTTTGGCACTATTTTAAAGCAGTAAGAAATGAACAGCAGAAGGTAGAAAGATATGATTGCATTAGAGGAAAACATGTTTAAAAGCTCAGCAAAATACATGTAACACTTGGCCCTCCTCCAGTTAAGATTTAAAAGGTAACAGGATGGCGCACAAATAGATTTCAAGAACTGAAAAACTTCAGATTACATGTATTTTCAAACTAAATACCAACTATATAGCTAATGAGAAGTCCATCTATATATGCTTTTTAATGTAGTGTTGAGGCTACAGAAAATCAATAACCTGCTCTTATTTTTTCCACACTGAACCTCATTTCCACCAGCTTTTCTTTTCTTTTTTTTCCCCAATAGATAGCACTATCTCTGCTAGATACTACATCAGGATCTAGCACTGTAAGTGTAAATTGACACACAGAAAATTCTGATGGTTGAATAACTTCATTTCCTGCTACAAAGACATTTATTTTCCTTAAATTGTGCAGTGGCAGAAAGTCAAATAGCAAAACTAATTAAAAAACAGAAACAAGGATTCAGGATCTGGTCAAACAGTACGTTACACATGACAATATACTAGTTTGTCAGAAATGTACTCGACATATGAGCATAATACTCCAACCTGTAAAAATATAGAGAGCAGAATATTTTAGGTGAAGTTCTAAAATTAAAAATATTTTGTTAAAGATATAGAAAGTTTAAAACAATTTAAGCAAATTTTAAATAATTAATTAATAAAATTAATTAAAAATACATCCGAGTTCCTGTTTATTTTCAATGTATTCTTAAGGAAAAAAAAATCCAGTGACTCTGCAAGGTCATTTAGGCAGTTTGGATGAAAACTTACAAATATGAGTTAAAAAAAATAAAAATATCAATCCACTGAGGAGCCTATTGCAGAAGATTCAACACAGTAATTCCTGTTTTATCATGTTAGAAAAATGTATTGTGGATTTGTTTCATGCTTCATGTGTATCATGTTTGTGCAACTGTATTGCAGGATAAAGACTACATGCAGTGACAGCAATTCAAATGAACACTGCAGAGTAACAAGGACTTAGCATGACGACCAAAAGTTGATCCATCTTAACAAACAGATAAAATTACAAGGAATATCTGGTATTCCCTCAAAGCAGACAGGCAACTTCCCATAACAAGACAGCAAAAGATAAAATTTGAATGTCAGACCTTTTTTCAAGAGCCCCCTTGAATAATCAAATCCAAATTCCTGGAAAAACAAGCAGGCATCTACTAAACATTTAGTTTCTAAAGAGTTCATACTTGACTGCTAGTTTACAGAACTTCTCCCAAACTCAGCATCATTAACTCCTTATGCGACTCCTTTCAAGATCCATTGATTTTCAGACTTCATTAACAGTCGGCACCATTTTGTAATACAAATTCTGTCTGTGAAAAGATTCAGGATCCATGCCTTCACAAGAAAACTTTACTGAAATGTATCATTGTGCCTTGCAAATTTTACAGTTTCCACACACCAGATGCGCCCCAGATACCACTAAGTCCTCAATATTCTAGGTCAGAGAAAATCACACNGTAGCCATAGTAGCCATAGGCTAATTATAAAATAATTTGTCCGTAGCAAAGAAAACATTTTGACAACATTCTGTAGATGTAAACAGCTGTTCTTAATCTCTAGCATTTCTACATTTTAGCGATATACAGGAGACACTATTAATTTTCTATGCTCTTCAACTGATTTAATTCATACTTTTATCTGTCAGGCAAATTGGTGTTTTTACTAGACCGGAAGTTCAATCCAACTGCACTGTTTCTAAGGAAACAGACCTGTTTGTCATGATTCTTCTTACTAAGGGTAGCTTGTACTCCTCCCTGCAATTTTCACCCTTCTTAGCAGGAAGCAACAGTGTTCCTGAGGAAGACTCACACTGTCCTGTTTGCCTGACACCAATCACATGACAATGCTGATGGACTGCTGGGATGTAGAGGGGCAGACAGGCTTGACACCCAGCAAGATTTTCTTTCGAGGGTACTAATTCAATCATCCCAAATCCAGTCCCAAAAAATGCATTCACAAGTGAGGTGGGCAGCCGGTGTGGGTGGGCTTGGCATCAAATTAAGGATTTCTCAAGGTACAGTGCAGTCATCACCCCAATGTTTTAATGTACAACATTATGTGGTATGTTTACTCAAAAAGTTGGGGCACCACACATGTATTTTTATACAATGCATATAGGCAGAAACATTTCTTTACATGGAAGGCAAAACATTTTAAAGCGCTCATTTCAAACACAAGGGGTAAAATCAAACACAAAAGTAGCATGCACTCATGGCTATTTAGTTCATAGCACCAGAAGGTGTTAGTTGTCTCTTCAATAGTTCTAGTCATTTGCCACACACTGATTTGTGAAAATACAAAGAATACAGAAACTATGCAAAGCAACAGAGACAGTAAGTCCCAAATAAATTACTTTTCTTCCATAATTTCTTGTATTTGCTTTCAAATGTCATATAGTCCTGCTGTGTATTTATTACATATCTAAAACAAATGCATGTTATCTTTTTTATTAAAAAATGAGAGCAGATAACAAAAACACTTAGATACTATAAAGTATATACCTAAAACTGCAGCAAGTATTTTGACAACATTTTAAATAATTAAGTTTTTTCTTACCTCTCTAAGATGCATGTTTTCCTTCTCCTTCTGATCTAAAATCACTTCTAAATGATTAACCTGAGATTCAGCCTCTGCCATCCTTCGAGTTCTCTCATTGTCATCTTCCATTCCTTTAGATGGCAAACCTTTACTTTGCAACATTTCCAGAAGCTTTTTTATTGATTCGTCTCTGGCATTTAGTGTTTGCTTTTGCGTTTCAATCCTAAGTTCCATTTCTTCTAGCGTTTTTCTCAACAGGAAGAGCTCTTTAGCTTGTCTGTCATGTTCTGCTTGAAGTCTTCGAAAATTCTCCTCTGTGAGCTCAATGGTAAAATGCTCAGCCCCTCGGTTTCCACTTTCTTGCTGGAGAAGATGGTTAAGGTCTCTCTGGGTTCTAAGCTCATCTTGTAGTGCCTGGATTGTCATTTGCAGATGCTGCAATAAGGAAAAGACAGGGGGGAGAAAAAGCAATTTAGGACTTGAATATAGGACTAGTCTTTAATTAAACTTGTTTTACGTTGCTACAAAAATTCATTAGAATCAATGATGAAAGTATATCAAATGACCTTATAAAATAGCAAATGCATGTGACGATATTTGTAATGGTAACTTTCAAGTGCTTCTAGGAAAAACAAAAAAAGACAACACACACAAAATAGTTTCAGCTACAGATAAAACAAACAGCAAAGAAAGGCAAACCAACAAACCCAAACACTAGGCAGTGACACATCTATTAATATACAGTCTATATGTACCTCTAAAGCTGAAAGACTCAGTATTCCATGTTTTCTAAATTACTTCAGAGACTAAAGGTAATTCTGCCCTTCATGGTGCCCAAGAGTACCGTTGTTTATGAAATAAACCAAAGCACTTACTAGAATTGAAGGGGACTCTGGGGAGGGGTTGAGTTGGGGCTGGTTGGTTTCAGTTTTTTTCTTTCAGCAACTAAAGTTATGAATGTGTTTAGTAAACAAACAGGATTACTGTATCTCTAACAAGCAAACAAAAACACAATAAGCAATACTGAATTATGAAAAATAAATTGACTGCAAATAGTGGACAAACCTTTGTTCTCCTGGCATCCAAAAACTGAACAGCATGGTAAATGGAAAAATGAAGCAAAATCAACATAAATAAAGTTCAGATGTAAGCAAAAGAGATTCAACAGAAAGAACTGAATTCAACAAAAAGTACCTTCAACAGAAAAAATAATTTTATTGAGTTATACAGAAAGGCACCAACAAGTTCACAATACTCAAATATACAAACCTAAATTATAGACAGACTTTACTCAATAGATGTGACAGAGAAAAACGTATTAGAAATAATTAATTCCATAATGAATAATAACATTCCTAATTTATCTTACTATTCTTTTACACCTCAAGGTTTTTCAAAGCAAAGTACCTTGTCCTAAAATATTTGTTCTACATCTGAGTACAGGGGTCTTTCTGTATTCAAGAGATAAACCTCACACTCCTTATTCAACTCAAATCAAAGTCTGAAAGGATTTTGCCCATGTTAAGATAGAAGCATACATAGTTACACTAAATTACTATGGTTTATGATCTTCATTTCAGATTATATTTTTTCTTCTTTTTTCCCTTTTTTCCCTGCATACACAGCATACCAAGTTTACAGAAGTAAAAATTCCTTAATAGCCACATGGTCTGTACCAGAAGAATTAAATGCATGGCACCAGACTTTTTTGCCTTAATGAATATTCTGCAGCTCCACATTCTAAAAACGACAAAAAAAAGCACCACAAAAAAGACCCATCCACAAATAAACAACAAAACAAAAACAGATTAAAAAACCCTTAAACACACGCACCTAAAAAACACTCCACCGCAAAAAAAAAAAAAAACCAAACCCAACCACATAATTCATTAACACATGAAATCAGTATGGCGGTGGACTTGGCAAGGATAGGTTTATGGTCAGACTCAATCTTAAAGGTCTTTTCCAACCTAAATGATTCCATGATTTGATAATACATTCACATTTTCACACTTGCATCTAAAGCTGTCAATTTGTAACAATAATTTAAACTAAATGAGAAATGCAAAACCTTAAGAAAATAGCCTTCCAAAATCATGCCTTTTATCAGTTATTTCAAATGGAAGAAAGCATTGCTGGTGGTAGAATTCAGTACAGTTTTAACACTTTGAATCCATTCTATCATTAGATAGCACTGTTAATAAACATCTGGATCTCAGTTTTCTTAATAATTGCATCTTATTAGGTGTACACTCAGTTAAGAGCATACAAATGTAGTCTACTAATTTAAAGCTCTGCTTTTGTTTAATGGTAATTCTTATCTTTTGTTAATCTCATCACCTTTTTATTTATGTAAATTTAAAAGCTCACAATAAACTTAAAAGTCTTCTAGACGTAGCAATTTTACCACTTATTATCTACTAATGCACTGAGTATTTATGAACCCAAGATCGATGGTTTTAGCACAGAAATTCTCTGCATAAATCCCAATCAGATTTTGAAATAATACAGAAATTATAATCAATTATTATCATGAATGAGGGAATTAACATAGACAAAGGACAGACAGGTACCACAAAGCAAGAAGAATCAAAACCATTTAAACCATTTCTTTTTAAATGCTTTTTCACTGTGTTAAGTCATAATGACATAATCTTTGTAGACTACCTTAACCAGCCAATACAGTGTTTTTGCCATGATTGCTACCTAAATGACATCTTGCATTAGACAATACAGACTTATTGTATTCTCTAATACTTTGTGGCTTTCTCACACTGAAAGTTGGAGACCAGATGCTTGAAATTACTGAATTAAAAGTAATTCTATTTTTACTAAAGAGATTGCAAGTTTCTTTTCTACAAGAAAATGTTGTTTTTCTTCACCATCATTAGACCAGAAATATGGATAAAATCCTGGTTTAAGAGTATTAAAAAGAAAAGGAAAAAGAAAACCAGAAACTACCTTCACATTACATTACATTCTTCAATATACAACTATTGAGATGGAAAAGGCAAGGGAGCAGGTAAAAGTAACATTTCACTTTTTTTTTTTATTAATAAGGGGCAAATTCTTGGGAAAAAGAAATGACAACATCTCAAAGAATACATTGGAATATCCGCATTCTCATCTTTGAGAACATTTTGGCTTAGCTGATGATGATGCAAGCTACTTTAAAATTACACTCAATTGTTTGTTTCATTGGCGTGACTGGTAAGTACTTAAGAAATCGTAATATCAGTATCTATCTTGAAGCTCAAAGGACAGGTTTTTTTCCTGTTTGGGTTTTGTTGTTACTGGTTGAGGGCAGGATGGGGGTGGCACTTAAATTCCATCTTCTGACAAAGTAATTATGCACGAGGTTCACAGCTTCCATTTACAAAAATACATTTTTATTGACAGGCTTCAAAGGAAACTGTGAGAGTGCTGCAAATGTGACAAGTAATAAAAATATCACAATAAAAAAATATCTATTTTTTCATTCAATCTTATAATTTAAGGAAACAGCTTCATTGTTTAGGACTTTGGACTTGAAAACATGTAACTAACCTATCTGACGTATCTTTACGTGCTTTTCCTGTTATAGAGTAAAATCTTGGTTGAGCTTATTGAAAATGTTCAGATGAGTAACTATGGAAAAATAGATTTGTATCCATTTAAACAATTCATAAGTTTGCATCAACCTTGGCAAACAGCACCTCTCAAAATCTCAAAAGAATTCAAGATAATTATTTTCTTGTTTTTCAAAATAGAAGTTTATACTTCAAATTTTTCATGCTTGTTTTAATATTAAATTGTTTTTTTTTAATTTTTTGAGTTAGAATTTTGTAAGTGAAATGCTTCTTTTTGATGGAGCTAAATTAAATTCAACATTGCAAAAGGAAATTTCCCTTTTAATTAATTCATTTTTAGGTTAGTGTCCACATCAACTATCAGCCAGAGTTTCAGTCTCGGGGAGTGAATGAAGCTTCTATCTATACATCCTTCAAAAGAATGACTGGCTGAAATAACACACGTATAAAGTTTACTTTGCATAAGCACAGTAAACTAAATCCTCCACATTCCCAAAGTATTTCACTACTAAGCAACAGCAATATTCAGCAATTACCAGTAGCCTAGAAATAGTCATAGAGAGTTTTTTTTCTGTGATCTGAATCACGGTGTAAGTTAAATTAGACAATATGTATTACTTGATGCTAAAAACTATTAACAAATAAATGTTTTCCCAAAATCAAGCAAATGCCTACGTGTCTATGAGACTCTAGCTCAGCAAAGAGAAACTAATTTTCAAAGCATTTGACATGCTGTAAGACAAAAAATAAAGGCAAACTTAACATGCAACTGTTCTGAATGCAAGGTGTAAAAGCCAAAATTGCTGTCTCCACACACAAATTATTAGAAATCAGAACTCAAATAGCAATTCTGGTAAAATAAACTAGACAACTTCCTTCTCTGTCCCATGGCAACTTATTTAAGCAGCTCTTTGGTTTTACCCATAACCATGTTTGTCACTGAGCACAACAGTAGTTGTGGCTGCTTCTCAGTAATTGTGTCCAAACCACAGCCTCAGCTGTGGCAGACTACTGCTACTTTGACATAAGAGAATCCATTTTCGTACACCTTCAAGACTTAGAACTCTCTTTGAACATGACGAACCAGATTTAGACTTGTGCTGGCACAGACTTTCATATCTGCAGCTAGCTAAGAAAGGAAAGCACAAATGTTGCGAGGGTGGAAAAAAACTGTATAATTAATTGCAGTGGGGGGAGGAATGTAGGTGTGCTGTGAATATCTGTCACAGTGATGTCATTACATAGACATAGAACTTCATGGGATTTCAAAAAAACATGCAAGGTCTATCGTATATTTCATAACTTCTACAAACCAACTGACAAGAAATATTTCCATGCCAATCTCTTGGCACTAGATGAATAGTTCTCTCCAAAATTTTCATTCCTTCTTTATAGCCCACCTCCAAGATGCAATCCATGGAACTGCACAGGAAGTTCCACCAAAGTTTCTCTAAATTAAGCACAGTGCAGGTTTGAAAAATTTGCCCACATAAATTGAAACAAAACTATGAAAGGAAGATGAATGAATGGCCATTCCCAGATTCCAGTTCTTCCAATGAGAAGTTCCTCTAATGTGTGCCAAGTGACTATTGCCAAGGGAACTGCCTACACAGAGAACCGTCCTGCCACATTATGCCTTGGGCCAGAGCACAGAAGCACTTATAGGGCATCCCAAAGTCTTAGATACGTGGTGAACAGTGGAGCAGAAGGAAGTCACAGAGAGACTCACCAATTCAATATTGTTAGTCCACCTACAGAAGTACACAGCTGCTCACATTTTGCACCATCACCCAGGTAGCAAAAGCAAAGAACACGTTGAAGAATCCAGTCTACTGTCACATAAAAAATTGCCTGCTATTAAGATGGAAGGAAGTGACAAACCTTGCGCAAGGTCAAGAATGAAAAAAATTATAGCTAGCGCTGTACTGACTGAGAAAGGCAACCTAAAGGACTTGGTAGCAGAAAGTTGTCTTATGCGATTACCAAGTGATGGATTTTGAAATATATATCCATCTATATACAATTTGCTAATAGTTTTCTGTATTGTAATTTTCTAAAATCAAGTTTCATTATTTATTCTATCATCTCCCACTGGTCCACATTCATTCTTTGGTGTATGAAGCTCTACCATGGAAAGGTGACAAACTAATTAATGCTTTCTTATGAACTGCATCTGAAACAATATGTATCTTGAGTTACACTAATGAAACAAGTACAAGCCTTAGACTTGCAAATATTTATAACTAAACATTGTTAAGGACAAACATGTAAATCTTTCTTTTCTTCCATAAGAGAAAACCAAAAAGGGAATTAAGAGATATTTTCTTCATCAGCATAAATTAAAACATGGATTCTCCCATGCATTTGCTCATTTGTCTAATGTAACTTAAAATTCCAACATCCAAGCACCACCACTGGATCAGTTGACACAAATTTTGCTTGAATAAGACAGGTGAAAAACAGCTAAGATTGCAAAGACAAAGTATTATTGCCTAAAAACTGAGGTCCTTGTACAAAAACACATCCCATTTATAACTGAGGGGTAACCTTATGCTAAAATGTTTTAGTATTGCACCTCTGATAGTAGTTTTGCACCTCATTCTTAAGGCACAATCTGCAAATACATTTATTTCCTGTTCCCCTGGTTTGCTCTGGGCTGAGAGATGTCATTTTTCATTTATTTCCATTGCATTGCCATTTATCCTAAGTAGACCTGCTACCACAGATACAGTTTGTCATTCTGTCAAATAATATTTCTTCATAATTGATTGATACTGTACCACAAATCCACCTCTAAAGCACTAAAGTTCATTTGTTAATTTGGAGTATTTGGGGGAAGAAGAAACTAACTGTATGTCAGAAATATCTCTCCCTATAATCCTTTCCCTCTTCCCTTCACTACATTTCTCCAACATAGCCAATGCTTTCTGTGGTGCATGATCTCATTTCAGGTCTTTCAAATTCATTTTGCCTCTAAAATGCTTTTTTTTTTTTTCCCTGTGAAGAAAGCTAGCTGAATACCATTTGTTGAATTATTAATTCACTGGAGGCTTTCTGATATTTATCAACCAGGTTTAATGGAAGATGGAACACAGTCTTATTTCTGTGGAGACAGTATATTTTACCTCAGTTGACATTTACCAATAGGAATTCAGTTATGATATGCCTTGCATAAAATAGCCAGTAACTCAAAAGCAAAAATTCAGGGCAACCTTCTTCATCAATACTTTTAACCTATATGTTTTCTCCAATTGATAAAAATTACTTTAATACTCATGGGCCAAATCTTGTAGCCTGTAATTGCAAGAATCAGAGGACCAAGAGGAAGAGACGTTTAGAAACATGAGGTCAAACAAAGCCTTGAGAGCAGTAGTCCACAAAGATACACGTTCACAAAAATGTCCACATTGAGTTTTTCATATGCTAAAAGAGAAGCTTTATTACAACATGTAAATCATTTGTATCATAGCAAAATGCAAGGTTTTCTATTTGGGTGATCATTACTTGTACTTTTATGATTCTTAAACCATCCAATTAGGCTATTAGGAGAAGACTGTGGCCTCCTTTTTTCTCCTTTTCCTTTTGGAAAAATGCTGCTAGTATGGTTTTAGGGCTGAGCAATGTCAAAAACACTAAATATTATTTCAGTGGACTGAAAATCACTTGTAACACAGATTTTGACCAATCTGATCACATCTGGAAGACTGTTTCAAGATTACTTATTACAACTTACTGGGAAGAAAAAAACAAAATACCTTTTAAAATGGCCTGGCAGTCAACATGACCTTAAGAATAACAGATTAGTTTTTATTGTAGCAGATTATATTTTAAACTACAGTTTCTCTGATACTCTTTTCTTGCTAGGATAAATCATTTCCACTCTTTTTGTAGACTGAAGCACTTAAGGTTCACTAAGGAAGCTTTAAGACCATTTAGGACCATAAACCTTTACCTCACACACATAAGACTTCTCACATGGCCTAGGCTCTATATAACCAATCTTTTTGATTTGTATTCTGACTGCCCATGGTTTACCAAAGAGGAGCAGAATTTCAGTCCTAAAGCTAATCCCAGAAGTAACTGCAGTCAAAACAGAATCCCAAAGAGCTTCACATCATCAGAGCACAAGTCTAGGAAAGTGCAAAAGCACTCAAGTCCTTTTCCAAAGAGCAAAGAAAATTCTACCTCGCAACAACCCCGCCCTCAAACCCCACTCTTAATGAAGAGATACAAACTGAAAACAAAAACTAAAAGCAAAACACTACATCATTCCTAGCTCTCTGTCATTCATAAAATAGCAGATTTTTGTCTGCAGTTCTGCTGATGCACTGTCAAGTACTTCTTGAAGCCCTTGGTTTTGGGATTGTCTTCTCTGCAGTTAAAATTTTTCTGTCAACATCATAAATACACTTCTGAAGCAATAATCACCTGCCTTCAGAAGGCAACAATTTGTAGTAAATTATCACGTATTTTCAGTATGTTCTACTTGGAGAAGTTACTTGCAGACACACAGAATGTTCTTAAAACTTTGTGGAAAAAAAAAAACTTTCTCAAAACTCAGAAGTGTTGTTCGGTAACAAAACATTGCACGGTGTATTTAGAACTGATGAGATTTTTGATTCTATTTTATTTTAACCAAAATTGGAGGAAATTCAGAAAAAAATAATTCTCCCCGATTTCTAACAAGTTCACATTTCCATGAACAAAGGAGCTTTTTTTCCAGCATAGTGATGTTTAATGCCAAACTTTTTATCAAATAGCATTCTCTTCTTCTTTTGCTATGGTTATAATTAGTGGATTATTATGTATTAATGCCTAAAACACCAAAAGTGCTATAACCAGAATGAGTTAGTAAATCCCATGGTATTTAGCCAACACACTAAACTTCAACACACCTCTTATTATGAAAAGTATATATGGGTTCATTGATGGTTGTAAGTGGTCAGCACTTCTGCTTTACATCTTGTTTAAGAGTCAAGAGAAATCTACTTTTTTCTACCAGCAAGATCAAATAAGTGCAGCCTTAATGCCTTTAATTATGCTTGGACTATTTCATGCGTCTCATTCATCAAAGTCACTACTGAAATTGTACTTATTTTCCTTTAAGGTAAGTTATTTCTAGTGTTTCCATTCTAACATTTTCACCTATGGAAGCAAACAGTATACATCTGTAGTATTTTACCACTTTGCAGTGTTAGGCATTAATCAGCTCCCATCTGCATGCCTTTGAATAAGCCCAGTGCATGCAGCCTCAGAAAGGCACTGACCTGATGCTTAAATAGAAAATTTCTTTTAGGTCAATCACTTGTTTTTGAGCCATGCAAATATAATATTAAATATGTTAGAATGCAAACAATGGCAACTGCTTCCATTAAATCATTTCCTAAAGGAAAATGTTGAGTAACTTCCAAAAAATTATTTGAGCAAAATGATAGAAGTCTCAGAAAAATAATTCTTGCAATATATAAACTGTACATTAAAAATGCAAATACTGCATGAGAAGGAGATATGAAGAGATTCTTCCCTGATGTCAATCTTGTCAAACCAATGAGCAAAGCAGCAGAGGTACAAATTGAACTTTCACTAAGAAAGGCAACTGACCATTCCCCAATCTTCAAACCTGCCAAAATGTAACTGAAGTGTCTGAAAAATGATCAAAATATTATTTGTCTCAGTCTCACCATAAATACAAGTTTTAAATATTTTTTTATTCCATCAAATCAGTTACAATTTTATGTTATCAAACAGAAATTGATTAATCAAAGGTCAGGAGAGGGCAGGGGTTGTTTTGTGTGTTTTTAAACAAAAGAATGCAGAGTTGCTCTCATAGTGAAATCATATACTATGTCCTCAATGGACATTCATTGTTTCTGATTGCCAGCTTTAAAATGCCTAATAAGCAAAAAAATATTTGCCAAGTAACTTACTCTCAATTTTTGGACAGTAGAGCATATTGTTCAGCTTGCTGATTCAGTCAAAATAACAGCATAGCAAAATTTTGGATGCTAAAAAGACCTATTACTTTCTTATTTCTCAAAAAATGAGGTCTTGCTACATTAAAGGAATTCTTTTCAGGCACTGAGTCAAGAAGTTACTTACAAAAGGAGAGCATTAAGAGTAAACAAAGTCATATCTCAAATACTGAAAAACCTGTATTTGGTCTTCAGTCTCTTCCTTTATCTGCTTGATCTTTTGCTTTAACATTGAGGTGCTTCTGGCAGAAAGCCCACTATTACCTTGAAAACAATAAAAACAATCCTTTTCCTACATGAAAATCATATGAAGTAAGGTCCCTTTTCCTATTTGCCAGTCTGCCTCCAAAGAAAAAAACATCCCCCTTCTTTAATTTAAAAAAAAAAAAAAAAAGGAAATCCGAGGAGAGGAATTTCTATGGGTATTGTACATGTTCTGCTGAAGCTATCATAGAAAAATGCACAGAGGAAAACCATATAGGTGTCCAAACAGTTTCCAACAATAAAGTCATAACACACTGAAACAAAGATGGTTGTCACTGTCAGTAGGTGAATTACATTAGAAATATTAAAACAATTATTTCCATAATATACAGCATGCAATTGTTTCGCAGGTGGCCATAATATGCCACATACTGTAAGAGTTAACATTTTGCATATCATATTTAAGAAACAATATGGGAAAATTTAACAGCCTAATGTCGCTTGTCAATTTCTCAAAAAGAGATTTTACACTGTATTGAAAGATACAGAACAGGAAAGAGAAAAGTCGAGACAAAACCTCAGCACTTTATTGCAAGCATACATGTTTAATTTATGTCAACTAGGTGCTTGAAGTTTCTATGCTTCTAAATTGACATACGAGACAAATGCATAGCATCACTGAAAGTTGTGGGAGTGGGGCATCTTAACACCTTGTATGACCGTCTTATCTTCTCCACCTTTTGATTTTGAAACTTTTTAACTATATTCTTTTAATGCAACCACTAGAAAAATCATATGTAAGTTATTCAGATGGCAATTTCAAGCACAGCTTTTACTAAGTCAGAAATAAAAAAAGTGGTATATCCAGTTCCAATTTCAACCTCTCCCTGTTACATTTTAATCAAGAAATATACATTTTAAAAGCGCTCTTCAGCTTCCTTTTTTTCTGTACTAGGAATAGTACCGAGAGTTGATTAACCATAATACATAATCATTTCCTATTGAAACGATTTGAAAAGGAGCTTTAGAACTATGTGTTCTGCTACAGTTGAGGGGGAAAAAAAAAAAATCAATATAGAGATTTTGGTAGCTCCAATCAAAACATTGTTCAGTTAGTTCCAACAGAGAAAAAAAGATGCATCACAAAGCAAGATGACCATCTGGAAAGACATTTCATCCTGAGTTACTGAAGACGCGTAGATCAGCAGGAAACAGAAATCATTAAGGAGACAACATATTGGGCTAAAAAGGTCTATGCAGTTGGCAAAAATATGCTTTCATAAGTTGGAAGACTTTGGTTTCACAATAAACCATTTCTTCTTGTCAGATTTAATAGGAGTATCTTCTCCTTTAGGGCCTAAATCAATCCAGTACATCAAGTCATACGAAAACCTGCAGTTATTCATTTTTCCCACAAGATGGCAATGAATCCATATTCCATAGAAAAAAATATTAACAAGCACCAAAACACAACGGAAAAACTGTGGTCAGATTCCTAAAATAAACAAACTAGCTCTATATAAGAATTAGAAGTTTTAGGTATGGTAAAATAAAATCAACAGCCTAAGCCAGGTCCTTTCGTAAAAGACAGTAATTTTCTCTTCATACTTCAGGAAATGGGCCAAGGAAGACAAGACACAGACAACACATGTTTATACACATACAGTCAACATATAGATATATGTACTTACATACTCTTAATACATACTGAAAGATATGTCTGTAGATATTTATATATATATATAAATCAAACCCAAACTTTTTTTCCCAAGTATAATACAAAAAAGTAATTGTAGAAACTGAAAATCCAACCCCGAGTCTGAAACTGGATTGCTTTGCAAGAGGTAATCATTAAAAAGCAAACACGAGACACAACGGAACTTAAAATCCACTAGCAAAAAGCCCTCTAATTTGAAGCAGCCCAAGTGCACTTCCAAGTATCCTCTCCAGAATTATTTAAATGAAAACCAGGGGAACTCTAATCTAAAATTGTTTAAATTGAAATCCAAGCATTACTAGTCTGGACCTTTCCTTTAATTCTCAAGTTTAAATTTTTAACTCACAAGCCGACTTACCATCGCTAATCAAAAATAGCTGGTATTTTTTCCCAAAACAATGTTTAAGGCTACACGAGGCAGGGGGAGGTGGTGTTGAGGCTTTTTTCTCCCCTATTAAAAGTTTTCAAAACTCAATAATCCCTGATTTACAGCTAGTCCTTAACAACAAGTGAACCTTGGCTTTGTTCCAGGTTCTAAGCTAGAAATCGTTTCATTCCCCTGGTTACACTAACACTAGTCAGTCAATGCCAAATGCAAGTCAGACTTTGCCCTGCAAATACTAACAGTCAAATGCAATGTTTTGTACTTGCATGTTTAAATACAGTATAGCCTTCATTCCTAAGAAGCAATTACAAATACAGTACAGTTACATACATCAAAGAATAGTTAAATCACTAAATCTTCCTAATCACGATTCAACATGCTGTATTGCACAAAAGAGTTAACTTTTCATTAAGCAGTTAAGTATTTAGGATTTCAAGTTTTAAGTACCTCTGACTTACATTCTTTAAACATGACCATAAAGCCTATTGTATAATTGGAGGGGGGGAGAAATCTAACTAATGTTATGATTTCAAAAGCAATCCACAAACAACAAGAAATTTCTCAGCAAAGACTACAGATCCACTATTCACCACTACAGGGGACCAACTGAATAGAGTAAATATTTCCCCAACCCTTTTCTTTCCTTTTACGTTGGTGGATTCTTTTCCCCCTTAAGTACATAGCATAATCTTAATTATGACTACAGCGCTGAAACAGTAGTGTATCCATATGCTGGTCTACTATTTCATAGTGGTTCAAACTCATGAAGTGCCCAGAAGTCTCCAGGGAGCCTTTTGTTGCCAACTCCAATTAAATAAACAGGTACTCAGGGTCATTTGGGGCCAACTGCATTCCACAGTGCTGAATTTTAAACTGTTAGCACTATCTTTTCTGCCAACAGTCTACTGTATCATACTCTTTTCCTTAGTTCTAAGAGTGCTCTTAAGTAAACATGTTGTAAGACTATTCCATTCATATAGCTATTTAGAAAGAAAGGAATTATTAAAGCTCTGCAACCACTTTTCAACTGGATGCAAAACAGAATCATGATTAAGGCAAGTAAAGGTAAGGCAATTTCAGGATCTGGTCTGTACTCCAAGCCTTAGAATTGACAGAAAGCAATGTAAGTCCACAATCACACCACTACTATTGGTTTTCTTTCAACCACCCCATGTTGCAGATAAGAACACCACAAGATCTGTGGGACAGGTAAAGCATCTTAGAGCCACCTTGGAGTGCAAAAAACTTCTTTAGTTGTAACTGCTAGGGTTTTTTTTTCCCCAAATCACATGCTTCCACATCTGTCAGTTATAATGCAAACTCATTGCAGTTTAAGTACAGATTTGTGATCAGAATGAATATCCGCTTCAACACATCCTCCCATAATCTCCAGTTTTAGCACTGTGTGACCAGAGAGGATTTGTTCTATACTGTGTAAAAGGAGGTGAGAGTACAGAATCAATACTCATGCTGTCATCCAAAACACTCCATGTATCCTGCTCAGCTAATATCAGCTTCTGTAAATAATTTAATAAAATATATGGGCTCTTTCAACTTTTTAAGAAATTACATAACCTTATATCTTTCTACTTTTTAATTCATGCTCAGATGTATATTCATAACAGGATCATTTTATCTTACTCTTGAGCAACACACAAGAGATGAAGCATATTAACAATATGAACAAGCTTTACAGCTTTTCTATTCTGCTTGGATTGACATCTGATTCCTCCCTTCTCTTCCATAATCCACATATTATCTAGATTTTCCTATACATTTGCAACAAATTCGGACTCTTATATCTGCTTTACTTTGCTCAACACATACTTTAAAATTCCATATTTCCTTTACCTCTATTATTTCTCAGATAATGTTTTATTTTCAATAAAAACCACACAGTACAATCTTGAAATCTTGAACAAGAATATCTGTGTTATTGTGGGTAGGAGGGCTGTTACTTCCCCAAGTACACCACACAGACTGGATGACTAGTAAAAATAAATAGAAAATAAAAAAAAATTAGCATAATAAACTATTTTCTATTTAAAGAAATATCACTAAATCCATTTCACAAAAGCCCAAAGTGATGGGATGCATTGCCATTGCTTTGCAGTGAACCATCATACACGTTACAGTACCCCTGTTTGCAGAATTAAAAATCATGCCTTTTTCAGAGTATAACCTTTAGAGAGACAGAAAACTCCACTGAGATGATTAGGTAGAAAGCAAAACATCAAGCAATTATAAGCATCGAAAAAACAGTCTTCTTTGCTGTGCTATGCATGATTTTAACAGCACTTCTAAGATAAAAATAACTACATAAAAGTGAACTAAACTTTATGACTAAATGCAGCTAATCTACCAGCTTTATTAGAAGAACATTTGATTTAAAAACAGAAAGCTTCACAATCCTTTATTATAGTTGCTTTGTGGTGTTGCAAAGATTTTTGAGTTTTAATGTTTCTGTTAAAAATGTGTCCAGGACTGCACAGACAATAATTATGTAGTGAGACAGGTGTGCCCATACAAAGTTTCCTGAGCAGAACAGAAATATTTTTCTTCTTTTGAAAGATTATGGTGTTTTCTGAGCTCTGTTTCACAACACTGACTTTTCATCACTGACTTACATAAAAGACTGAGAATAAACTTGCAAATTCATAACTCACACATTGCTGTAGTTAATCTCTCAAAAAACAGACTACCTAGGTTCAGTACTGCACTTCATTCCTGTTCTTCTATCACTTAATTACTGCAAGATATATTATTCTGGTATCAGACATCGTTCAGACTCCACACTAGAATTTTAGGAGAATTGTAGGGAAAAACATACTTTCTCCAGCACAAATTACTTACATAATAATTCAGTAAACTGGAGATGCCATTAAAAAGATATATTAAAATAACAAAAGGCAAATTAATTTCTATATAAAGGTTATGGGATATATATTTCTATATAAAGGGTAAGAGAAATAAAGCTTCATTCTGTTCCTGCACTGGCTGCTGGTTGTTGATCACAGCTGCAAAGCAGCTGGGAAGCAGCAGAAAACATGAGTGCTTCCCCCATGTCCCTCACCCCATAGCCTACATGGCAATAAAAAAAGAGCATTAACACTGAAAGAAGAGTGAGAGAAGCAATATGATGCATTAGTCTTTTTCCTGTATTCCAAACTAGCCTTTATATTGTTTTCTCTTAGCCTAGATATCACTTATCGGTCCTTACTGTTCTGCCATCAAATCCAGAAAATCTGATTCCAAACCCTCCATTTGAAATTCCTTCCCTAAAAAGAGAATCACCACTCTATGAGGTGATATTTTTACATAACATTCCAGTATATTTCACTATTCTTGAACAGTTTCATACACATTGATTGCCTAGAAAAATTAACATTGCTAATATATCAAACAACTGCACTATTGCTAGAAGTAATAAAAAGTTGAAATAAGGTTCTCCAATTTAGGACCATCTAACCACATTATTAATTCGAAGAGGACCTGCTCCGACACTGTACAGATGAAATCACTAGGAGAAGAAAAGGATTAATTGCAGGGGAATTTTCTGCACTATGCCACATGCTACGGCTCCTATAATTTCCAGTATACCTTCTCACTCAATCTATACAGAAGTTAATCCATTTATGCCACCTTCTAGGAGGCATATAGTAATACAGATAGTCCTTGAGGACCACACTAGTAAGTGACTATTTCTATCAGTCTCTATAAATTAAAGAGAAAAAAAGTCTGCACCTTAAGACATTTAATGTATTGCAATTAATACTTATGAAGAAAATTACATTTGTTTGTTCAAATGAAAAATAGGGGGGAAAAAAATCTGTTTTAATTGTATAAGTATTGCCTATGTCTCTTTACAGTCAGAATTTTAATAGCCCAGGGCAGCAAGCTTGTGTATATAGTCCTACATTTAAAACATGTGCAAAAACAGAAAATTTGGTCAACTAAACAGTATTACTCCAATCAGCCGTTACGTTTATTAGAGATGCACAGAGAAACCAGTGTTAAACATAACACTGTTCTTTTGTGCTTCAGAGTTCACATTCTTGAATTGCAGCCTCTAAGACCAATTTGCTGCCAAAACCAGAAAATGGATTGATGATCACAAGCTAATTTACTTATTTCCAATTTACTCTGGAGGGGAAAAATAAAGTTGCTAGTACCATTGGAAGTCATCTAATGCAAATTTATTGGAAGTTATTTCTACATACAAAAAAATTAATTAAGAACTTTTCTTCAGGAATGATGTTACTTAGCAGAATGGAAATGTCAGCCAATGAAGTAGAGGTTCAAAAACCAGAACAGCCAGCCATTGTGTTCAGACGCAGAGGAGAAATGGACTAGGTATCAAAAAGTACGATCACAGAGTTAAGGAAAGAAAGATTAGAAGTGAGAATAAAATGGAGTATAAAAAGTGCTGCACTATCTTTTATCTCTAATAGGAACACTTGCCAGAACGACAGCAGTGAAAACTTCATTGTGAACTATTTTTTTCATAAGATCTATTTCTGTATCTGCTACAGAGATGTTAAATGATCACAGAAGAGAACAGAGGTGGTCAATGGAGCACTGTCCTTTTGGCAAGTTTTAAAGCATTCTCTCAGACAAAACACGACATAATTCTACAATTCTTTCCCTTCTCTTCTTGCTTCAATTCCTCTGCATTACCATTAATTTTCCTTATTCTATTAAAAAAAACCCCAACCACAAAATCAGAAAGACTGCAGTTTAAAAACTGTAATTTTACTCACAAACACGAGGTAGTGATCTCATTGACATCTGCAGCAGTGAATCAAAAAGCTGCAGCTGAGAAGACGTATTGTACACTTTTTTTTTTAATAGCTTTACTTATATTTCAAAATTCAATGGAAAAATGAACCACTCGGTATCACTTCTAACAGCACATTCAATCTATTCAAGCCATGTCAAAGGTACTCATTGGAGGTTTGTTCCTCTGCAAACTACTTTCTTATTGAAATACCTTGAGCAGCTACCACAATTTCTCTGTCACACAGACCCTTTCTTTAATATTCCTAGTTGTACTGGGAACATCAATTCAATCCTAGATATTGAATTTTGTCTACTAAGAGAAAAAATTCTGGGCAACTTTTACTCTGAAACTTTGAGAACACGAAAAAAGCCTTTATAGAAAGGTGTACCTTAAAATAGTACTCTGCCACGTCTACTGCCAAAAGTCCTATTAAAACATAATACTTTCTAGAGAGGATCTTTTATTCCTTGGATACACAGAGCCTATAGAAGTCCTGAGCAAGTGCTACCCATATTCAATATGAATCAAACATCTGAGTATGATGTGAATAACTGTTCCATTTTCCTGTGTGTTCCAAAACTGTTCATCACAATGAATACATACAGACAAAACAAATTCTAGAAAATATCACAAGTACTTTTCTTATTATTGATTACTTTAAAGCAAGTTCACTGATGATACGAAACTGGGAGGGCTGGCTGACACTCCAGCAGGTTGTGCTGCCATCCAGCATGACCTGGACAGGCTGGAGAGCTGGGCAGAGAAGAACCTAATGAGGTTCAACAAGGGCAAGTGTAGGGTCCTGCACCTGGGGAGGAAGAACGCCAGGCATGAAGAGAGGTTAGGGGTGGACCTGTTGGAAAGCACTTCTGAGGAGAAGGACTTGGGGGTTCTGGTAGATATTAAACTATCCATGAGCCAGCAATGTGCCCTTGTTGCCAAGAGGGCCAATGGAATCCTGGGCTGCACAGGGAAGAGTGTGGCCGGTAGGTCAAGGGAGTTCATTCTCCCCCTCCACTCTGCACTGGTGAGGCCACAACTGGAATAGTGCATCCAGTTATGAGCTCCCCAGTTCAAGAGAAGCAGGGAACTACTGGAGAGAGTCCAGCATAGGGCAACAAAGATGATTAAGGGACTGGAGCATCTCCTTTATGAGCAAAGGCTGAGAGAGCTGGGAGTCTTTAGCCTGGAGAAGACAAGGCTGAGGGGAGACATTATTATTATTTACAAGTATCTAAAGGATGGGTTGAAGGAAGATGGAGCAAGAGTCTTCTCAGTGGTTCCCAGTGACAGGACAAGGGGCAACAGGCACAAGCTAGAACATGGAAAGTTCCATTCAAATACAAGGGAAAACTTCTTAAGGGTGAGGGTGACAGAGCCCTGGAACAGGCTGCCCAGGTAGGTTGTGGAGTCCCCTTCTCTGGAGACCTGCCTGGATGCAGTCCCAAGTAACATGCTCTAGGCAATCCTGCTTTAGCAGGGGAGTTAGACTAGCTGATCTCTAGAGGTCCCTTCCAACTCTGACAATTCCATGATTAAGTCTGTCTGATACAAAAAACCCACACCTTCTCCTTGTAGGTACATTTACATAGGAAAATCTTACTGTAGTAAAATGTGTATCTGGTTTAGCCTCATTCTTTTTAATCTCTTGGTTCCCTCAAATCCTAGATGCTATGTATATGTTACAGAGTAACCTAGTCAGATTACTTGTACTTGCATGGAGGGAAATTGAAAGTTATTTCTCAGACAGAACAGTAGAATGATACTCACATAGTCTCCCGGTCAAAAAATTCCTTTGCAAAGGGTGACAGCTGATGCTATCATCACTGCAGGGCTCTGAACACCCACATCAGTTCACAATGCTTTATTGTTTATGAGCTTAAAGCTTTAAAATTCTTTAGACCTTTCTCCTCTTAACAGCAAGCAAAATTGCCAAATAAAATCAGTAAATAACCAACTTATATTTGCAAGCAACTATTCTTCTGTGATTATTTTGTATTCTGCTTAGCACAAGAAGCATTTGAGAGGGGGGGGGGGAAATCAGTTAAACTTATGTAGTCCTAAACTCTAATTTAGTCAACCATGTTTTTCTTGCTTTAAGACCTTTGCTTCTTTTTCCTCCAGTGCTACAGCAGGCTTAATCTAGCTGGACCTTATAAGATAAATTCCAGGAACGATGAAATGCAAAGTAGCCTGACCTCCTTAGAGAGTAATACCAACTGTTTACCTGCCAAGTGAAAAGCCTTCAGCCAGTTGAATCATTTATTTTTAACTATCACTAAAAAGACTCAAGGAAAAAATGGCTCCAAACACTTCAGGAAACAGAGAAAAATGACACATTTAATTACTTTAGTAACCAAATAACCTTTACATTAATATTTTGTTCTGTAGAATCTTTTATCACCTTTTTTCCTCCTAATATCTCAAAAGAAAACACAACAGTTTTTGTAAGATCAGGGCAACAAGTTAATAATTTCTCATTTGGGTAGTCTACCAAGTCACCTGGGGAACATGGTGTTAGACCCCCCATTCAGCAAATCTTGTTAAGTCTAACCAAGAGTTTGAGAATAAACCCCAAAAATCAAGCAGCTCTACTCACAGTTATTGTGCAACTTCATTTGCATATTCCTCTATACTAAATCCATTTTTAAAAGTTTCTTTAAAATGAAACTGTGCTGAAAGTTATCCCAATGATAAAACTTTGATAACTAGACGCCTATCTACAAAAGAAAGTGTGCTTGTCATTTTTATTGTGTTAAAATTCAATTGTATGAGACAAAATATGAGAGGACTATGTTATTACTGATGCACAGATACATTTCTTCTGGTCCTGAAGTCTGATTCATTGCAAGCATCTGATAAAACCATTCAATAAGTAAATCAATGCACCATAGCTAGTTATAAACATTACCCAAATATAGCACACTTTCACCAGCCAGTATTAATTTTTTTTTTCAGAAGAAATAATGTGAATATTTGCCATAACTTAGGCTAATTAGACTGTTCAGAACATTGATTGTTTTTGATGGCTCTTATTCCTCATTCAGAAGCAGAAAAATCTAAATTTACATGACAAAGAAACATCAAATGTGCTTTTTTTTAAAAGATACAGAAAGAGAAAGCTTTTTTGGCCTTTAACAACTCTTTTGACAGTCTTCCTTCCTCTGAACAGGACACTACTTCCTTAATTCAAACTCTTATGTTAAATCTGAATAATTTCTGGTACTTGATATCTGGTGCCTTGGATTTTAAGTGCTTTCTAAAGTAACCAGTATGCACTTCAAGGAGGCTTGGTCTATATAGATCAGAATAATCCTGACCATGTGGTATACCTCAACATTTTCATTTTCCCTAGTAAAATGGAAACTTTATTAAATCCAAATGTATCATCAAATAAAATATCCCGTAACCGACCTGCTTGCCAATTTTTATATTAAACATATATTTGATAGTGGCATCTCTTGATTAAAGAATGATATTTTTTTTTAGTGTTTGAACAGCTTTTATGAAGTGAGTTTACACAATCTGCCTGTGAACACGAGTATCTGCTAAAAGTTTGCTGACAATTAATTTAGTTGCACTCTGTGTGACCGTGGGTCCAGATAGAGATGTCCTTCTGGCACCTTTTCTCTTGATTTGGAGACAGAGTCCCTGGTTGACAGAACCAGGATGAAAGAACGTCGAACACAAACTGATGTATATGCCCAGAAGATGTCACTGTTCATTGATGACCTTATGTTATTTATGACTATGATCACTCCATTCTTATTGAGACCAGTGAGATGTTTGGAAGAGAGTTCACACAAGTGATTCATCTTTTAAGCTTAGAGACAGGGAGGGGTAGCCACAGTTTAAATGTGGTTCAAATACAACCCAAGCACTTTCTTTTTCTGTACATTTATAGAAGAGATTGTGATTATGTGAGAAAATACCTTATAAATCCAACCAAAAAAATAAACCTGCCCAAAACAATGCGGCTTTTAAGTCAAACACTATAGGATAGTTTTGTACTGGATCCAACAACCAGCCTATAGTGGATGCCTAGGGAAGAGTAGAAGAGGCATAAAGGGATCTGAACTTGCAGAGAATTCAGAACAGAGACGAGCTACAAAATATAAACTGTCACTTTAATGTTCTCTAGTTTATACGTTATTCCTTTTTCACAATTTTTTCTACTTTTCAGTCAGCTTTTTTGACTGTAGTGAGCACACAAGCTGACGTTTTAGTAGAAATATCTATTACAACCCCAAAGCTTCTTTTCTGTGTGCTAATAGCCCAATGAGCAACCTATGAAAACTCAGGACTGTTTTTCCCTCAGGTGCACCATTTCTCACTTATCAGTACTGAATATTCCTGATTAAGAACATCAGGAAAAGAAGCCATCATACTCCTTTTCATATACACTGATCAGAGGATATCCCTTTTGGGCTCCATAAGCCCAAATTTACATGACATAATCCCCCTGTTTCATTTCAACCTGTTATTATTCCATGAGAGTCATTCTACAAGCGATTAATGCATGTGAACGAACTTAATTGTAGGTTTATCGAGTTAATTAATTGAATTTTCCATATTTTGTGGAATTTTTGCCATGGAACATTGCTCATGTTGTAACAGGAAAAATATATTAATAAATATTTTTAAGCATATATAAACCACTGTTTTCAAAATTTAGTATACCAGTGAACCATGAAGAAGAAGCCAGGAAGAGACCACAGGTTATGTAAAATAATTTGCTATCATCAGGTTATTACAGAACCAATGAATTATGTGTTAGTAGAATAAGAACAATTATCTACAAAGTTATGTAGATATTTTTGGCAACCCTCCTGCCAGCTACAGTTAATGAGTACAATAGTAGCCTATTTTCCTGTGTGTCACCTAAGTGAGAACTAGACCAATGAAACAAAATCACGTTTACCTTTTGCTTCTTTTATCATCTCTTAAATTGCTCCATTGTTACTTAGAAGACAACAGCTAACAGAGCAGAACTCTCCATTAAAGGGGCTTGGAGATCTCCTATACAGTTCTCTCTTCACAGATCTGAGGTACTCAGGGTTTTAAATTATTAAAAGTCTGTGGAGTAAACAATAGGAACATATAATATATTAATAATGAAATAGAAATGAAAAGGGGTTTGGCTGGCTTTTGGTCCTTTTTTGTGTTTCCTTTCATTCTTTTTTTTTTATTTTATTTTAATGCCAGGAAAGAAAATTCTTCATAATCACCTGGAAATTTAATCTTACTTCTCCAAAACATCAACCAAAGTTTTTCACACATCTCCTATTTAAGACTACAGCAATATGGTAATAACAATTAAAAAAATCTTATATGAGTCCATTCATTACATCTTTTTCTTAGGTTTCTTTTTCCCCAGAATAAGAACTGGAAGACTAAATGCAATTTAATTTTTTTTTCCACCTAGTCACCTACCCCCTGTATTAGATCATGGTTGTCCCATACCAAATATACTGGGAGAAGAGTGTAAGGAACAGGTGATACCACACCACAAAGCTTTCAATCACATTGTCCACGGAGGAGGTAGCTATTCATAAGATACTACACTCAGAGACACAACAGTTTAACAGTAGAGAAATATTAATTTTAACTGAAAAAATAAGGATGTGCCATAGGTCTTTCAGGCATACTTTCTGTATACAGCAACTGTATTTTGCCTATACAGCTGCTGACCACTTCACCACCAGGAAAAATGAAATCTCAACTTTTCATTACTAAACATGACAAAATGGTTCTGAAGTGAAATCATCAGGAGCCTTTCTGTTTGGAAATGGGATGCATTATCTAACTTTCTCAGAAGTGAGCTAGGGAGATAGGAGGCCTTTGAAGTCTCAAGAAGCCCCCAAAGGTAATCCCCAAAATAGGATTCTTCAAAATAAACTATTTTAAAATATTTTATGGATAAAATTCTTCTGCTCAACTGAGTAGAACAATTACATACCCAGATGGCATAAGAATTCTCTCTTGAGAGTGTGTGCCAGGGCAACGTCAGCAAACAGTCTTATGAAGGAAAAACCTATCTATCTAGCATTTAACCTATCTATACAGAAAGTTATAATGGTATCAATCCTACTATCACATATTAACAGGTACTTTGTAACATTTCAAAGATTATTTTTATTTTATTTCAGAGTGACGTCCTCTTGGCTATCAAGCTAGACGTTGAATGAACTTCAAGATTGCTTTGCACACTGGGATATTCATGTGCAATTACAACAGGACCGTTAAGTAAGTAAAGCTCTTCTAATATTATTTTTTTAAAAATTACAGAAATGTAATTTCTTGAATATATGAAACTAGGAGGCACATACTGAACAAGTTATTTTACTCATACATAAAAGGAGTCATATGGGTGTTTAACAAATTACTGTGACACAGAGCATAAAATTAAGACAGAACAAAAAATTATATTAGTGTAGTGACACAGCTTAACATGTTTCCAGACTGCCGTTTCAATATATATGTAATTCCTAAAACACTGATGGCAAAGCTTTACAGAAGTAATTCAAGAGTAAAGTGTTCTGTGGAGCTTTCAAGGAGCTGTAGAGCTCTAGACAGAAAATTGCAGAGCTTTACTTCCTTTTCCAGGTAGAAAGTGTCCTGAAGATTTCACAGAAGACTGCTATTTTCATTTTCAGACACACACACAGACCCTAGTAATTTCCATGGAAATCCATACAGCCTTCATTCTAATGCAAATCAATATTTCTATAGCAACTAGAAAATTAGCTAAAAAGGAGCTATCACAAATACCCTTCTCAAACGGCCATCTTAAAAGCAAGGATGGAAACAGTAATCAGAAACAGCTGCCTATGACTGCCTAGTCCAGGTACCCCAATAGTATAAATGAGAATAGCTTCAGTCTCAATCTAGAATATTCAAATGTTATTAATGTATAGCACAATCCTATTGTTCATATCCCAATTGTTTTACATACTGGAATCCAAAATCTATGGAAACATAAAGTAAGATTTCTGTGGAGTCAAGAGAATATAATTTTTTTTTTCCAATCAGCTCCTGCTTGCAAGAATCCAGATGCCAGCGGGGTTTTAATTTTCATTATCCCTGGGAAAATTAAAAGGATATGTAGCCCTCAATTTCCTAGTTAAGAGGAACTCCAAATCACTTAAAGTTTTGACTTAGAATTGTAAGTTTCGACTCACAAAACTGAAAATGTTCGTTTATTTCCTTGCAATCTATATTGGCTTGTTTGAATATGTTTTTTAAAAGTATGTACTTGCTTCAGTGCTTGAAAAACATCTACGTCATTCTGCCAAGTTTCAGTTTAACTTGGTTATAGAAATTTAATTGTGCTGTAATGATAAAAAGATACTTAATGGAACATTCAAAGCAGTAATTGCAGTTAAAAATCGAGACAGAAGATAAAAGTTTTCTATCTTTCAATCTGTCCATCAACCCTTCTGAAAAGAAAAAAGAATGCCAAACAGAATTTGGTTGCTTCTGCCTAAACATGAAAGATTTGGGTCCTCTGCCTTGTTAATTCAAAATTTGTTTTAGCAGATGACTGAATAATTAAACAGGATTAATTTACCACTACGATCACATCAAAACCAACTGAAATGTGACACTTGTAGGTAAAAAAAAAAATATGATACTGGAGCCTAACTTTTCTCCTACTCATTGTTCTGCAAATATAGAGCGGCTTCATTGAAGCCTACAAAAAAAACCAAGAAAGAAAAAACAGTTTGCATGAGTACTAAAAAAAATTTATTTTTTAAAAATTCCATGTAGGAGGTAAGAAATTACTATGAAAATATACTCTATCATTCTGGTAATTCCTAGAGGTAAAGCACTCACTATCTACCCTATGCTATGGCAAAATAATTGTAGCCTACCAGGAATGGCAGGGAAATCTTAGCAAACATATCCACTTTCCAGTTTGTAATAGCCACACAGGCCTTCACAAACCAGTTATTTTCCCAGCAACACCTTTATAGTCTGAAATACATGTACATCTGGCCATAAATTCTGCACCTAGAAGCATGTCCCTTTTTGTTCAAGTAACATTTATTACAGCTATTCAGGGTACTTAAGGCACATTTTAGGCNTTATACAACACTATGCACAAGTATAAAGATAGCTCCTCTGAATGAATATAAAAAAAATACACATTTGTGGCTTTCTCCAACCCTTGCAAAAAGAAATGAAATTTACTTTTCTTTTTTATGAATAATACACTTATTCTTGATTGCCCCATGGTTTTACTACAGAAAACAAACGCACAGTACCATATGGTACATCTGTTTCATATTTTCCCTTTCTGCTGTCATACTATTTCTCTCGACATCCAGTAACACATTTCTGTTGGCTCATAATAATTATTTTAAGCTTCATATGAAACACAGCCTACCTCTACCATCATTCCAAGAACATGATGTTCCTTCCTCCCTCCTCATATAAATGTATAGTAAAACATTAAGTTAGCAAAACCAAAATTAAGACAAGAGAGACCAGGAGTCTCATTATCTAATACTTTACACTCCTTCATTTCCAGAAGCCTGATTTTGCAAACACTCCTACACTGTAATTCACAGGGAAAGTGATGGCAATAGAAAGATGACACCAACAGAAACAACAGTTATAACTCATTTAAGCAAACCCTAATACTTGTTCAGAACTGTACAAATATGTGTTCTCTAACTGTATAGGCAACCTCAGGCACAAATACCATGCTAAAATGTCCTTCTAAAAAAAGCATGAAAAGAGAGCTGCAAGAAAGCACTGAGAAAGGAGTGATAAAGGAACTGAAACCAGAAAGATGTCATTAGCTGGCAAAAGGCACAGGAGGTGAGAAAAATAAAGGGACAGTAAGAAGATATATTAGCTATAGGGTGGACATACAGACAGAAGCAACACTGAAAGGATATATGGAAATGCATACAAAGAGAGAGCACTAAGTAGTAATAAATCTAGAGGGAAATAATATGGAAGGTGTGGGAAAGAGTTTGTCCTAGAAAGAGGCATAAAAAGACACCACCAGGGAAGTAAGATGGGAGCAGAGACAGAGCAGTGAGTAACACAAATAGAAGATAACAAGTGTGAGCACAAACATAACAGAGAGATTCAATTTTAGTTTTCTTTTTAGCTCTGCATACATACAGAACAGCCTAGGCAAAAAAAAAGAAGATAGAGAGAGAAACCAACTAGTAAAATCTTTTGTGAATCTGATACTTGAAGGTGATGACGTTGTCATCACATCAAAAACACAGCAAAATATATAATAAAAAAATCTTAATTTGCCAAAAATATTTCTTCTCCAATCTGTCCAAGAATACCTAAATACTTCTTAGCAGCTGTTGTTTCCTATGGGCTTGAAATCACATCACACAATGGGGCACTGATTGACCACTTTGTTAAATAAATAAACATTCAATAAAAATAATACAGTGCTATTGTCGAAACACCAATTTTAATTTTAAGACTTCAAATCCATTTCATTTCTCTGTGAAGCAGATGGTAGTTTTGTTGTAAAATGAAGGACTGAAGATAGTTAGATTTGGCACACTGAAAATTGGCACCGGAAGTTGAAAATGTTCTATTTCAATTTTGTCACCGAGAAAGACAAATGTATGAATTAGATCATAATCTATGAACTAGAAGTTACAGAAGCATTTAACTCTCCAGCTGCTTCACCACTTTAGTCTGAACAGGTTCCTCTTGAGCCAATATATTATTAAATATAATTTACAGCATGCTGGAAATGCCATAAATTAATAACTAACTCCATTTTAATTTGAGACACTTTTATCCTTTCTTCCCTCTTCTTAGTGCATAACCACCAAAGTAACTGCATTTTAGTAAAAAGTTAACACACTTATTTGGAAAAAAAAAAAGGAAAGGGTTTTTAGTTACCTGTTGAGAGAATACAGTGTTATTTACAGGAGGATGAGGGCTTTTAAGACATTCGTTGATTCAACTGATGTAACACTGATGTGATATCATACAACACACTTCATATTTTAATAAAACTAAAACATGCAGTTTTCAGTAGGCTATTTTATGAATTTGACGACAAAGAATAAGCTTTTCCAATGTACTGCTGGCACTACATTGAACTGAAATATTAAAGCAGTTTTCCATATGCTAAAACAAAAATATCAATACATGTCCTTATTGTATGGAAAGTCCTTTACATATAAATAGAGTATGCATTTATTTCTCTTTAAACAGAAAATGCAAAGTCTACAAAATTGTTTCTATTGGATGATTCAGAATACCAACACAAAGGATACCAGTAGAAAAGTTTTTTAAAAGAGATCTATAAATAAAAACTCCAATGGAGATTTGAGTCTTGTACAGATAGTTTTCCAAAGGTTTTAATTATTATTGATAAAAGGAGATAAAAATACTTTCTCAGTATTATTTACACTGCAAGTGAACGTGGCACTACTAGTCTATAGCATGCAATCAAGTAACAACTTTCTTCCTCCTGATTACTACACCACTACTTTTCCATGATTGTGAAAGGTTAAGGGCTATAGAGTATGTACTACTTCACTTCAAAATTTATGTTTTACTTTACTGTGGAATTTAAAAGACCTTAAAAGAATTTCACAGTACAAATTCAATAGCTAAAGTAAGTAAGATTTGCTCCCATATTCTCTAGGCATTTTTCACAATCTCATTTCAAAGCATTAAGCACAAGCTTGCACAAACTAGTCTTAAAATTAACATTCTTCTCTATCTCAAGAAAAGACATATCAAAATACATTGCTTATGCCAACAGTAATGTTGTGTGAGTAGCATTAACTCCAGTTCAGGGAATAAAAAGCCAGGGCCTTCATAACACTCCTGCTTTCTTGTTGTATTTAGTATCAAGGCTATGTGAGCGTTCCAAGATGTATTCAGAAGCTACCCTACTATCTACTATCAGATTTGGGTTTTTCCTTTACTAAGGTAGAAGCAGTAGTTACAAAAGATATTTAGAAATTACAACTCATGTTCACAATTTTTCAACTCATTCTCATTTTTGTTAGAATGTATTTACAGCTTCAACAATATTTTTAAGCCATAGCCCCCATCTCTCAACATACATTCCTTCAGTAATGACAGACATGTTTTTCCTCAACCATATATGCATTAATGTCATCAACTTCTGTGCATGGTAAGAATAATATGAATAGTTTCAGGGCATATAAATTCAGTTATAGGCATGCATCTAAAATACAGCACAGTATGCCTAATGAATCAATTTCACTACTTTTTTTTTAAAGAGATGTTTCTGTAATCACGTTATGAAGATTTTTTAAGTAAGACAACTGTTCAAAATGATCACTTCATATTTCTGGATTTCAGATAGGTCATATAATTTTTGTGGTAAGATATTGCTTCCTTTTTGCCATGTCTTCACAAGATCCAGAATATCTCAAAATGAGGCAGGCAAAATCCAGTCCTTCCACTGAAACCACCTTCCTAAATGACACAAACCCTCAGCTGACATTCAGCTGCTGGCCAAATGCCAGCCTGGACACACTCCAATAATACAGCAATGTCAGCAGCTGTAAGCTCTGGGCTCTTACCCACCACACAGTGTCTTTGCCAATGCGTCTCTCAGTGAGGAGAGAAACCAGCAAAATCAGCCAAGCACGCATGTGCTTCAGCAGCACAGCAAAGTTTGCAGCTAAAGGCAACAAAAGTTTGGGTGATAAGACTTCTTAGTGGTAGACATAACTTCACCCAACAGAAACTACTTTGGACCATGGAATTTGACCCATCAAATACACACTTCTTTCTCCACCAAATGAAATGTCTCTAATATGTTAAAAGAAGTCTGTTATGTATTTAAAAAAAAAAAAAAAAGGTAAATCAAACTGTATCAATATCCTTTAATAGGAAAGTTAAATTAGTACATGAAATCCAAGCTAAATTTGCAGAAACTTTCCCTATTTCATGTTAAAGGAAATTACTCTAGGGATTTATTTATGTGTATATTCACAACTATTTTCCTAATGCAGTCATTACATTCTGTTTTATGACTTACTGTTCTCATCAGGGCAATTAAGTACTCCAGACAGAACAGTAGGTGTGCTAGTGCTAATTAGTATTCCCCTCAGGTGAGCCTAGAGTTTGCTTGTGTCTCCAGTACACCTGAGATTGGCATTAATCAAGATAACTATGCTTTCTTGGCATCTCTCTGAAAGTACAAACTAGACATTAACGATCAAGTTTCCTTCATCAGTGTGCCATCATCGGCTTTCCCTGAACTACTACTGAGGTCAGGCGTGGTGCTACATTCACTTGTAACCAGCATTTTATCTAACAATCTACAATGCTTCCCATCTAATCCACAATGTTTAAAAGTCATTAACAACATGATTTTAGCAATTTCAGTTAATCTCTTCAGGAATCAAACTACTTAGCTGATTTGCCAAAAACACAGATTTGATAAAAATCTGATAACACAAGAAATAAATAGTCAATATGTATGGCACTTAAGAAAACAGCTAAAAGCTGAGAAAAACTTCTTTGAGTTTGTACCAAATCCTGAAAAAGGAGTTCTGGCTGTTTCTTTATGCTAGCTACATTTTTCCTCCCTTCAAATGCCTCACTATCCCACTGCTCTACTGACAAAACACTAATGGTAGAATTTTATTCTTTTGCTTTTTCAAAAAGGCCTGTTTGAATATTTCTCTATTTCAGCCTCTGCCATGAGGTCAGCCAAGAAATTCCTCTATTTCAAACACTGGGGAATAAAATTTATTCTCCCTACAAGTTTTTGGTGGTTTCAGTTTGTTTGGTGTTTTTAGTAAGCAAAATTTCCACTGTGCTTCAGAAACAGTTCCATGTCTTCCATTTATGCTACTGATGAACGTACTACATATAAACATCAACAATTTATTTTTCTCATGTTGTTTTAAGTTTGCTTTGTTAGTTTATTCATACTGTGTATAAAACTCCATACCTGTATGCACAGGTAGAAAGTTTTACTAACAAAGAAATAGTTTTAAATCCTTTTCTGTTTTCTCTGTTAAATTAACAATTCACAACACTGAAGTGCTATAATTCTTAAGTCTATAGGTTTTGCTACAGTTCGCTAATTCAATTTTTTTCTCAGAAAAATAATGTAAATTTTAAAATGGAGAAAACTGAGTAAAATCCTTTAAATTCTTGTTTAAAAAAATAAAACTACAGTTACAGGGTTGTGAGCAGAAATTTGCTTTGTGTTTATAAATAGTGCTTATCTGCAACTTGTTTTTTGTCTAAACCACAGAAGAGGTCATCTTTAACATACTCCAGTTACCTCTAAATGTAAATCTGGAAAGAAGAAACAGGGTGACTTTGGATGAAGTTATTTCCTATCTGCCAGATATGATTTTTAGGAATTATTTCAGATTATATATAGAACAGATATTTTCTACTACATCAGATTTAATGTAGATTTAAACATATTTGCATATTTAGATCCATGCATAAACTTCCACAGATGCTGTGATAACTGACAAGTTTAACTGCAGAGAAACTGTTCATTTTACAGACTCCTTTAGAAGATGTCACAGACCTGACTACATATTCAGCATCACTGCTATCAAAAGTGTTCACTGGTCTCTCCTAAGGAAGATGATTTTAGATCTTCACATTTCACAATGTGGATGCTGTTTTGTATACTTGCTTAGTCCCAAAGACTATTTTTCTTACAAAAATGTAAGGCTGCTATCTTCACTTTCTGCAGCTGTTTGATACAGCAACTGCCCAAGCACAAATCACTATTTAGCATTCTTACAGAAATTTGAAAATCGTTAAAGTCACAACAAAACAAGATCTTCCATCTCATACCAGTTGAGAGAACAAAAGATGATGTTACACAAGACAGGGCAGGATGGGCAAACCAAACCAAACCAAAAACCAAACCAGCCAGATTGCTTCCATTAGATGGTTGTCAGCCTTTGGCAATTCCAGGATTCCCCTTTATTGGGGAAACTAGCAAAGAGCATTATAGATACTCAAGAGTCAAAATAGCCAATGTAAAACTGGATTTCAAGGAACAGACATCTGACAAGTGCTTCCACACTTCTATGATATTCTGAGAAGTGTCAGAAGACATATCATATTATTCTGATCCATTTTATTGCAAATAATGATACATCACTCACACTTTATTAACGTATTCATGTTTCAGCTTATAAAATACAGCGTCTCACCACGGAGAGGAACGGATATCACAGAATCTTAGTGGTTGGAAGGGACCTTTGAGATCATCGAGTCCAACCACATGAAAAANTGCTGTTGGCCTTCTTGGCCACCTGGGCACACTGCTGGCTCATGTTTAGCCAGCTGTCCACTAACACTCCCAGGTCCTTTTCTGCCAGGCAGCTTTCCAGCCACTCTGCCCCAAGCCTGTAGCGCTGCCCGGGGTTGTTGTGACCAAAATGCAGGACCCGGCACTTGGCCTTATTAAACCTCATCCCATTGGCCTTGGCCCATTGATCCAACCTGTCCAGATCCCTCTGTAAAGCCTTCCGACCCTCAAGCAGATCAACGCTCCCACCTAGTTTGGTGTCATCTGCAAACTTACTGAGGGTGCATTCAATCCCCCTGTCCAGATCATCGATAAAGATATTGAACAAGACCGGCCCCAGAACTGAGCCCTGAGGGACACCACTGGTGACTGGCCGCCAACCGGATTTTGCTCCAACCGGATATGCTGTAAGTGATGTGAAAAGGCATTTCATATGCTGATGCAGCAGCTATTCCAGACCTTTTGTATATTTATTTATTGATGGAAATACCAAAGGGAAAGCTAGTTATGCTCAGGCATAACTAAGAAGTTGGTCAAATAAAAATAGCCCTTATCTGACTACAATAGCAAACACTGAAGTAAAACATTAATTTCCTATCAACATATTGACACTTTCAACAGAGGGTCTGTTCTTGCCACGATTTTTAAATTGTTGTGTCTCAGTGTCTAAAGAGAAAGTCAAAAAGGGTAGCAGTAGCTCATTTGTAGAAAAAGTTTCAATTTTACTTGCTTCATTAATTTCCATTAGAAACAAGTGGCCATAACAAATGAATATTTCAACTTATATCCATTTGTGCGTTTGTACTGCTTGCTAAACATACTGGTCATAATTCCAGACAGCAATGATTTCCTACAGCCGTGAAAACTGGAGACACATTAGGTTTGAAATAGCTGGGTCTTGCACTGATCGGAAAGAGGGGAATTGCATCTATTTTGCAACTGGGCACTACTGAGCTACAAAAAGTTCTAAGAAAAGGTTTGTGATAAGAGGTATACAAGCAGCTGTTATCCAAAAAGAGAAATTGGCAATGGGTCCTGTCTTCCCTCAAATTTTTGTTAGCTTTGAGCCTTGTAGTCCTAAGGGCACTATCACACATATGGAAAAAGGAAAATAGCACAAGACATTCTTTGGCACAGTTTTTAACATATGGTTAAAAATTCCCTCTACTACCGTGGCAAATCTGACAGAGATTATACAGTTAAATAGGATATTCCATACTAATTACTGAGATAACAGGTATATTTTTAATGTTGCTGGTAAAGATAAAATTCCACTGAGATATTAGGAAAAAAAATCCTAATTGTTTTATTGGTTTATTCATTAATAAATCTGTTAAAGGGAAATGGGAGATATATAACACTCATTAGAGGAAATACAGTAAAGATTTCCAGCTGTGCAACCAAGAACACGAGACCAGAAAGAACATTATAAAAAGAACTATGACTCACATATTGCAGAAATATTCTGCTGATAATAGGAAGGGAATTCCTGGTCACTGATTATGGATTCTACACACAATCATAATAATAATAACAACAACAGTAATAATAAAGTTCAAAAAAAAAAAAACACCACCACAGAAAAGTGTCTGCAAAGTTAGAATAGACTACTGAATTTTTGTGCCAATCTAAATTCTTTTTTAAACTTTGGCTTCTATTACATATTTTACAGATAACCTGTATATCTATTTTGCAGATAATATTTCATTTAAAGGATAGAGAAACTTGTCCATATCTTCTAAGTTGTTTAAATACAAATGTTAAATGAGCTCAGAGGTTTTTTAATATGAATTTTAAATATATATTATTCTTAATCCACATAAAAATCAGGTAAAAGCGATAGGTCAGAAGAAAGTCAGCATAACTTGAATGAGGCTTCGGTTATAACATACACCAAGATGCAACTACATATCAGATATTAATAGCTGCCAAAGAATTTAGAGTACACTGTATCTGTGCTATTGAACATTTGGAGGCTTAAGTAACTAAAAGCATAAATAAACTCAAGGTTTTAACATAGGCAATGTTAAATTAAATTAGTGGACTATAAACAGTCTCCTGAAAGCAAAGAATCAAAGAGAACGAAACATTTCCTAAAATGCATGCCTTTTGATACAGCAAAACAGTAGGGACAGCATAGAACTGTTTGAACAGCAGCCTAAATAGAAATATCTATTTTAATAATATCTATTTTAAGAGTGTTAAATACTTTTTGCAGAGCTTCTTTAGCTATTCTATGAAAAGGCAGGTCTGATAATGATCAAAGCAATTAAAAATCAAATTAGTGATGAATATTGCATTTTCCAGTTGCTAATTACTTTACCAGTTATGCATTATGCACTCTTAAATGCAAATTTTCTTAGTGCTTCTGCTAATAGACATTTTAATAAATATCACTGTGTTGCATTACATTCTTGCAAGGTAGTTTACCTTTTTTACTGCAATTTTCCTTGAGTCTTGGCTTCCCAGCCTCAGTTAAGAGAAAATTATTGGCCCAGAATTCTGAAGGTAGAACGATCTACTCATTCAAGATTATAATGTTATTTTACTAAAAGTGAACTAAATATCTAAATATACTTTTGCTATTGCAGCAAAATTAACCTACTCTTCTGTTTTGTGCTCTTTGCACAGAAGGAAATGGACAACCCACAACTCAGAGCAAATCAACAACTTTTCTAAGTCAATTTGGCTAATTAGATTTAAACAAGAACTTTCAAAAGTGGCAGACACAGCTTATCAAACACAGCATCCATAAATATGTCCATCGTCCAGCCGGAAAACTAAAAGAAGTTCAAGTGACAATCCAGGTTGAAATTAATATTTAGACTATAGCTCTGTTGCCAATACTACTGTGAAATACAAATATTTATGTAATAGCCAGAGTTTTTTACCTATTCAGAACTGATACTCTGGTTCTGATCAGTGTGATTCCTCAACAGAATCTTTCCCTGTGTACCTCCCAATCCCTGCGAGATAGATGGTTGAACTGTTTGTCTCAATCTCCATTTTCCCCCTACCAAATGACACCAGTAGCCACCACCTTTTATTACTGCCACTTATTTGCCATTAAAGATAATTTTAAAAATTTAAAAGTATGGATTGGGTTCACTACGAAACACACAGAATTAAGAACCAGAGCTGACAGGCATTAGGCATGGGGGGAAAGGGGAGTGGCCTGAAAGTGCATCTTTCCCACAGTTTTGCTTTGAAGGCCCTTACTCTACATAAAGATTCCAAACCATCAGGTACAACTGAAAAAAAGGGAAATTGAATTAAGGAATAAGATACACAAAGAAAATAATTTCTTGTATTACTTTAGGCACAATCACTGTTCTTGTGTTCTACTGATATGAAATGTCCTGATTTACATTTTAGTAATCAATGACTATAAAGAGTTAAATTTTGAACTTCTAAATACAGGATAACATTAGTAAAAGATTAATGGGAATATTTATTTAGTAAAATTTATAGTAGTCTTAAAGGTCAGATTTCAGTTTAGTTTTGCTGACATTTAATCATGTAATCCCTTACAGCACAGCAAGAACCCAAGCAACTAAAACATTGGGAATCATACTCTGAACTGATGTAAAGCTGATGTGGTATTTCACACTAGAAAAATCAAAGTCTCAATCACTAAAGTATAAAAATACTTTTCTGTGATTGATGAAGGCAAATCAAGTGATTTGATGGCAGAGATTCCCATTCAAAAGCAATGCAGGAATGAAATTCATATCCTTAGAAGATATGAAACCTTTGACAATAGGGTTTCTGAATTCAAGATTTACACTAGAACCAAGAGGCTAAAACCAAAAAAGAAGCCCACTTATTCAATGAGTACTTCCAGCTGCCTATACACAATACAGCATTAATTTCTTGTCCTGGCTCGAGGTAAAACAGAACTACTCTTCTGTTCTATTCAGTAATTTTACTGAACTTCTAACTAAACTCTGAAATTAATAGTGTATTGTTCAGAAACTATTCACTCTCAGAGGGATGACACCTGATTATACCAAGGACTGGTGTGCAGAGAGACCCTTGCTTATACTTACTGCTACAACAACCAAGGTCAGGTAATTTGGTTATTTGCCCCATTGGGGCATACAAGCATGCATGATTGCTTGTTTTGCTTAACTGATCCTGCAGTATAGGACTCCACTCCATGTTACTCATGGGCACAGCTTTGTGAGAAGATAAAAGGAAAAATGTTTGGGGAACTGGAAACCTGGCCTTTTTTCATGGCTCCTCACACCAAATCTTTTTATTCTTTCAGATGTAACTCATGACTGTTTTTCAGACAGTTTTCCTTCTGCATAATGAAATGTTGCTTTTAATGACCACACTATTCAAAGCATCAGTAAAGAGAAAACACAATTATTCATTTGGTAATTAATGCCTGAACTTGTCTATCTAGGAAAAGTAGGTGACTAGCCACACTCCAGAGTGCGGAACTACTACTACATAGTACTGCAGATTTTAAATTTATTAGTCAAAGAAAACACAGATTCACAGCTGAACAGCACAACAGAAAAGGGCAGGTTATCACTGAATATGTAAGATTTGTAAATTATATAAATAAGGAGTTTATACAAATTGACTCACTCTTCTTGATCACACATAATCCTCCCAGTGACCTTTTGAGAGCTGAATTGAAAATATGAACAGCAGCAAGCCCCATTATGTGTTTTCCAGAATTTTCTACCGTCTGGTAAAAATGAATTAAGTAATAAATGAGAGGAAGAGGATACATACTTCACAACAAAATGTATTTATGGAGATATTTTCTTTTGCATTAAAAACTCTTTGTTTCTGCACATTTTAGAATTCCTCATCTGTTCAGCTAATTATTAAAAACAAATGATTCTTTAGTTGTAGGGGCAAAAAAAGTATGAAGAAAATAAGCCTTCAAAGCTGCAAGAATTAAGTTTGTTGTAGACACTATTAAGCCAGGACTAAAAAGAAAAAAAAAAAAAAAAAAAAAACCCACCAAAATATTCCCATAGTCATAAGGTAAAACTGGTCTTAATCATGTCACTGGAAAAAACCTAACCCTTCAGATTATATCAAGATAGAATTAAAAAAATATTTACAGACATTTGAAAATAAAGTGTTCAGAACAAACCCCAAAGATAAGATCAGAGCTAAAATGCACCGTTGACCTGTCAAAGAGCATGTAATTCAACAGCAAATTGCCCTGTAGACTGCATCACAAGAATATCAGTATTCACCATTTTGTCATTATGCAAGTATGCAAATACAAAATACCTGATTTAGTCTAAATATCATTCTTGGTATTCATTGAGGTACGTCTGTAACCAAGACTGCAACATAGTACAGATATTCAAGCTGTCTTTCAAGAATTTTGCAAGTGCCAAGGGCAGTCAAAGTTCAGTAGCACAGAGACTTGGCAGCAGAATCTGAGCTGCTACCAGAATCTGAGATCGCACCTTCCTCTTCTACTCTTGATCACTCAAGCCTCTACCTGCCTAGCACATGCCTAGATGTGAGCAGTCAGGAAACGAACCAGATAAAAATTAAATCAGGACAATCAGCCTCAATATTTTGTCTATAATGTAGCATATTATGCAGACATACAAATTCTAAAAACAACTACCAGGAAAAGCAGCAGGAGAAGAATGTGTAAGACTGATGGTTGGCACAAAAATAAAGTGACCTTACAAGTGCTCTGCGACCTCTCCCACAAGGATCCAAAGTTTTGGAGAAAAAGAATGAGATGGCAAAGGTTAAAAGACATTAAACCCCACACATTTGTCAAAGCAGATAAAATTTCAAGTTTCAGTATTAAAACATTGGTGACATACCGTCACAACCCACAGGGACTTGAATCAGAAATAAATGAAACTGAAATGAAACAGTCTCTAAACAAGACACTACAAACTAAATTCCCCATTCCTAATGGGTGTCCAAAAGATAAAAGAATCCCCTAAAAGCTATGAAAAGTAAACCTCGATCAGAATGTAAAGATCTAAATTCTACACATTATGGGACTTCTTTCAAAAAGGCATCCGTAAAATGATGAGTCCTACTGTCCATGTTGCCAACAAAAATGTTAAACAGTCCCAATACCAATCCCAGAGGAAACGCTCCTTGTCACTGGTGACCATTTGGACCTTAGGTTCAAGGATATCAAATAAAGCACAGATTCTACCTCTCTTATTTGGAAACAAAATTATTCAATTGGATACATCTGGGAAACAAATAACACGACAGATTTTGGAACCATAGGTTTTCAAATACAGCTTCCAGTTGGATTAAGTCATAGGAAGTATTTAATTTTCAAAGCACAATCCCCTGCCTCTTTCTGTGTTTTTTGAGGTTTGCTTGTTTTTTCCTTTCAATTCAAACACAGATTTTGCAGTGAGAGTTGTACTTTGTACAATAAATACTGTAGTCAATTAAGTGGAAAATTCAGGTCTATGCAAAAAGCAGACCTTGTTTCAGAGCTTGCTGCTCCTCTGAATCTGCATCCCGATGTGTGTTATGCTTTTTCTCTAGTTTCTGCTGACCTTTGCTTTTCTTCTACAGAAACGTGATGTGGTGGAGACTTCACACGCTCCTCAGTTATATATGGAACTAGAATAGATATTACCTTACAAGACCTCAAGTTTCCCCAAGTTTCTAACACTAAAATATTTACACTGCTTTGCCTCAGGATTTTCCTTTTGGGAGAAACATCATTTATTCTTTTCCCTTCAGGGTTTGAAGAGCACTTCACATGAAATCTACTGCCTTCTTTTCACATGTGTTTTGTTAGCTTTGTATATCATCTTCAAACACCAAAAGTAGGAGCAATAAGTATATTGTGGCAGATGCTTAAGGGAATTCAAAAAGTAAATACAATTTCCCCATCCCACAGGCGAAATATTCTAAAATCACGAAATTCAAGAGTTGTTTGTTCCTGCTACAGGCAATCTGATTTAAACCAAAGTCATCCTCTATAAAGTATACCAAGAGCTCCTGAGCGCTAGTTTCTTTGCTAACTCAGCTGACAGATATTCTAGCAATAAATTCAAGTAATAAACCATATCTTGAAACTACCAGCTTTTACAACTGACTGACTCTGGCACCAGGGAAATACACCATTCTGTAGCCAGGAATACTAGACACTTTGAACAGAGCAAACAACAGGTAAAGTCAGAATCTGACCCGCGTGACATCAACAAACTAACTCCCAGACGTGCATAAATGATGAAAATTGCATCAGTTACCAGAAAGTTAAGTCACCATCATAACATTCCCCCACCCCAATACAACAAACTGAAATGCATCTTATGAACTCAGAAACATAACAGAAAGTTTAAGTAAGTGACATGCAATTTGTCTTTAAATTATATACCTATATGTAATAAATAGAAATAATGCTTTGCAACACAGCCAAAAGGACTGTGTTTTTCAGAAATAGCCTAGAGGATAGTGTCTCCTGTTGCAGGCTAATAGAATATAGCATTATTGACTGCCTGGCAGATGAATTGGGGACAACTCTCAGAAAATTCAAGATGAAAGGAGCCAAATGAGAGAAAATGTCTGAAATAGTAAAGGCAAAAAATGTATCATGAGAAAGGAATTACTTTTTTTTTTTTTTTTAATTGAAGTACTTCCTCCCCTTTCTCTTCCTCACCTCAGATGATGGAAAATTTTGAATAGTCATTTCCAGTATTTTTTTCAGATTAACTGTAAACTCTCAAGGTTTAAAGTCAGGAAGGAAGCCAGTTTACAGAAGTTAACAGAGAAATAAAAAATATCTTTTAAAAAAACCCACCCACCCACAAACTGCAGGCTCCATCACAATCACTGGAAAAGATTTTCATCAAGGAGGATAATAATAATAGTAGTATTTGAGAATTACCTATATCCTGCATTAAAAAAAAAAAAGAATCACCAAAAAAATGTGACCAACTGACTAAATTTTGCTCACATTCTCTTAAGTTTAAACAACTTTTTCAAAAACTTTTAATTTCTAACATGATTTATAAAGTACCTTTTGTTTGAAATATAATAATAGCACTCCTTCAATTGACAGTAATACACAGTGCATCTTAGAGACTAAAAATCACACTCCTTTTTCAAATACTGGGGGGAACAGAACATAAAAGTTAAAATTTACTTTCCTCAGAACTCCCTATATCTCAGAAATACACAGAAGTATATAACATTATAACTATCCTTTCCCAATGATTATTAATATGTGATAGGATTTTAATGAAGCTTTAAGTATAGTTTCTAGTATATAATATATAGACATGTATTATTATCTAAAACCAGAATACCACCAAAAATCTGCAGTCAAGACTGAGCATGTACTCGAACACTTAGACGGACACATTGCCCTTAACTCTTCTTCTAGGGCTTTTTTTCTACTAAATTTTTTCAGATATAAAAAGCCCACAGTTAAAAACTACTACATTCCCCATTCACTCTTAAACACTTTTTGGTTATTGCTTCCTCAAAATTTCCTTGGATATCTACAGTATTATGACCACTCGTTTATGTCTCTCCACTCCCTACCACATAGTTACTACCTTTTCCCATCATCAGTAACAGCAGCACAACAGTGAAAACGCACCCTTCTGGCATGGTTTATTCACTGTTTCACATCACCTATATACTATCATTCCTCAGCTAAAGTCCTGTTATTTTAGCTTCTTCCTATTGAGAGAAATGTTATTTTCATATTAGGAAAAAAAATTACTGATGTACTTTTGCTTCATTATGCTTTTATCTTCAGATAATAAAGTTTTGCTCTATAATAAATATTTAATCTATTCCACACTTTTAAATGCTTAAGCACTATCTCATTTAAATAAATGTAATGAAGAAATATTTTGCACTTACCTAAATTGCCATCAATGTACATGAATTTACATGAAGAAAACAGTGAAAACATCCAAAATAAAATTTAAATCAACAAGTAAGGCATGCAGCTCTTAACACAGATATAATAAAAAAAAATAAGCTGAAAAAAGCAAGCAACAACAGCACAGTGAAAAACAGGAAACAAAGTGAATGAATATGCTGAACCTACTGGCTTTAAAAAACCTTAAAATAGACTTTCACTGATCATAAATACTATATTACAAATTTGAGTTGAAAATACTCAAGTTGATTACTATTCTATTAAAAAGAGACATAGTAAAAAGAAAAATCAGGTAAGTTTTTTTATTATTCTTATTAAATTATTTTACCTCAGAAAGCATAGTAAAACATGAGCAGAACATTGCCATTTCTCAGCTTGCTGTCTTTACCTTTTGTGTTTACCCTTGTACCTCACAAATATTCACAATAAGCTTCAAAATCTATGGTGTTCCACACACTTACACAAAGACAATGAGACAGCCTGTAAGGTATTTATACCCAAAAAAATTCCGCTATCCCGCTGTGGTATTTTGGAAAAATATGGGGGCATCTTTCCAACCAGTAATCAAGTGTGTATTTCGATGCATAGTAAGGAAGAAAATACCTATCTGGGAACTCAAACCAAAGACCAAATTGCTGGCAACTCCCTGCATATTCCATCAGGATCAAAATTCCAGAATTTCAATAGCCATAAACAAAGTATCTCCAAAAAAAAAAAAGATGAAAAATCATCTCAGAAGTGGACAGAGTGAGGAGATAACAGATCTCCAAACTCCTTTGACTTGCACTTAGAGGATGCTAGCAGGATCTAGGAAATAGACTGTCCAGTTTGGAAGCAGGCACGGTTGATCCCAGTCATGGAAACCACTGGATAAAGGTAACAAGTGGTGAGGGCTTTTTGTTTTTTATTAATAGTANCACTGAGGAGTTCCCAGATAAGCTAGCCAAGTTACAGCACACTAAATTATGGCTTCCTGACTTACCTTTTACAAGGCAGAAAGATGACTATTTCTTAGTATATCTTCTTTTACTGACCTACTTAGATACTTGTCATGAATTAAGTAAAAATGAAAAGTGAAATAACACTGAGTAGCTTTCTAGCAGTTTTGACTTAATGATTGTGTATACCCTTATTTACCAATTATTTTACAGGCTATGTTCTGTTAATTGCAGCATCTATGAGTTATTCATATGGCTACAGAAATAAAAAAAAAATATTTCAAGGAACAATTTTGTATTCAAAACTATAAGCATCTCAGAGGAATTGTTCATATCCTTTTTATCCTCTCTCTTCATCTCATTATCAGAAGCAAATTCCTGTACTATCAAGTCAGGAACGAAACTTCAAAAGATGATCAAAATTTCTAATATGTTTTCAAAGAACACATTAAGCAAATTAAAATTACCTGGTTTCACACCATCTCTTTCCAACAACAACATATAACCATCTCATGAACGAAAAGAGCCACTGTTTATTGCACACTGGTTCATTTTGTATTAAGTAGTTCAATTTGTTCAATTTGTAGTATTAAACAGTGACATGTATAAGGAGGGGGAAAGGGGCATTAATTTGTGCAACTCAGTTTACAGTTTACTTTTAAAATGTCACAGTAAGTCTAATTCAGTCATGGCAATGTCATAAAAACAGCATGGCAACTGATTAATATGTTTGTCCTAGGACCAGCTAATCCAAATGGATAAGCTAGTTCTCCCTCTTTTTTTTTTTTGACCGACAGGCAACAATCCTGAGAATAAATACTGCTGAATAATTTCTTGTGTTCACTTAGTTCTTTCCACCTCATAGCCTTTTGCTCTCCATTGAAACATTCTATATTAACTCTTCTGTAAAATACATTCAAGCAAAATTATCTACCTGGGGAAAAAAAAAAAAAGCGCAAAATCTCTGATTGAGAATTTGCAAAGGGATGATTCCAAGATGAAGAACCACTTTAAACAGTTAAAATCTGGGTGCATGATATATATCCACCATTCATAACACTGATGAAGACCTCAAACACATGGAAGACCACTACCAAATTCTACTAGGCATCTTTCCAATTTCACCATGAATCATTGATAATTACACTTTGACTCAGTCTTCCAGTCAAATAGGCATCTATATAATAGCAATTTCATCTCTCATTTCATCTCATGCTTCCCACCAGCTTGCTAATGAAAATCTTCTGAGACAACATTAAAAAAATTTCCTGTCAACGTTACTAATGTTTTTCCCTTATGCAGAAAGCCTGTTTTCCTTTCATCCAAGAAAATCAGACTTGTTTGACAGTATTCTTGAGAAATCCAGACTGGGTGTTAGTCTGTTTTTATATTTCCCCCCCTATATTCCTTGTATTTTAGAAATAGCTAGCAATTCTTTGAAAATACAAATAATTAACGCAATATACAACTAATTTTTCCTTTGACTCTTCTTACAATATTTTTCCAGAAACCAAAATAAAAACATCAAACTTATAATTCACTCATTTCTCTCTTGTTTTCATTTTTCCTTTCTTCTTTTCTTTTTGGCAGGCAGCTATATTTGCCCTCTCCAATCCCTTGGGAGTTCCCAAAGTTGGCTATGAGACTAAGGGCCCATTCAGGGTCATTTGCATCATGCACCGCCAAGCTGAAAACAGCTTTTAGTGTTTTTGTAAGAAACACCTCAGTTTTTAAAAAAGGAAGTTTCATAAGCCAGTAGCCCTCAGATACACAAGAATTGATCTATCACTTTTTAGTACGGATCACATCACTTTTTCTGGATGCTGTCATAAACACTAACTTTAAAATTATAGCTTTTTGATAATCTTAATTGAAATTACTTGTTTGAAAGAATCAATAACCATGTGTATAAGCAAAACTGACAAACCAGCTGATGCTGCCGTCTTGGAGTTCCAAAGCCACACCTTCAGAAAGGCTCTTCTCCAAATGCTTAGAAGAAAACTAATCAGCAATTAGATAAGAGGAATGGTCTTTTCATACATAAATATTTGATTACAAGAGAGGAAATAGCAGAAACACACGCTGAAATCATAAGAGCAACAGAAGGCCCCTGTGGAGTTTTGCTGGAACCTGTGGCTGGGATTTGTGCTTACTGTCATATCCTAAGCAACCCAGAAAACAGTAAGATGACTAAATTTCCTCATGATATTAGGTTACTCAGGGCAGTAAAGACAAAAGCCAAATGCAAGTCCAAAAGCAAACTGGCATAATTCACTGAGAAAAATCCACTTCAAGTTATTAAGCACATAGAAACTGGAGCTGGATCATAAAGAGTAGTCAATGGAGATAACACAGTACACTAGGCCTATTTCATGGGCTTTTGGACATGGTTAGCAATGGAATACTAGCCTATCCAGTCTTTATGTGTTTTTATTATAGAGTAAGGATTCATGTTAAATGTGTAGATAGGGTAAAGTACACCCTTTTTTGTCTTTTGTTAGGTTCAGCCTTACAAGAATATAAGAGCACTTGTTAAAAATAAAATGTTATAAAATCCTGTGAAATGAATGAATGAATAGGAGGACTCAGAGTTACTAATTTACTGTCCCCTCAAGATGAGAAAACAGCTTTTAGGAAAACAAAGGAAAAAAAAAAACCACCCCAGAAACACACATCATCACTTTGGCAGGTGATAAAGTACCTAAATATCAGATTTAGATTCCAAATGCCAATACAAGATATTAACGTTGTATTTCTGTAAGAAAGGCTACCAAAATGAGTGTATTAGAACATTCCTACTACTACTAAGGTCACACCAACTATCAAGACTAGAAAGTATGAATAAGGATTTTGCATAGCAGGACCTCCACCAAACATGTTTTTCGTAATATTGGTTCTAACAGCATCCCAGTGCACCTACAATAAATAAATATTCAGTAACTACTACTGTCAGTCTGAATATACAAGTTATATACGAAAATAATTAATTCACTGTACTGAATTCCTGATCTGGACCCAATCAGTTTCCTACCGATGTAACTGGTACCAGGCCTGTTAGTTCCATAGGTACACTTAGGTTCATGACACGCCTAAGAGGTGGAAAGTTTGGTGAGAATCACCAATAATCACAAACTTGGAAGTAAATTAAAAATGTCAGTTGTTGCTGCCTGCCAGCAAAGAAGTTTAGATTGGAAATCTGGAAGTGAGAGAAACACCGGATTGTGTTTTTGTCTGAGGAAAGTTAACAGATGGTCTAAAAAGGAGCAGCTTTAAAATAATACCAGCAGCCAAAAAGTGTGTGGAGACAGCAATATGAGAATTTTTTTGATCTATTCTATGTCACTGTTTTATATAGCTTTGTGAAATGGCATACAGCCTCAAATCCAGACTAAAATACTTTAATCTTTTCAGAACCTTGGGGAAATAATTTTATGTTGAATACAAGTATAGGCATACACATTTACAAGACACTCTCTTTCTAAGACTCAGGTCTTTGACATATAGTTGAAAAAGCAACTTCATTCTGAAACAAGGAATTACAGAAGGTTGTATATGGGGTTTAATGTCACATGTCTAAACTTTCAGAAACTGGGCAGCTAAATCTCTATACAGCACATAAAAAGATGCCTCTTCGTGTTTATTTATACTTTTGCAGAAATAGCTCATTTACCTCTTCAGAAAACGTTGCTGAATATATTTAGACTGTCACTGCAAAAAAGCACTAGATAAAGACTCAAAAATAAGAGCATGGGTAGCGACAATCATTCTCTTCAGCTAAAATGTGAGAGAACACTACATTAAAGAAATGATAACCTGCATTCAGATTCTTATTAACATGCTTTCCTTTTATTTAGCAGACAGATAGATCAAGACATACCGTTCTTGTTGTAACTGTCAAACTTGTTCCAGCATAGGATACAGTTCCATAAGCAAAACATCAAGTATTTAGCTGTAAATCAACAGAAAGAAACTTTCAGAATTACTTACCTGATTTTCTTCATGGGAAACTCTCATTTGTTCTTTAAGAACTGACATTCTGGCTGCTTCTTCCTTCCTCAACACTCTTTCTTTCTTTAGCTCAGGACTCCAGAAAGTTTTGATGCTATTCATGGAAGATCCCAGCTTGCTGTCCTTAATATCTAGTTCTTTTCTGAGAAGATCATTCTCCCTCTGTAGGTCCTTAAGCTGAGCCTGCAGGTCTAACATGGTACTATCTCTAACCTGTCTCAACATAGAAGGAACCTGATGGTGGTGATGGTGTGAAGATGCAGTCAGACCTCCATGCTGATCAGTATAAGAAAGAACATCTGTGTGTGAAAGTCCAGCTGAAGCAATATTAGGACTGCTCCCCATAGCTGTGACTCGACCACCATACACAGCTCGATTTGTAGCCCTTCCAAGAGTCATTGTGCCCTTTGGGAAAGTAGTAGAAGCTACACCTTCATGGTCACTCAGATACATTGGTCCAGATGTTGCATAGGCTGCATTAAGGGACTGGATGTTCTCCATTGATAACGTCTTACCTGTTCCTCCTCCTCCTCCACTATTTGTTCGCCTATGGCCCAGGCGAGGAGATCTTGGCAAACGAGGAGACCTGGAGGGACTTCCTTCTAAGTTGCTGATTGTTCTTGCACTTCCGTACATTTTTCTTCTACTTTGAGGTACTATTTAGTAAGAAATTAGTAACACTTAAGTTCAATATTATATTTATAATTCCAGCTAGAAATATTGGCAGTTTTACTGCATTCTTCCAGTAGGCAAAAATCTATTCTCCCTCTGAAGTCAGAGACCTGAAAAGAAGATATTATAAAATTCAGTAAATTTTCATCTTGAAAAGTAAGTTTACAAATATTCAGCATACATCAGAAAATAAAGTAATCCACTACCCATAATAACTACTTTAAAAATAAAATTTACTCTACATTTTGTATTTAGGATGACTAGTTAAAAAAGCATTTGCAAACCAATTTCATTCTGTTACATTCAAATTGATCATTTACTTCTTGGTAGAAAATATCTTGACTTTGACTTAGTATAAAAAAAAAAAAACCCTTTATGTTGCAATAAATACCATAGGCTCAAAAATATAGCTTAGTTGATATGCTAAAGGACTTAAATGACTGACCATGTGGAATTATATAGCGGGTGGGAAACAAGAAAAAAAAAAAAAAAAAAAAAAAAAAAAAAAAAAACATAACACCTGGTATTGACATTAAGAACTACCCAAACCGAGATATTATATTTTCAAAGGATAGTATAAAAGCAGCAATTCAGCAGTCCTGTATATTCTCTAATAAGAGTACCTTAATTAAGATAGAACAAGGAAATAGGCAGAGGTTTTCGTTTTCATTTGGATTAACAAAGAGGTTTTTTGGATAGGAAAAAGGATGAAAGAAACAGTGTTTCTAACAGTTCTGCTGTAACCAGTAAAAACCTATTTTAGTAAGAAAAAACAACAATAAAACTAAGTGAATAAAGTTCAAGTGAATATTCCCTTCTAAATAAAGTATTACAATACAGTATTATTTGTTCAGTGAAGTGCTAGCTTGCTAATATCTGTTGTTAATAGCTTCTCAGGAAAAAATTGCATCTAGGTTTTCATTTAAAAAATGAATGCTTGTGAAATAAAATTTTCTTTCTTTTTTCCCCTACATATATCATACTACTGCTTTGATAAAACCATCCTTGTAATTTATTTAGCCAAAAGATAGATGTGGGCCAATGTTCCTTTCACAAATTCTTCAATACTGTCATGCATTTATCAAGTTTTGAGTAAGTTTATTTAACTTGACATAGCAGCAATATAAGCATACACTGGGACTTCAGAGTTAGGTAGGCCCACTGATCTTTACCTTTTTGGTTTTGGTTGGTCGGTTGGGGTTTTTTTATACAAATCTATCCAGTTCAATACATTTGTGGTATTAATTAAATTGGTGGTCATTAACCAGATTGGTGGTCATTAACCATTTATTTCAAAGGTAACTTGAGGAAGAACAAAACTGGACTCGATTAAATCCAGTAATCTTTAAACATATCCTCAAGGCACCCTCATTATCTATAGATGCATTATTTCCCAGTGTTTTAAAATACCTATTCTACATTTGCTGTGAAAAAGGTATTGAAGAAGAGACAGACAGAAGCATGATTGGGTGTCACATTTATGAATAAGATCTAGTATACTAAATCTTCACCAACAATATTATTATGGGTACTAATGATGTCAGCAAACAGGAAGCATGCCGAGATCTCCACTGACCCCACGTTATCCCACACAAGCAGATACCACATGGCTTATAAGAATTCTAAGAATTGCTACCGTTTTGTCAATTTTAACAGCCAGCACAGTCTAAGGCATTTTTGTTTCACTCAAATTATCAGTATTCATCTGAATTAGCTGAGATGTTTCAACAACTATTACACAACAGTAGCCATTCTTGTGAATTTTGATCTCTTTCCCAAAAGGTCACAAGATACAGAAGTGCAAGGTGCTACAATACACTGAAATATTGACGACAACGCCACTATGGGTGCTGGACAAAAACATGGGAGTGTGGTATTTATTCAACATTGTTTGGAAACACTGAACTCTGTACCGCACCCAGGCGGTTCCATTAAAAGTATTTCATTTCAATGCAAACATTGCCCTTGGCAAAATGCATCAGAGAAGCTAACAAAACATTGGTCCGTACAGACTATATTAAAAAGACTAATAATTCTGTCATAATTCTGTCAAAGCAGCAGCTCAGCTATAGATGTTGGCACCTTTTGCCACATACAAACAATTCAGCTGTGCATAAAGCAAAGCAGGGGTACCCACTTTAATAAGAGAACAAAGTTTTAACTATCTAGGAAGCTATAGATACAAAATTACATTCTAGCAACTGTTTTCTACTTCAGGATGGTAAGACAACTCACAAGATCACATAATGATTTTTAATTCTAGAGGCAAAAGCCCAGTCTAACTTCTTGAGCCATGGAAACCTCCTAAAGCTTTCAGAATTCAGCCCGAAGGGTGCACAGATTTAAAAGACTCAGGTGGAACTTGCTGAACTGTATTTTCAAATTTTGACATTTTATCATGTGTATCCAAATCTACCCTCTATTTCAGTTGTCATCCAGCAATCAAGAGCTGACCCATAGTCTGCTCCACAAAAAGATGATATAGCTTTTCTGCCATCTCAACTTCAATGAACTCATCAATAAAAAAAAATACCTCATGGTTACTGGGGCAATGGAATTACTTGTCCAAATTCTCAAGTGCCAACCATACTCTGGCCAAATAACATCACTCATAATGTACTCTGAGAAATCCATCCATGTATATTTCTAGTTTCCCGGAAAAGTTATGTAGCTGCTTCAAAGAGAATCTCAAATGAGATCAGAACTGAAGATCACTTCCCTTCCGGCTTGTGGCAGATTCTGTGCAAAAGGAACTGTCTTCTAGAGTGGTACAATTCCACCACTCTACCCCAAAAAAAAATAAAATATCTAGCCTTGTGAAAAACTAAGATTGCTAACATAAACTGTCAATGCCAATTTAAACTGGATACAATCAACAATTTCAGGATACAGCAAACCTGATACATGGCCAGGGTGTGGGAGTAGGTGCAACTTTACTGATCCTCAAAAGTAGAGGTATAGGACACCCTTATCTCATATCAATACTGTTTTTCATTGCCACAGTCCGATAAAGTAATTTATGATTCTTCCTTTGAGTCACTTGATATCCAATTGAGACCATGTTTATTTCTCCGATAAGTACTTTTAGGTACTTGCTTTGCCTTTTAGTACTTATTAGTTATGGCCTGTCTTCTTTTCTCTACTTGTGTGAAGTTTTGAGATCACAGAATCACAGAATATCAGGGATTGGAAGGGACCTTGAAAGATCATCTAGTCCAATCCCCCTGCCAGAGCAGGATGTTCTCATCTCAAAGAAGAGAACACTTATCTTGCTTAGCACTCCAATGCTTATCACTGAAAAAGGGAATCATCATCCCTCATCCAAAGAGGGGCTAACTTTTTTCTGGACTTCTACTTTAATAATAAAGTTCTCATACTGATTTAACTTTCGTATGCCAGGGATAACTCAGAACACAACATGAAAGACAAGTAACATTTATTTGGTTTGTGGTGTTTTGTTACCTCCACAGGATTTTGAATTATTTGTGTTACTTTGCCCCCTAAAAATATTCTAATTAAGATGGAGACCTCTATGTACTAATTAGAAGCACAATGATAATGTCCTTAGTTTCCTTATTTTCACAGGCCACTAGGGATAGCTCGCAGACCAAAAAATAAACATCCTGATTCTTACAATATATCTGTATTCTCATTTGCAATCTATTACCTGTTAAAACTTGAATTATACAAACTGGCTTTCTTGCAACTACCTTGGAAAAAAAGGAAAACATGGGAAAGTGTGCTTTTTGGAAACGTATACCTTTCAAGGATAAACCCTGAGCCTTCCTTTACGGCTGTGAAAAGTCTCAAACACAACAGAATACATATATGCCATTGCCTTATTTTCTACTCTTTACTACTCATATACAGAGGCTTCCTAGCTTCAGGAAGATTTACCGCAACTCTCAACACATCAGAAACCAGAGGCATGAAGAAGCAATATCTGCCTCAGGGCCTCAACAATTGCCACACAGATCATCATCTACTGCCTGGAGGAAAAAAAAGAGAAGAGATTCCTTCTCCCATCTTCCCATAGAACCTGCTGACACAGAGCCGTTCTCATTGAGCTTCGTGTGGGCAGGTGAAATATACATGCTTCTATCCTGAAAACTAAATTAATTTTATATTGCACTTTAAATTTAGGGGGGGGGTGGGGAAATTACTACTGTAAAGCGATCGGATTTCACCCAATATTTCAAGTATAAGCTTAACACTTATGTGCCATAGTGTAAGGGGTAGAGAGAGATAAATGGAATCAAGAGGAAACATAATATTCTCATATATTCTGGGGAGGATGGGAGAGCTGTATAGACAAGAACAGTATAGCCACAACTAAAGAGACCAACCTTCGATCTTGACAGAGGCTCAGAATCTGTAGAGTTTGCTGTAGTAAGCACAAAGAAGCTCCAATACAACTCACAAAGGTTATATCCTGCTAAAAACTTCTGAGACAAAAAGTAACCCACATTCATTCAGTTTGGTCTGGGACAGACTGCAGATCCACCGCATGCATTTTCCCACGAAAAGATATTCTGAGTTTTAAAATCCGAATCAGCTTAATAGTACTAGAAAAAAAACAGATGCTCATTTACTTGTCTCAATATTTTCTTAGTTTAAAAATTACTTTTTAAATGAGTGACTTAAAAAATATCCATTATAATTGTAACTTTAATATTTCACAATGCAAACAAAACCACATAAAAGGATTCAGAAAATTAAGCATACATCCTCAGGGGGAGGGAAGGAGGCGCACCCCACTCACCTGCACACTCCTATCAGCCTTGAAAATCCCAGCAAACAGGAAAGCCTATTTAATACTAAAATACTTCCTTGTGGCTGTTCTAACTTAGTCTTAGCTTATTTTCCACATTTCTGCCTCTATACTCCATAGACAATAACATCATGGGTTCACATTACCCACATCAATTAAGTCTCTGACATTGCATTTTATTTGCCTTTTAACTTTCTACTTCTTTACAGACTTAAAACATAGGAGTCTAATATGATGCTAATGGAACGTCTGGCTCACTCAATTTACTTTCCAAATGCATTACTTCTATGTTTTTCATAGCTACAGTTTCCTTGAAATACTGCCTTCATAAAACCCCATAATTTCTGATTTTCACTGGTTACATACTTTTACTCACCCCACTCCCCACACACAATTAATTTTCTTAAGCTATTTAAACAAATCAGCGTCACCAAGTTCAAAGCAAGTGAGAATTTTCTGCATTGTGCCTGTCAATCATTTTAAACAAATCCAAAAAATTGCATAGAGGCATTGCAGTTTAGTCTCAGGATACACTGCAGTCTATTTTGCTTGTTTCCTGAGCTCTGTGAATTGTGACGGTTCAGAAAAAAATGGAAACTAGATAAAGCCAGACAAAAGCTGGTGGCGTCTGAATAAGTTTTAATGAAAACAGTAAACTCCTCCTTCATTCTGTTCAGAGAAACCACAATATGCTGTTACTTCCCATGTCTCTCCTGTAAAATGTCTGGACCTAAGCCCCTGCAGTCTCAGGTCAGCTATTCCAAAATATTAAAAAACAGTAAAAGTTGGAACTTCTCTACCAATTGTGTGTATAGCTACAGTGCTTACAGAGTTCTCACCAGTTTCACAGTAGAGGTTTCACTTAAAAGCAGGTACTAGACAGCATTCAGTGTGGCTAATTCCAGAGCAGATTTAACCAATTTGTTGGGAGGGAGAGGACAAAAAAAAATTTAAAAAAAAAAAAAAATCACACTATGCTGTAACACTGAGAAATGTAGAAAAATTTCAGTAACTAGATACAGGGCCAAAATCAACAAAATGTAGCAAACCTTTCCTCATGAGATATTCCCATGACAGAAAACATAATACGAGCAAATATTCAGTCTACGCTCAGAAAGCACATTGACTACCAAATCTAAATTATCATCTTACACATACAGAAATCATTCTTCACATTACTAACAGCAGCCAATTATTTTTAGTGAAAGCTAAAGAATTGATTTCTTCCTTCTCCTGTTTTTTTGGGTTTTGGGGCTTGAGGGTTTTTTCCCCAGACTAGTGCACGCCATTAGTTTCATACGGGTCGGTGTTACTGTTTCATTATCAACTGATAACCAGTATTTGAACATAGAGCCACTTTCTGACTTTGTGTTGATGTATGTCACATGCTGACAGTCTTCATGGACAGACATAGTGCTGCCAGAAGAGCCACCAAAATACAAATTGGAAAGGAGAAGAGAAAGAACCCTGACTATTATGCTTAGAAAGCTCAGGACTTTTAGAGCTTCTGTGTCTCCTCCTCTGGCCAGAATCACCTACTCAGCAGTAAGTTTGGATATTAGCCAAACACTTAATAGCTTTGCACAACTACTTGCCAATATTAGCATTCAGCCAAGAGCTCAAACATTTGTAATACTACAAAAAGCTTTGAGGAAATTCCTTCCTTACAGCTATCCTCCCCAAATAACCTAAAGTGACAGCTAAGTACAGAAATTATCAATCTGACTTGTATAATACTCAGTGGCTTCCAAACTGTCTAGAACTGCTTGGTAAGATACAGCTGCCCAAATACAAACCAGAACCAAAAAAAAATAGAAAAAATAAGAGATAATGTAGAAGATAATGCTCCTATACTCTCCACCAGGACTCATCTTCCTACGTTCTCCACTCTATGTTCTTGACTACATCAGTGGACAAGGAAAGAGCTATAGACGTCATCTATCTGGACTTCTGTAAGGTCTTTGACACAGTCCCTCTCAACATCCTCCTCTCTAAATTGGAGAGATCTAGGTTTGATGGGTGAACTGTTTGGTGGATAAGGAACTGGTTGCATGGTCACACGCAAAGGGCAGTGGTCAATGGCTCAATGTCCAGATGGAGACTGGTGATGAATGGTGCCCCTCAGGGGTCCATACTGGGACCAGTACTATTTAATAACTTCATCAATGACAGAGTGGGATTGAGTGCACCACCAGCAAGTTTGCAGGTGACACCAAGCTGAGCGTTCCAGTTGACATGCCTGAGGGACTTTTTCTCTTTATTAGAATGTTAGAGACATTGTAATTGGTTTAAAACACTTTTAAAGCATAATATTAATTAGAAATGGCCTTTAAATAGAAGTAATATTTAAACTTCTCAACAGCTCCATTACTTTGTAACTTTTATGTTAGGTCTCTCTCCATTGTTGAAACACTAATTCTCAATAATTTTTTTCCCTAACACTTCCACTAAAAGTATTCTTTCCTGCACTCCTGGACGTGACAACAGAAAGCATACCCAGGGTCTCTAAGATGTTAAAGGGAGGTGAGAGATTTAACATTATTTCATTTTTTTAAATTTCTCTTACATTGTCTCAAATACTACAGACCTGAAAATAGATCATTTAAAAAAAAAAAAAAAAGCCTCTATGGCCAAGCAGTGGTTAGAATCATCACAACTGATTCTCATTGGTTTTGCCAGAGAACATTCTCTATCTTTGTAAGAAGCTATAGGGCGGCATATCTGCCAATTCTGAACAACCTAAACCAAGTACAGCCTGCACAATTACTTATCTTGTAAACTATATATCATTATTGAAGTTTATTCTGATTTAATGGTCAATCAACAGAAATAGGGATGTTTATCATCATCCTTTGTTTAAAATACTAAACACCAGCATTAATAGTATTGTTAAAAGTAAAGTTTCAAAGATGCAGGGTAAAATACCCCAGTTTTAACTGTCAAAGCTCACAGTCCCAAGCTCGTTGTGTCATTGCCTTGCCAGCCATCTTCTCTCTATACAACTTTTAACCTTAAGATCAGGATACAGATATTTCTAAAGCTGTGGTAAGCTTCTGTCCTTCAAGAGAAAGAATTCCTAACATTTTTGTCTTTGCAGGTATGCAGGTGTCTTTTGTGTGCTAAATTCTGTGTCCTACTCTGTATTTGTTGTGGCTTCCATCCTGCAATTGTTAATCACTTGCTTTTTATTTCTTTATTGGTAAGAAATTTCATTTATTAATGCAAGCCTGCATTTACAAAGTTCAGTCTTTTAAGGAAGATTATTCTAAGGATCTTGGTTAGCCAGACAAACAGTATTTTTAGTTTAACAACTATTAAAAACCAATATAAAAAATTAAACGTCTTAAACTAATATTTTTCCCTAAAGGAGGCTATTTTAATAAAAAATAAAAGGATAACTTAAAAAATTATGCTTTATGAGTGTAACAATTTGGTTTTTCTTTTGACAAACTTACCCTACTTGAACAACTATTTAAAAGTTTACAGAAACACTGTCGTTGTTACACATTGAATTAACTTCCTATTTATTTTAAGCTAGAGCTTAAAATAAGCATGATCTATGACAACCTGAAAGCTTTCTAGCAAAAACTGCAAGATCAAACTTGGGTTTTTTCTATTATTTCTAAATTTTCAATGACAACAAAATCCACCTTTCTTCCCCTTTTAAGCAGTATGTTCTTATTTATTCTTAATAATGACAAAAGCTTAATTTTTAAAGCTTCTTTAAAGAACACCTGGAAATTCAACAGGGATACAGAGACAGTTCCAGACAATAAAAAAGATTTTATTTTTTTCTAGTAACAGTACATATATATTTAATTATGAACTTACGTAAAGAATCAATGACGACATCATCCAGCTTGAATTTTGATTTCTTAGGTACTTTTAAAAGGTAAAGAAAATAGTAGGGTAAAAGAAAACTAACAAAAAATTTAATTAAATAATAATATATCTATGTTATGATTTAAATATTGAAGCTTCTTTCTCTTGGCTGCTATCTGTTTTGCCCTGCTCATGAAACATCCAAGTAGTACACAAGAAAAAAATGGTTTGATTCACATTTGCAACTTCACATTGCCAATTTATCATCTAATCCATACTTCTTCTACCTTGATTATGAGCAAGGAAAACTGAACCCTTGACAAATTAAATTATGGTCCAAATTCTTCAATCAAATAGGAGGGAGGTGAGGATCTAATTAAATAACCAACCAACCAACCACACACACACTCCTCTAAATTGTCTCCTTGCTAGTGACACCGAGTCGTGATTCTAATAGAATAATCATGTGCATTTATTTTTTCCATTCACTTATTCTGGACTAACAGAGCCCATTGTGGGAGTAAGCAACAATTACTTACAAAGACAAATATTAATGCAGTATTTTGCTATGTTAGCTGTTATCATATGCAAGGAGGGACCATAGATTAAGGATCACTCAAATTTGGGAACGAGGAACCAATATGGAGAGCTGTTGCAGTACTTCAGACCTTGCAGAAAGAACTATTAAAATTTAGGTATGGAGAAGATCATCTTCAATCTTCAAAAGCAATACAAATAATATGACTTTTATGAACCTCTTATTTAAAAAAATGTGTTTTTCATGTTTTTATATATAAAGATATTGTTTCAAATTGAAAGCTTTTGTAAACACTTTGTGACACCTCTTATCTTTCTTTCCCCTAATCTACATAATAGCAAATAAGGCTGTAAGAGATTAGCAATTAAAGTCACAGAATAAGGTCAGTTAAATGCTCAGGAATGACAGAAGACAAATATCATGATATTAAATAAATATTTTGTTACAAATTATGTCTACAATAGGAAAAGTCACAATTCCAACACCTCAGCAATATTTTGATAATGCCAAAATAAGCAATGTTTTTCCAATAAAGCCACAAAAGTAAAACACCAAAAAAAGACTTGTTGCACATGTTCATGCAACAGCAAGCATCTATATTGTCAATATTCATACGAACAGGCTTAGAAACATAAAGCTGTTTATCTGGTAACATATACATGTATTGAACACACATTAAAAACTGCAATTATTTGTTTCAGAAATAAAAGCTAAGAACTGAAAATAATGTAAAAGGAAATTGACTAAATTTACAATTAGATCTGTACATTTGTCTATTTTGACATCAAGTATGTTTAAGGATATTCTGTCACTTACATTAATGTAATGTTTTTCATTTAAGATGTATTTATTTCTATCTTAGAAATAATCAGAGATACTTCTACACAATGGAGTATTTTCAATTGAATTCACTAAGGATACTCACAATGAACATTATTAAATACAGGCATATATTAAGAGAATATTTTTCTTTTTTTTTTGCTACAAAGTTTCCATTCTCATAAGAAAACAACAGAATAATCATAGGATCAGCTATTAAGACTACCTGTGTAACTTCCAGCATTTTCTTCAAAATATCCCAATATTGAGATATTTACAATTTAGCAAACCTAAATAGTCACTATGCATTTTATATTTCTTGGATTCAAGAGTAATAATACAGATGCTCAAATTATAAACCAAAATAGCATGCATTTGTGCATTCAGCATGCTTTGAAGCCATTAGAATTCAAAAACATGCTGAACATCTCTCTTCACTAGGATATAAGGGTATGCATATGTTTCAGGATCACGCCAAAAAAAGAAACTGGCCGTGCTTCAGACACATTAGATCAGAGTTGTCCAAGGAACTTGCAGGCTCTGTAGGTAGAATTTAGCTCCTAGATTCTACATCTGCACTGTGACTTCAGTTAGAGGGACAGGACACTAAACATGACAAGCAGTGAGAAGCTTAAAAAAAAAAAAAAAAAAAAAAAATCCCACAAAAAAAAAAAAAAAAAAAAAAAAAAAAACCCCCCAAAAAAAAAAAAAAAACCAAACAAACAAAAAACCCCACCACACAACCAAAACCAATTCACAGCATTTCCAGCAGATGCCAGCACATAAGAGAGAGTTTCTAAGATTGTCTAGTACGTCAGTATCCCCTTTTAAAAACCTAATCTTAAAACTTCTCAGAAAAGTTTAGGCTTTGATAAACATCCAAAACAATAAAGGCCCACGTACATCCAATCACAACATGAAACTCTGAGGTATACCTCAAATTCTTAGACAAATTTCATCTGCCATCCTAAAGGACTGAAATTCTGATGGTACAGTTTTCCCTCATTATTCTCATTATAAATGAAAGGAGCATAGCAACGTACAACTCTCTGAATATGTAAACTGTCCATCTCAAGTCTACACTTCTAATACCATGAAGGAATTCCAGGTTTCTGTGAACAAAACCAGTGCAACAGTAGCAGAGCTTTATCCAGAGAAACGCTAAAACAACTTTGCTATTCTCTCCTTTGTCAGAGCTCAGCACCTGACAGACTGTCTCTGCAAGAAGATAAGGTTGGCGTTCCTACTTGTTATAACTACTGCAAAATAAAATCTAGCTACTCAAAATATTCCAAAGCTGAGCATTTCAAGAGGTCCTATAACTAAATGAATCATAAGAACTCCCAGATATCAACAGCCAAAAATACAACACAACTTAAATACTGCACTAGCAATGTTAATTCAAAGACACATTTTCTTATACAAACAAACATTGGATATCTATGCTTATAAACTTTCTTGGACCTCACAACCATAGTCCACGATTCTCCAATTAATTTTTTTTTTTGGTCATGCCTTACATACAAGCAGTAACAAACCAACATAAATCCATCCATTTCAAAAGGACTGTTTCTTTATAAAATGCATTACATAACTAAAACGTGACCAATTAAAAAAACAAGTGGTCCAGAAAAAGATTTAACTGGTATTTCTGCTGATCTGCCTTTGCATTTTTCTTCTAAGTATCACCCAGAAAAAACAGCAATATCCAGTTAGAGAATTTCATTTCTGAGGTATCCTTTGATCAACTACAATCCTCAAAAAGAAATTATAATCTCATTTTGTTTTAAAGTAACTCTTGCCTTTTTGTCAGGAGTTTGCAAAAATATAAGCTAGTAGTAACACTGCAAAAAAAAAAAAAAAATAAGTTGAGGCAATCTCTTCATTACTAAGCACACGTAAGATCACTCAAAAAACTAAAATTTACATCTCAAAAACATTTTAAACCAGTCCTGAAACCGAGGAAAAAAAATATAATCTCACAAATAAAAGAGCAATCTTATTACAAAAAAAAAAAAAAAATCAGTATCACAGTAATATTTCCTAGGTGGATCTGACTAACCATCTCCACATATATATCCCAGGCATCTTGCAAACTAAAGTAAACTGAGAAGATAACAAATGCATCAGAGTGGATAAAAATGTAATAAACACCATAACAGATACAGGTGGGAGAACATATGTTGACTTTGGAAGTGATACACAGGCTGGTTGCCTCACCCGCTCCGAGGGGTGAACAACCCACTCTTTTCTGCTAGTCATTCTTCAAAGGTCTACATGAATCATCTTTCTAAAGCAAAAAAAAAAAAAAAAAAAATCACCTTGAGCATTCTTTCACAAAAACATGCATGCTAAATAGGTAATTCACTAAATATCAGGTGTATTTGACATTCTAAGATGGCTGAACGTGCTCCATTCGTATTTGACTGCTAAGAACATGGGCCACCTTACCACCTTTCTACAGCCTTCAGAGCAGGCAAGAGATAGGAGGGGTAACTGACATGGACAATTATATTTTACCTCACCCTTCATCAGAATTTGACCACCAGTAGGTACGGGGAGTTGAAAAACCACACATAAAAGAGATTAGATGGGTCCCCTCCAAACACAGCTTAACCACAAGAGAGAGTATCATGAGTACAAGGAGTAATTCAAACACTAACAGAAGGTAAAAGGAGGCCAACATTTAGGAAGACCAGACACAATTTCTAAGACTAAAAATTCAGTTTTGCTCAGTAGGATGGGAAAGAACAAAAGACACCTTTGCATGCCAACTTTCTCCTTCGTGTTTTGGAAGGAGGGAAACCATTTCAGTAACTGAATCCTCTGCCTACAGAAGATACTGTTCATAAACCCATCTTCATGGTACAGGAGAAAAAAACCCCACACAATTACAAAGTCAAAGCATGTGATCTCAAAGCCAGAGGAAGAAAAATAAGACAGTATCATCTTCCACACTCAGGAAGAGAGAGTATCTGCCTAGGTACCCCACCAACTGAGCAGGATTAAAGCAGGAGCTATTTAAAGGCAGTGGCGGCCAAGTCTCCTCCAGACCTGTCTAAATACACTTTCTCCAACACAGAAACAACCTTTCAATCCTCAACATCACCCTTCAAAATTATTTACTTCCAACTATTTTCTGGAATCAGTATTTTTACCATCTACTGTCTCAAGCAAATGGCATTTCTGAGAGAACAAGGAGGGCTGTACACGTGTGCTTTCTCTTTCACTAGCAAAGCATCTCCTTCCCTTCCTTCCATTTGGAATTTTAGTGGCAATAAAAGAAAATGTTTACTTGAAGAAATACTACAAATTAACTAGCACTAAAGAAAAAAAGCAAACCAAAAACCTCAACCAAAACCAAACACAAACAAAACCACACAGACGGAAGATCTCTCTCAGTTCTTAACTGGATGTTGTACTGAACCTAACCTTGATTACACTTGTGAATGATAAAGCTCACAGTTTCTCCATAGTTTAAATATCTAGTTTCAACCTGAACTGTGAAGCCATTAGGTTTCAAGGACTACCCTTATCTCATTACTCCTTCGGAAGAAAAACTACATTCCCTTCACTATCAAGATAGTCTCTTCCTCCCTACCCCAACAGTTTCCTCTAGGAAGAGTAAAATTGCTAACTCACCTTGATGCCTTTGGAAACTGTTTTACACAGAGCTTTCGAACAAAAATAACAGCTGAAAGGTTTCTTCTAAAGCACAAGAGATGTGTAAAGAGTTATTTTCACACACACACCTTAATCCAATTGTCCATGCGGCCAAGACATAGACTGTAAGTTTCTTAGATCAAGGAACTGTAACAAAGCTTTTCCCACCTAAACATACTACTTAAGGGAACTGCAGAAACTTACCATTACACACTCCCTGCGTGCAGAAATAGACTCTAAAAAGGGACCTTTTCCTCTTCACATCCAGGGAAAGAAGAAATGGGGAAATGGACCACTTACACAGATGAGCCTACGAAGGGATAAGGACTACGAGAGCCTTCGCTCTTCCACAGCACAGGTAAAAGAAAATACCAAGCCAGCACTAGCAGCAAAGCAAGACGGTAAACCTCCCGAGCCCACGAAGCAGCGGAGGGGCGCCGAGGGGAAGCTGGCGAAAAGACCTCATCCCTGGGACGCCCGCGCGGGCTCCTGCGAGGAGGAGCACAGCGACCGTTGGGCTGCGCGAGCGGCAGCAGGCACGCGCCAGCCCCCGCCCTCGGGTAGCTTAAGCGAGCCAGCAGCGCCCGCCGAGAAGGGAGGGGTAGGGCGGTGCTCCTGCGCGCCGCCAGCGCCAGGGGTAAGCGGGCCCTGCCCGCCGGCCTCCGCTTCGTGGGCGGCTGGTACGGCCGCCAGGGTCGGCCAGCAGCGAGGTAGACAGAGGGTGCCTCTCGCCTGAGGAATTACTTTAGGTGCCCCTGTAGAGACGCAGGTAGGGGGTGGATGCGCTACTCTGACACGGCTGTCTGCGGGGCGGGGAGGGGAGATGAGCCAGGAAGATGGTGGGGGTTCCTCAGTGGTCGCTGACGAGGAGTGAAGTTGAGAGGACAGTCCCAAGCCCCCTCTGCCCCTGGGCCAGGAAAACCACCCATCACAGGGCGGCGGTAGGCGTCTCCCCGCGCCCTGGAAAGAGCAGCCGAACCAACGCTGTGGAGATTCACGGTTTTCTGAGAAGGGGAAAGGGCGGTAGCAGATCTCCACAGCATCTTCCCTCAGAGCAGGGCAGCCGGGAGGCTGGTCGGGGTGGGGGCGGGCATGAGACGGAGGATCTTTTCCNTCGGAAGGCGGGGGAGCCGGAGAAGGGCCTGCTCTCGGTGGAGCTGCCGGGAAGGGGCTGCGTACGAGGCGGCCGCCGTGGTCATGCACATGGGGTATGAGGGCACGGGAATAGGAAATAAAAAACAAATTACAAACAAACAAACGATTAAGCGAAGACACTGATTTAAAAAGCCAACCAGAAAACTAACCCTGACAAGTGGGATTTGCCCTCCTCTTGACAGCACTTATTGGCCGTGCTTATTTGCAACGAGCTTGTATCTGCCAATGCAAGTGGTCGGTTGGTGTGTCCATCAAAGGGGAAATATCAATTCGCCGCTAAGGGAGTAGATTCCCATCCATCCATCACAAGGCTTAGCAGGTAGCCGCCTAGAAATCAATCACACACTAATAAAAATATATATATTCCTTCCTCATCACATTATTGCTCTAGTGCTCTCAGCAAAATATGTATCGTTGATGAATATATGCATGATTTAATCATATGCATCACTCTCGTTCAACCTAAAATGATCTTAAAAAAAAAACCCTTAAAAATTAAACAGTATCATAAATGAGGAACCCCAGTAAATATTCATTAGTTATATAACTTCAAAATAATACCCTGTTAGTTTCTGCTTTCCATTTGCCAGCCACTAGAAGGGAACACAAATCTCTCACCTTTTTCCCGACAGGATTTTTAAAGCACCAAACATTATCCAGTATTTAGGTATAAAGCCAGGAATTTCCAAAGCTCATCAATTCCATTCTAGAAAACTTTAACAACAATATTTTTAACACTTGGCACCAAAAAATGAGACTCCTATGGCTGCTTTTTGGAGAATGAGAGGTTTCTGGTTGACGATTCTGTAGGGAGAGGCACTCTGTTTCCAGAACAAGATGTGCACTTGGTCCCATTTATTGCATGTATTTCTGAAGCAATATAAAAAGCCTATTCTGCGAATTCATCTCCAGCTTCAGCTAGCAGACAGTTTAAGAAAGCAATATATAGCTATTTCCTTAATAACAATAGATTTACAGTAATGTATTACAGCCATATTCTTGCTTAAGCTTCTCACCTTTCAAATCATTGCATCTGTCTTTCGTCCTCACATGGATTTTACAACATCACGTTTAGCTGACATCTCGTTTGCGCGGAGGAAGGAGGCAGCAGGGAGAGCCGGAGCAACCGAATCCCTACGAGGGGAGGACGAGAGGGAACCTGCTGCAGTCGGGGGAGGCTCGTGTGCTCCTGTCCCTCGTCTTTCCGTCCCTCAGCGAGTCTCCCTCAGTCAGCTGCGAGCCTGCCTGTCTGGGTTGCCAGTCCCTGACTCAACATTCCCAGCATTCCCGAGGAGCTGGGGCTTCATCAGCGGCGAGCGGCCTGCCGCCGGGGGCAGCAGCAAGCTCTGGCAGCACCAGCACCAGCACCACGGACTGCAAACCCGTGGATTTCTCAGAGCATTTGTCTCTGTCCATTCATTGCAAACCCATGGGTTCCAGTCCCTACCCAGTAAATGTCTGAAAGGAAAGTGTGTTACTCATTGTCAAATAGCCTAAAAATACACCCATGTCTGCGTAAAACTGCAGAGGCAAAATTGCTTTCTCGTCCCTGCTCACTGAAGGCCAAAAACATTCACAGCCAGGTGCTTAAGAATATGGTATCTAAAATCCACTGCTATACGTGCATACATACACAGGGAAAGAAAATAAAATCTGTGTTTTAACTTAAGTGCAAACGTATATAAGATTACATCTATATTTGTTTATGGTTTAAAAAATAGTATGCAGGGGGAAAAAAGAACATTAGCTGTAATGTGAAGCCTGACAGCCTTTTTCATCAGAAAACTGTAAACTACATTAAAAATTGCTCCTGAGGTCTTATTTATTTAGTTTTGTATTAAGGGGAGGGAGGTAAACTTCTATAAATATCACTGATTTCTCATCCTAAGAAATAAGGGGTTTTCCCCTCTTGTATTTTTCCATCTTCTCAAATTTTATTTTTTGAGTTTAATTGCTCTTGATACAATTTTAACTGATCACCCTCAATCTTTAGCTTCAATGCAATTTCATATCTTATCTTACCTAGAATTTCACAAATGTATTTTATTTGCCTCTCCTTAACCTCATTGCTGTCACGATGTTTTGAATGTTTTGAAGAAGTACTTCAGATCTGGAGTTATTTCACTGTAATATGTATTTTATTCCCCTTTTGCCCACTTAAGCAGCTCTACATGCCACTATTAAACGTTATTGATAAGAACAGCTTTATGGAATTTCTATTAAAAACAATGTCAAATGAAATTGATTTCAACCAATCATGTCTAAAACTAACATAATCCCTTTGTTGCTGCTTTTGAACTATCCAAAGCCAGTTGAAATAGTTTGCTGATGTGAATATTTGTTCAGAGATGCAAATACTCAAAACAATGCTAGAATGCAATTCACAGTAAAAGTACAGCAGTTTTTTTTATTTGCCCAAGAAAGAGACATACTCTCATTATATCTGTCTCAGCAATAATTACAATGTGGGCCAAATATTTTTTCCAGGTTCAGAGCAATGGGGCAAAACACAATTAAAATCCAAACCTCAGTTGCTTTTCAAACCTGCATATTTAATTGAACACATTCCTGTTTAAATAGTTATAAAACTGTAGAAATTATGGACAGAGAAAATCTATTCCTGGAGAAATTGACAAGAAGGGGCATGGCTTTGTATACAAATAATTTCACTTGATCTAAAAAGCAAGCAGAAAGTACTCTTGAAGAGTTAGCAAGTCTGCATCTGCAAGAAAATGCATCAACACTATAAAATGTGGGTCACTACAGTGAATGCTTCAAACCACAAGAAGTGTCCATTTTCACAAGTCTAGTGCTGAACTCGGATTCGGTGTGCAGTATGAATATCTTATCTCAGTATGAATGACTTATCTCAATATTGCTAATGCCAATTCTGTCTCAGTACTGTAAATGATGACAGAACTTTTGTTCCAAGTGTTGTCAGCACCTGACAGTTAAAAAAAACCCACCCAATACAAAACAAAAAACCCATATCACGCCATCCCTGTCTATATGAAAAGATGGGAACATCGGGTTCTGCTTTATCTTTCTGTGACTCATACACTGGCAAAGGTTATGGGCCTTGTGATAGCCTCCAAAAGCCAAGATCATTCTAACAAAATAAAGTAGCCTAAGAATTCTCTTTTCAAGGAAAAATCATTATGGGAAGACACCATAGCGTTACCATAAGGTTGCAACAATATTGCAATGAATTAAGCTTGGTATCATTCAATGAAGTTTGTAGCAGAATTAATCATACACCATCTTGGAGCAGTGGACCATCTGCAGGGGGACTGTTAGTATTACTAGTGCCAAACAACAGAATATACCCACTATGGACAAGAACATTTGGTGTAGAGTTGTTAGAAAAATGTGCAGTTCAAATAAATGGGAAAAAAATCCCAAATTTTACAGCCAATCTACTTATTGTATTAGTAGAAACAACATCCATGCAAACAAACTCAGGGTCACATAATCCAAATCCTTCAATAATATTAATTCCCTACACTCAAGACAATGCTGGAATAATAACAGTAGTTTGTACTTCATATTGACTTTTTTGCAGATGGTGAAAGTTCTCATTTCTGTCTAATCACAGGAATATCTGTGTTGCCTTTGCTGTCACGATGCAGGTGGGCACCAATAAGCATCAGAAGAAAGCCAGATCATGTGAGTAAATAGCGCTTCTTTTTTTCATTTTTGTTGTAAGAGTTTCCAATGCGTTACTAGACATATCTTTCAGCCAACTGCTAGAAGGAAGCAGTCTGTTGTAAAACTTAAACCACTATTTATAATATGCATCATGTGATGCTATATCTAAGGTTTGCACTTTTCAACAGTATCTACCTTCAGCTATGTATTTGGCTACCATACATTTGTTTGTTTTCTGAAACTGTCTGTTTTCTGAGAAGTTTTCTGCCTTAAAATGCAGCATATTCATATAAGTATATTCTGCTTATATCACACCTCAGGAGCTGTGAAGACCCCACTGAAATTAATGACATAATTTTCTTTTTTTTTAAAAAAATTTACATTAGAGTAAGTTAGGCTTTAAACAAACTATATATGAAACACAGATTTTAGAGTCTGCTGTTTTCCTCAGACTATGTTATACTGACTTTGGAAACACAAAAGTGTAAAACATACTCTTATTATAATTTTCTGTTTAGTTATTCTGTGTATAAATAATTCAAAATAACATTAGAAAACATATAATGTTACTGATTGTCTTCTGTTCTCATGCCTCCCTTTATCCTTCCCAGCTCTCTTCTCTTTTTACCTGTAGTAATAACACTTCAGCAGCAGCTAGCTCCCTTTCAAATTTTGGTGAAGTTGTATGCTGTTTAGTGCTTCATTTTTTTAAAAACAGAAATACAAATAGAAATAGAGCTCAGTCACTGCTGCTGCATAATTGAGAGGAAGCAATGGCAGGTGTGTGCTTTAAAAACTGAGGAAAGTGCATTTCAGCCTTAATCCATTGAACCTGGCCCTGATGTATTCATCCATGCTTCTGTAGTGGCAGAGCTGTCTCCAGCATTCATTTTCTCTTACAGAAGCCAAGTCAAGAACATGATAAAACAGTCTACTTTTTAATTAAAAAATAGAAGTTAGAAATTAATTGTAAAAAATAATTTTGGTATTACATTAGTGTATGAAAACTTGACTTACTTTCTCACAAAAATGCAGCACAGATAGAAACAACACAAAGACATTAAAAATACTAGAAGCTTGAGAGCTTCCAAAGCACAAGTAAGAAATTATCATGCTGGTTAGCCCCTGTGTTTTGATGGTATACATAAGATTATGCTAGATTAGACTGTTATCAAGAAATGTAATCAGTAATTCTGTTTACCCTATGTTGCAGTACCAAGCAAATAAATGTGACGGTAATCTCCATCATAAATTTTAAGTGATTATCCCATTCACAAGCACTTTTAAAGTTAGTTATAATTCTCCAGTGGAACTCACTACTACAAGATATTACCAAGATATGTTGTTTAAATAATATTCAAAGAAAGGGTGTAAGGGATATATTTATTTTTTTGAAAAATCATAATGGATTATGGTGCTCTTTATTCATATTAATACCCTACCCCTAGCAAAGATCAAATCAGAAAGGTACTTTCGTACTGCAAGTTCTTCCCAATAGGTAAGGTCCAGAAAGAAAAAAAATAAATGGAACTATGCAAGAAAACTACTTTAATACGGAGTATGCTGATATCTCTGGGAAAAAAAAAAAAAAGAAAAAAAAGAAAAGAAAAGAAACCACCTTAAATTCTGCATGATTTACACTGAAGGTTCCAGAAAAAAAATAATGTTGCATTTACCATGATGTGGTGACTAGACTAGGGGTGAGCACTTGACCCAAACCAAGCAAACAAAAACCTCCAAACAAACAAGAGAAAAAAAAATTGTTTTCTGTTGATTTCAGAACAAGGTCCTGTTAATTTAGTCCATGGAGGTGTTCCACCTGTCAGTCAATAATTTATAGGACTGCTCTGTTTCTGCTTTATAAGTTCAGATATCCACCTACAGATCTGTCAAACTGAATCATAAAATAGTTTCCACCAAATGTCAGTTTCCTCATTTATTTTCCTCATGACAAATCACCAATCAAAGTCTGCTGTCTTGGTTTTTAAAATCATTAGTATAATTTATTTATTTTTATCTAAGTGACACATGCTTTACAGAGGATGGACAAATGTTATTTGGATAAACATGAACTCACAATATGCTATTGTGGAAATGCATAATTATGCAAAAACAAAGTATATTCTTTTTTAGAAATCTAGTAATTGCATAATTTAAGCAATTCATTATATGCTGCACTGCTAATCTAGTCAGGATGGAAATAAATTTACTCTGACACATGCAGTAAATTTCATTCTTGCACACAGAGCAAAAGTAGCAAAATTATTTAATAGTAAAAATACCTAGCTTACAGAGGTCCTTCAGCTGCCACATCTCTCAAAATAGGGATATAAATAGGCTCTTACATCAATGGTACAATATACTTCAGAGACTTACAAATGTTTCTTAGAAATATTCAAACCCCAGCAGCCCCTAACAGTATATAGTAAAGCTATCTTAAAATATCTTGAATTAGGTTTAATATTTTTAAGACCTAAAATTTTATCACTGGTTCTTTATTTACCTGGTTGGATAGGATTTCTGGAAACATAGTATTTCTACTACTACTACTGTAAATGTGCACTGACTAGTAAACTCTTGGATGCTGGTTAAGTTTTTAAAATAATTTTAGATAGTTCAGAGCTAAAGTCCAACTGACTTTTCAGTAAAGCCTAAGTTTCAAAGGCCTACCTTAGTTCTGAAGGCTAAATCTAAATACTAAAATTTTACTTACAAGCATCAACATGAGGTATTTCATCTGAAGACAACTGAGGTTCATCTCTCAATTCTCCAGTTACAGGAGACTAAGATCTCCTTCCCTACTTACAATCACAACTATTACAGTGAAGTTGGTAGGTACAAACCAAATCAAGAGTAGGACTGTTCACCCTCAGTACATCATCTCCACTCAGCAGAGCTACAGGGCGTCTATTCCATAAAAACGTCCTCCAATTTTAAACAGCTGGGTACTGAAGCCTGAGTTACTGCCTTTATCACATTCACATGGTGGAAGCTCTTGGGCAGGAACCAAACTACTTAAGCTTGGTGGAGCTAGAAACTTGATCCACAAGAGTAGTCCCAAAATGGAATCAAGTTTCTACAGTGAATAGCTCCCCACTAGATCAAATAAATAAAGGAACAAGTGAAAAGCAGTGTGACTGCTTCAAAAGCAAAGGCAGATATATATAAGGTAGTAGAGAGTGACTGATAATGAACCTGCAGATGCTTCCCTCCCTTTGTGCTAGTTGTGGATTCTGTTGAGGAACTCATGTCCAACAGAACAGCAAGAAGTATAATATGCCTGACTGTGGGTGGCCAATCCAGCTCATACTAATGCTCACTACCAGCTAATAACTGACATTAAATAGAAAGCATGAGGCTCACACAACTGCTATGATTAAAACAAGAGGACTTGTTAGTCTTCCATCTGTTACTCCATATAAACATGCTGAAGAAAATTTATAGAAGTACTGTTTTGAGAAGGTAACACTTCACATCTTCGTCATAATACTCCATAGGATTACACAAATTATAAGTTTGTGAGGAATTAAGTTTGATTTACTTTATCTATTACCGTACACAATTTACAAGCTGTTTGTATAGGTGCTTTTACAGATACACTAGTACTCTTCCTTGGTATTTTTGCATGAAAACAAAGACCTTTCACAAGTTCCTCAGTGAATAACTATGACACAAAGGCTGAGGCTCTCTCAATTTTTAACTTCACTACAAAGTCCCAGAAACTTTAAGAAAAAAAATCTTAATACTATGAGCTATGCTTGACTCTATGACTCTATAGCTAAACCATCACTTTTCCCACTTTTGGGGTTCATGGCTGTAGTTATGCTATATTTTATTCCATCCCAACATTCTTTATTAATTTTAAATGTATTCATTACACACCAAGTTATACTATGTAACAAAATACCTGGAGAATACAAGAATCCCAGATTTCTATCTGTACCAATATATTATTTTTTGCTTCGTGTAGAACCTAAAGACAGATATTAAGAAATCCTACATTTCAGTAACTGGTCAGTTGTGGTATACGCCATAATCTTCACTGAAGTGATCTTAACTTCATTGTCACATTTTCGTAGTACTGTAGTCACATTTTCTTAATATTGTAGTGATAACTTACAAAAAAATCTCTTAACCACTGGATTTTACTTTTGTAATTGATATTAATGTCAGTGCTGTAACACAGAATAACCAATGGCATGTGCCATTCTGAATAATTAATTTATGTTCTGGTTTTTTAATATTTTTATATTTCTTTATAAA